>OZ012685.1:18868075-18929075 GCA_963942565.1 Maea johnstoni
TGAATTGCATATAATACTCACAAAAAATCATGAAACATATGAAACAATTTAAAATTAGCCGGAATAGTTAAAATGTTACATATTGAATTAGAAAAAGCAACATTTGTCAATTTCGTTTCGAATTGAAATTATTGTCAGATAAAATGTTTGTTAAATGATCAAGGTCTTATGTTTCATGACTTTAAAGTTAATATTCCTGCTGTACTTGGTAATACTTTCAAACAATTTAAAATATCATATCATTTAGTTTCCAAGGTATTTTCAAAGTTTTTGGCGAAATTTACACTCCAAATGTAATTGCATTAATTATAAATTATTATTTAACAAAATTATAGATATTGTATATCAGCCAGTTCCTCAACTCTGTGAAGCCTGAATTGGGAAAGCAGTTACTTACACAAAAAAATGTTTATTCCACAAATGGCTCTTCATCTAACAGTTTTCATTTTAATTGAATGGAGATCAGTTTTTGTACACGTTATCAACAGAGCCGGTCACTTAAACAGAAACATTTTAGAAGCAAATTTTCAGAACGCTTCCATTTCATACTAGTTCAACACCTCTGACTAAAGCAGCTTCTCTTTAAAATGCCTATTTGAGAAACGGTCATACAAATTGAAAACCTAAATTTCCCTAAAACTTAAAAGAAATAATGTTACTTCAGTAAATAAGTTACTTTTAAGAGAAATTGCTGAGTCAAGAAATGGCTACACTATTGGAACACCACATAGTTGATTGAATACTAGTAGTAGGAGCCATTTACTAATATATAAGCATACATATACATTAAACCGCTTCACAGTTGGTAGCAATTACTGAGATCGTATTCTGTTTATTTTACAAATGATTGTACTATTGATACACCAAGCATTTAGTTTGATCGAAAAAAAGAATTTACCTATTAGGTATTCATACCCGGGGGAAATCCCTTTTGGTAACAATGTCTAAGACGATATAATATGTTTATTCTACAAAAAATCAAACTAAATATATTGCTGATCACTTTTCAATTTGTTTAACTAAACAGAATGGGTTTTGCGATCGGAAATTAACGTCAAGTTTTAGTTGGTGATGAAGTTTACTGTCCGATCTAGATAAAATACCACAACGAGCTGTACATAAAATACTGACCAGACGTAGAGGATCGCAATCGACAAAATACAATCATATAGTGCATTATAAACACTTATAAATACCATGTATTTGAACTAATGATCATCATGTTATATAGTGTAATATAAAATGCGGCCAGTGACAAAAGGAAATTTATATCCGTACAAGCATATATAAGGTTGTTCACTCGTAAGCTCACCGTCCCAATACAAATCTAAAATCAAGCCATCAGAATTTATGTAAAATAGGATATGGTGATTAGAATGGATTGATAGAATTCAAGTCAACGAATTAACATTTATCATTTGCGTAGCAATACTTTCGAATGGTTTAATTGGTTCGTATTTAATTGATATTATCATTTGAGTAGCACCACTTGGTGTAGCAATGGCTGAGAATGTTTATTCTACAACTAGTGCTAATTGCTTAATACCTTGCAGTTAGTTTGATTAGATACTGGGATGCGTTTCTAGCCTATCCTGAATAGCCCGAAATTGGATAAAGTAGCAATAACTGAGATCAGATTGTGTCCATTCTATTGGTTGAAATCACTGAAGTTTTATCATTATTATTATTATTATTATTATTATTATTATTATTATTATTATATAATAGGAGCTACTTACCAGGTATCCAAACTTCGACAAAATCACTTTTAGGGGCCTTTGCCGAGACAGGTGTACTATCAGGCCCACTGGCAGTCAAGAGTGTACATATTTGTGAACTCCTGGCATACACCACTGATCCACAGAACCGTGTACTCACACACAGTACCATACACTCTGTGATGGCTACACCGTGATGCGTATCCATGAGAAACTCTTGCATCTCTTCAACATTGTATCCGAAATGCGCTCTCTGGAATAAAGCATGCTTCCCCATGCTATCCTGCACATGGCATAATAAAGTATAGCAAAGCGCCACCCACACCTTCCATATGCATCCCCTCATATTGGATGATGATTCAGGTAACAGCATTGCCTAATAAGCAGGTACGCTAATGAACAACCCCAAGTAATCAGGTAGGATAAATACGCGTTGTCTGCTTCCTTGTGAGCAGGTGCGGAATATATGATGAGTTTGATAGGGGGGGGGGGGGGGGGGGGGGCGTACTCCCCTGCACTGATGTGGGGACTAGCTGACGGGAGATATCATGATCTTTAAGAAAGAGTGGCTTTCTGAAAAGTGCACACGACCTCTGTATAAGTTGTAAAGATGTATTTCAATACTCTGATACCAAGTAAGCTTTGGTGGTACCCCTTTCACAAAGGGTGCGTCAGCTTTAAGTCTCACACCCACTCCAAGAAGGCTAGGTGTATAATATTTTCAAACAACTGTAAACCATGTGTAGTCGCAAATTTGTATGAATGGAGTATAGTCCCTGGTGCCTGTTTCTCGTATCGTAAAGTATCTCAGCAAATACAAATACTGGTAGTACCGTACATTAAATGATACCTTTGGAAAGAGAATAGATTCTTATTTAACAACATACCGGTACCTAGGAAAAGTAAATAAATCCTTAGATAGTGAACTCTGAGCCCGGAATTCAATTATCCAACGTTTGATATAGTTTTAACTAACAATTTGATCAACTAATGTTTTAAAAATCATTCGCAGATCATATGTAACAAAAGACAAAATAATTCAGTAACAAACTAATGATGTGAAAATTCTCTTGCTATCCATCATCTATTGGGATAGATAGCAATAGATATCATATTCAATACAGGTGAACTGGCTCAATACGGACATGTTTTATCCGGATTTTCAGATTAACCGTACAGATTTCAAGGGCCCGGTCCCTCCAAATACAGTTATATGCAAATTTCAGTGCTTATTACGGATAATTCAATACGTACCTCACCTAAACCGGACGATTTTCGAGGCACGCTCTTACCATTTAAGGTTTAAGAGCATGCTTTTATCCGGATTGCCAATCATGAATTGAGCGCGCCCTATCACATTATACAAGGCGCCCAAGTCATTGCCACAGAAAGCAGAAATATTGTCCTCTCCCACAAAAAAACGAAGAGGACACAATAACACAGGCAGGGGGTGTGATGGGAGGGTCAGGGAAAGAGGGGATATATGGGGGATTGTAAATATATAGTCGATGGGTCACGATTCCGTCTTGATTTTTGAAATGTACACGCCTTGCCGGGTGTGCTTGCTAAATTCTCCTATTCATGCTTTTATGCATAATCGGGATTTTGCCTAATCCGTACAGAAATTTAGGGTCCACATCCATCCGTACATGGAGTTCAGTTCACCTGTACATCAAGTGAAATAAGAGTTGTTTTTGTCAAAGTATATAAATTTTCACGTTTACACCCTTCTAAAAAAGTGCCATTAGTTCTATAGTCATCAGCAGATTAAAAAGAAAACGATTGTAGGTCAAGATTTAATGTATCTTGAACATATATCACAAATATTGTATCAGGTGACTTCGAACAAATGAGATAGAACAAAAAAACATTATTCCGCAGTCATTTTATTCAGTTACATTTTCACAATTCTTCTTTTTGACTATGATTATCAAGGCAACTATTTGCCTAAGCAATACTGTCATGAATTTGCCTATAAATATTTACAGTTGGCTGCTATAAATTGGAAGAAGTCAAAATACCACAAAGTGATATGTAACTGCCCCATGCAAAATTATACAAAACCTTGGTATTTCTACTAAGGGCGGTTCCACTGTTCCATTTAGAAATGAAAAATGTGTGTGTGTGTGCGTGGGGGGGGGGGGGGGGGGGGGGGGCAATTTTTAAATTATTCTAGACACCACACCCTCCCCCCGAATTTCGAATTACCTGATAGGTATTAAAATTATTTTATTTGTCACAGCGGTTACTTAATTTTCAAGTGTGCATATTTTTAGTTAGTCTGTTCAAGCCTCCCTCCCCCACATTTTAAAATGGAACAGCCCTAACTTAACATTAGTACATGAGTAAAACAACTTTTAATGATTCAAACAGAAAGGAACTAATCATTGTATAAGGATGTGAAAATTGTATTAGATACTTAAATACCAGGAAAGTCATTTTTTTAATGTCATTCCAAATCCTTCACATTAAATTATCTTTATAAAAATAACAGTACATCAAAAGGTATATCAAAAGGCTAACGTAACAGGTTGGTATTAAATAGCTTGGCCTATAATGCGATCCTAATTTTCTCACAGTAAATTTCTACAGAATGTGTAAGATGCCCTTAAAAATATCCATTTAACAGCTATAAATGTACCACGCTTACAATGCCATAAAATCTGACACATAAGAATAATTAAAAAGCATCAGTGAATTTAAATAAGAATAAACAATAATGTGTTCATGGACACCTCTACATCCTAATCACCTCTATTGTGACACTTTTATGACCCATTAAGTAACAATTCTTTCTTTTACAAAACACAAGTTTTCATCGATGTAAGTTGAACACTTCAGTATTCAGTATCTACATTTTTTTTACAAAAAAGCAAGTTCAAGTTGAACACCAACATAAGTTGAAAACTTTTTCTTTGCCTATATATGTTTATGCACTTTCCTCTTTAGTACTGTTTAGTGCATGTGTATTATCTACCTATTTGACAGGCTGTCAGATCCCACACATACCAAACACTATGAGTATGAATAATAAACTAGCATATCCATCCGCAAAGTGTGGGTGCACGTTAGAGAAGCATACACCATAGAAGCATTGCTGTCAAAATTCTGTTTAACCGCACCCCACGTGCGGTGCCTATCGTGGCAACAATCCATGACCGCCCACTGCTTGTAATGAGTGTGTGAGTACAAATATGGTCTGGCAACTTTGAATAAAACTTATATTAAATAAGAGTAATATCTGAGAATTTTTATAAAGATGAAATGTTAAAACCTAAAGTATTTCATAATTATCAGACCGGGTGTTCGCTTCAGATAGGAGTGGCATTTATTCTCAAAGCAATCCCATCTGCTTGACAGAAATAAAAACACTGAAGTGAAATTATTTGCATGAAACTTCCGAGATGTATTCCGCATATAGTTTCAGAAATACTCGGAGACTTCTTCCATTCTTATATAATTTAAAAAGATGAGTATATCTGACAGGTTGTGAGGTGGTCTAATATTGAATATTGGTGAAAACCCCTACAAACTATACATCGAAGTGAAGCATAAAGTCAGGGATCCAATGATATGGAAATCTCAGAGAAAAACTTTGTGGTGCGTCATAGATTGGAGGAACCAATCTATTTTGTTTTATGGTAAGTACATTCTTTGATAGGCACCAGTTCATAGGTTTTAATAGTGAATGTGTAAACACTCTGACTCCTTTACCCCGTTCATGCCTGTAACAGCTAAAACCGCCTGAATATTTTGGTGATATCTCTCTAACAAAAATAACTTTTAGAAAATATTTTAAGTAAACATGTTTATCACAACTCTATATAAAACTCCCCTTCAAATATTTTGCAAATGTATGCTTTATTAAAAAAGTTACTTCCAAATGTACCACTGGTCCAGACAACACAGATCTACAGGCATGAATGGGTAAATAAAACAAAACAAAACAGTTAGTTTCAGCATGCTACACATTTGGAAGCCTTTTTTCGCTCGCATTGATCAAGTTTTTTGAATATGCATAAAATTCCTCTTTGGTATAATTCCTTCCCAAGCCTATAAAGTGCTTCAATGTTTTTGCATGGTAGTAGCCTGCCCAGTATTCGGATGCCCACCACTTATCGTAATACCTGTTAGCTATGCTGCCGTTCTTCGGGAATCTCTTAGGGGCGGGACAGCCATAGTGTTTCTCGTTGGCCACATGAGTTCTGATTGGCTTACGTAATTTTTCCCGCTCCTGATTGGCGTGTAATCTCTTGCATATAAAACATTCAAATGCTTCCGTGTAATGATAAAACTCTCTGGGTTTATCCACGCCGCCCCACTCACGGGAGGCCATAATACGCTTAAGCTTTTCATTGGTCACTCCTGTCTTTTTGAATGCTAAGTACTTGTCATACTCTTCATCGTGAGTATTGAGGAAGTGGAGATAATCTGCCAGTTCTTTCACTGTCTTGAAGTCTGACACATGAATTGCTGAATGATTATTCGGAAGATATTCCTGAAAAAGATAGAAAGAGGATACATTAATTGAGAAAAAGTATGGAAAATGCCATATCAAATAAGCGCAAATGAATTTTCAAGGTTCCAAATATTTGAATCACTAAAATATAAAATTTCAAAAATGAAACTTCTAACAACAATAAACTTCTAACAACAATTTATTAAATTCTTCACTAAACAAGTCATAAAAGCCAGAGATAGGAGTGTATTCTTTCTGTAAAATTTTCTATTTTTAATTTTGCTTTTCGATACAATATCGATTTTTCCTTAACAAAACAATATCTTAATGATAAATTTCTTATGATACTGCCAGCCTCCCAGGAAATTTCGCTGATAAATAGTAAACTGCCTTTGTGCAGAGATGTTTAGTCGGCAATTAGGTTAATTTCATATATATATATATATATATAAATATATATTAATATATATATATATATATATATATCTTTCTTTATCTTAAATGATACAATAGGATACTTAATTATTTTTTCATATATATCGTTATCTTAAAAGATACAATACAATGCTTAATTTTTTATACATATCTTTATCTTAAGTGATACAATACTTATTTTTTTCTAACGGATACTTTTTTTCCTTTTGCTATCAATAGAAAATATTGTTTCGAGTATTGTAAGATATCCCTGACTATATATTACCTTGACTCTGGGTGATCCTAACACTATAGGTACGGATCCCAACATCAGGGGGCGCCACAACTTCTCCGTCATGTAGCCATCACACACTGCATTCTCCGTCGCCAGCGTAAACTTGTACTTGGCCATCAGTTTATAGAAATCCTTGTGATCCATGCCTTTAAGAGGCTCGCTTAAACTGAAAAATACAAGGAATATTTAGAAACACCATGCGTTCTATAATATGGTATGAGCAGTTTTACAAATAAATCAGTAATTAATATGATTCTTGGCCACTTTTCCATCCTAGAAGAAATCAGGATAAGTTTACTTTTCCAAGGGAGGAGATAAGAACATTAAGAGGAGGTGGAGAAAATCCTTATTTCCTTTTATGGGTCAATCCCGCCCCCCCCCCCCCCACCCCCACGCCACAGTACTGAAAAACAATACTGTACAATAAAAACAAGGCCGGCAAGGCTGAAGTAAGAATATGCTGGACTGACCTACAAAAAGCTCATAAACATGGTTATTTATTGGTCCTTTATGTCAACTTCCCACCGCTAGACATGAAAATGTGTATTCTTACAATCATTACAGTCAATGTCCTACTTAGACAAGGCCATACATGGTGCAATCAGAAAAGACATTCTGATCACAACCATAAATCCTTGAACATGCCCTTCATAGTTTCTTTTAAACCATGATTACTTTTATATGTCAATAACATCTGAATCAAGAAAAATAAAAAGTAAAACCTATTATGAGTGTAATGTTCATCTACTGATTGAGCTATATTGATAGTTGAAAAATCTTAGACTTTTCGAATAAATTTTATGGTAGTATTTTCATATTAATGAGTTTGATAGGCCATTGTATCCTTTTTACATTTTATTTTTAGAAAAAAATCTTATAAAATTTGTTACATGTTTTCCTTGACTCCTCATCACTTTTATGGTGAGCTTTAAAATATAAATATCAACAAATATATATTTTTTTTTGCGATATATTTTAGGAAAATAATTGTCAAAGATGAATTATAATTGACCCCTCTGATTTGCCTTACAGCACTTCCATGTGTTATGGCTTTGAATGGTTAGCATATATGTTTATTTACTAAACTGTAAATCACAATAATTCAATCACAGAACTTACTGAGCTGCAAGATCTTTATTGTGCTCGCATTTTCCGAAGGAATCCACCTTAATATACTGCTGCAACATCTTCATCAGGTGGTCCCTGTCTGAGGGCGTGTTGCAGTCGCTATGTACAAAGTTCACTGGGGCCAGGTCCCCCTGGTAGAACATCTTTTCCTTGGTCGGCACAAAGTAATCCTGGTTCTCAAGTGCCTCGATGCTCTGCAGCCACTGCGTGGGGATGGGATAGTCAGATTCCTCTTTAAATGTAGCAGTGTGGTTGAATAAGCCCATGACTTCCTCGAAAGAGTACAGGTACTGGTTCTTGGGTGATTCTTCGTGTAATAGCGCCCACTCGTGGTGGGACCTGCGGGGAACTGGGAGGTCCACAGGGTCAAACGACGTCCCATAGAAAAGAAACACCTGCATGAAAAGCAAAGGAAAATTGCAAAGTAGAACAAATATAGGTGTATGAATATAGGATAAGGCTGCAGTATATCACCTCTTAAAGGTATTAATTCACTTTTTAGGGTTTTATTTTTTTCTTAGTTTTAAAATTCTTAAATCTTAGAATTTTTGAATTTGAAGGGTTTTAAAATTGATCAAATATTACATCAATGAATACTACTTGGTTTTAAGACCATATTACCATAGTAATTAGGGGTGTCTGGTTGCCCATGACAAATAATATATAAAAACAAATAAATAGCCCTATAGTGTTTATATTGAAAATAGGTACTTTAGCTTCTACAAATTGCTCTGGGTCACAAACTAACACGTTCTAGGCACAACAATTTTTCACATTAGCAAGAGCTATTTTCTTAGCCTTATTATTGAAAGCAACAGTTTACTGAGTGTAATATACACTATTTATCTATCTGTCCTAAATGCATACAATTTGTTTAAAAAAAAAGTATTTAATTGAACTTCAATTATGTGACATGCTGTGGTGAGTGCATGTATAACAAGTGTACCATAAATTTTCCATAATTTGGAATACTAGTTAATAATTGGGATTTTTATGGGTTCAGGGTGGCCCATGTTTTCTGAAAATATCTTCATGCTTGATGTTGTATCAGCAAGATTTACAGCTAGGTCCATAATTTGTGAAATGGCAACAGGTGATAGTTTGAGGGTTACCCAGATTTCCCATTAATCATTTCGCAAAATAATTATAGTGGCCCAAATTCCTAGAGTGGTCTAAATTTCAGAATATTTACAGTACTTAACTCCCAGTGTCATCCTGTACAGCTGAAAATTTCCCCGTTACGAAAAATGTACCCACCTTGGTCCCCTTATGGTCTTTATAGTGCCTATCATTGGTGAAGAAGCACCTGACGTCCCCACATTTCTTGATTGAGGCCTTCTCGTGCAGGAAATCAGTCCACCATAGTATGATGGGCAGGGGTATCTCCTCCTTCTCCGCACGGGCACCACCCTTACTGCCATACCCATGGAGATCAATCTCTACAACACAGGGGGAGACACATGCATATAACATACTATATGACTGTTTTTTTAGGTATTTAATTTTTGCTATTTTGACGGTCCTTTTCTTTTTGTCAGAGTAAAATAACATCGCTCATAAACAATCTTCAACAAACAAACAAACAGTTGACAAATTATATAAATGCTTCATTTGATTAGATAACACATTTTACATTATCTAAAATGGTGCTCCAGTCCCACTGCTCGAATAAGTTGATAAAAGTCCATGACAGGGTTGGGTTTCTTCCGGAAGAAACTTATTTCTTCCAGGACAACGGAAGAAACATGGTTTCTTCCGTATTTTTCCACTTTCTTCCGGAAGAAATGGAAGAATTGGATCTATGATAAGAATTGAAAAAGCTATGGGTTATGAATAACATTAATGGGCAGATAATAACAAACAAAAAGATCTGAGGTAGAATAGATTATATATATATATGCCATTATAATCTTGTAAATTTGCCCTTGTAAATTTGTTTTTTCTGATAGATACCTTGCACATACATGACCCTTTACATACTAGTTTAACCTTATATATATATACTGATTTAAGTTAACCATACAAAGTTATTTAGTAAGAAAACAGAGAGATAACATCCTCTTAACTCATTAACATGAGTGTCATACACCTGGACTAAATAGAAATATCTTGAAAGCAAAGCAATATTTTGAGACACATATTTCCAGTAGTTAACCATACACAAACGGGTGCAAAAGGGAGAAAACATCCTCTTAACCCATTCACATGTGAATGATACACCTGGCCTGACTCTTATAGAAATATCTTAAGAACAATGCAACATTTGAGAAATATTTAGTTGAAAGTTATTCTTACTCTTGTGTTTAGCAAACACTCATACAATAAGTAATGTTCTAGTTTTCCACACAATCTGTGTACTCCTGGTGCTAATCTGTTGATTGATGCTGATTACTGTTCAGCTATCTCCGTCTAATGACAAACTGTTTCTTTATAACTTGAGTTAAGACATTAACATTGGATTAGTTTCATATCCAGGTTGCTGGTCCATTATATACACAGGGTTCACATTAACTATGGATGTTGAAAAGAAGCAGTTAAGCTATGTAGTCAGATCCTTTCTAATAGCAATTCAATGGGATTAACTATACAATTAGAGGCATTTACACTTGACCTACATAGGGTTAACTAATAATCCAGGTCCTCCTTTCCCCTTAACATCCTATAGCAGAAACAAGTTTGGCTGCTTTTTCTACCCCAAGACGGTTGCGGATCTTGTTGTGGATGAGTCCAAATGATGAAAAGATTCTCTCAATGGATGCAGATGATGCACAAGCAGAGTGCAGCTGTATCATAAGTTCAACTAGTCCTTCTGGCAAAGCAGCATACTTCAGGCCCTTCCACCAGGTTACAGGGTTAATGCTGCCCACCTTGAAAAAGGATGCTGGGAAGGGGTCTGAGTCCTCCTGTGCAGGCTAGCTAATCTCTCATGTATGAGTACAGGTGGAAACCATATGTGGTGTGACAGTAGCTAGTTTGAGTGGTTTAAGCTACTTTATTTTATTCAGACATACCTTATTTGGTTGAGTACATGGAAACCATGCTTATCATACCATAAGGCATATCACTAACATGTCAATTTGAGGGATTTAAGATTCCTCATTGTTTTCTATTTAAGTGCTGCTCATTTGCTATCATACTATTCCTTATCATCTATAAGAAAAATTCAAAAATTCAAAGAAAACTGGAAGAGATAGGTTTCTTCCAAAACATTGGAAGAAATGGAAGAAACATATTTCTTCCAGGACGGAAGAAACCGGATTTTTCCATGGAAGAAACCGCCCCTTGGAAGAAACTGCCAACCCTGGTCCATGATGAAATTCCTGTTTTCATAAAATTATTTATATTGATTGCAGAATAATGGGTAGGGACCAGGGACTTAGGCAGGACCAGTCTTGCCTGTCTTTTGGACAGGCAGTTTCCTGAAAAACTCCTTTTTGGACAGGCAAAAAATTCTATGAATAATTTTAAAATATAGCTTCTAGGGGGGGGGGGGATAATAACCAAGTATTTTCCTAACAAACCATCTTCTAGAACATCTAGGTGATGTGTAAATTGCATTTTTGACACAGCAGGCTATTGAATGTAGCTATTGAATGTAGGATATGAGGTAGATTAGTAGCTAAATCTGGACGGGCAGAAATTTGGGAATTGCTGTTTTGGACAGGCATTTTTGAAATCCAGGCAAAGACCCTGGGTAGGACTGAAGTGTTTTACCTCCATATAAACTTACCGTAGTCCCACATTCCTCCCTGGCCCTGTCTTTCAAACCCGTCATGATCCCTTCCAATGGAAGCTGGCAGATCCTCCATGATCATAGGCTCCTGATGACTGAACACCTGAAATAAAATGCAATGTATTCAAACAGCTGTATAATCAACTTAGAGGATTATCTGGAAAATGAATTCATATGTTTGGAGATTTACTACAACTCTTTGGTATATTTGAAGGTTTAGGAGACATTTTGGTTTTTGACATCCTGTATATGACATATAGGAGACTGTGACATTGTTAAAGAAAATGCATCATGATAAGTACTGTAATGAGAAGTAGAATAAAATATTCTTACCTTAATGTTCTTATAATAATAGATATTTGCAAGATATAGCAATTTCTTAGAACATAATACACCTGATTATCTCGGTTTACCCCAAAACCAATTTTACTCTAGGAGATGTATACCCCCCACCCCCTCTCTCTCTCATTTATCTATATCTCCAAACTGGTAAGTGCTATAGCAATACTACAAATCGATCTGTAGCAGAGAAGATTTAAAAGAGATACAATTCCGCAACAAATTATAAACATTGTTAACTATTTCTTAAAGAATGTATCAAATTCTGGTTTCATTGTAAACAGACAAGTAAAGCAGGCCCTGCACTTATAATACATATTTTTCCCAAAAGGCAGATATTTGTCCAAATTACCCCTTACAAGCAAAAAATGTAGTATAAAATTATCCAACACTTTTATTAAAAGATTGACTTTTTACATAGACAGCCAAACAGCAATAACATCAGAGAAATACATCCCCTTGATCTGCAACCCCATAGGCACAGCATGCTAGTACCTAGGTGATGTGCGCCTTGGGATACGCGGTGTTGCCTGGAGAAGAATTGGTCACGTGATTTTTTATAGCAGGCAGCAGGCAGCCAATCCTGCGGTACACAGGTTATCTATGACTCATATAGTCGGAAGCAGCGAAACTTGATGACGCATGTCTACTACTCCCAGATAACATTGACTGAAGATTGCCAATCAGTAAATCTAATTCTCTGATATATACAGTGGCTGACTTCAAGTACGGTGTTACATTTAACACACATGGTAACACTAACAGATCTGTTAATCCCAGCCACTCAACACAGTGCAAGATGTTAACATCTAGGCCAACAGAGATGTTAGCAATGATGTTACATTTTGGAAGATGTGTGTCCTGCTCGAGCAAATAATGTTTGTCATAGTAAAGAACAGCAACATGCTAGGAATGTGATACTTAACTATTAGTCTCTTTCAATTTAATACAGACACATGTCATTCATATCATATACTTTATAAGAATAATACAAACTTTAAAAAAAAAATTATCATTAATTTCATTTTTATTGTTAAGATCATTTTCATTTATAGCTTATAATTATTCTCATTATAATTTTTATTATTATTATTATTATCATTATTATTATCATTATTATTATTATCATTATCAATGAACTGTAGTTCAAAATGAAGTGAATTAAACTCATACAACCTTTTTAACTAGATGCAATGGGTCGTCAGTAGCTGAAGATGGTACCCAACACTAACATAGGACTTGAAGTCAAAACGGTGTTAACACCTAAGCCGTTACTGTTAAGGCCTTCAGAAAGTATATGGGGACCATGCTCTTTTCAACACCTTTCACAGATCAACACTAACATTTTCTGTTACATTTTGTGTTAACACACATATTATGGGGCATTATGGGATAGATGTGTGTTACCACCTAACATATGCCCATCACTTCAAATAGCGTGTTACCACCCCTGCTAACACTAACACCGATGTTAACATCTGTGTTAACACCATACTTGAAGTCAGCCAGTGACTTTGTTTCTTCTGCTCCATTGATATTTTGACAGGCAGGATAACGAGAAAGACAAGTCAATATATCTGGCATCACACACATTGTGTGATGAAAGTAATGCTGAGACGTTACTATGGCAACAGGCTATACTGATGTACATATATACGTATTGATAAATTATTCTTCAGTTAAAAAACATACTTACTGTGAACACAACAACCATCATCAGAAGGAATATAAATAGAAATGAAAGTAAGAACATCCGGAAGACAATTCGGTAGCCCGCCATCATGTTCCTTTCCAGGTTTCCAGTGACTGAGATAGTGGCCTTTAATGATGAGTGCAATTAGGAGAAGGCCGGTACTGATGTAGCTTTACCATCTCAGCCTCTGCATCAGGACTCAGGTAAGTTTAAACTTAAAACTAAAACGTGATGGTGATGAGATCGAAATCAAAACTTCAACGAGCATCTGTTAAATTGTTGAGTCTGTATACTGCTAGCCACCGTCCATGCCATCACGGTCTGTAAGCCAGTGGCCACGTAGAGGGGTTAGTGGGTGGGTGTAAACATAAAAGAGGTGAGAGATTTGACTCAGTCTCGTATTAGCATTGTACCTGCTCTCAGTGGAGGGACTGAAAGCGCCACCTGGAATTGAATATACACACTAAAATAATACTGAAGACTTAGTTTCGTATTCGTCATGAAACCAGAGAATAGTCGAAACCTAAACAATTAACCTCGTCATTTAGTGTAGAATTGGGTTTTATTCGTGTCTTATTTTCAACAATTGCAAACAGCTGTGACTGTACCCTCCACCAGCGACACAAATCAGCAGGCATGACCAAGCCAACAATATAGGAAAACGAATGCACTACTGATAAAAGAAAGGCCCTCGGCTGGCCCGGTTGCACCAACGGGTCATATAATTCGCAATTCTAAAAAGCGCAAACACCGAGCGGCAACTTTTCTAATTACTTTTATTTTTCTTAATATGATGCTGGCATGGCCATCATGCGAGTGCAAAGCTTATGATAATTTCATTTTTACGATTTCAACCTGTTCCAAAATCTTCATTTCACAACAGATTTAGGAGAGAATTAAAAAGACAAGTAGAATGAATTGTGGCCATTTTAAATATCTAAACAGCATTAACATTGACCTTTAATAGATGAGCTGACATTGACCCACGGAAAGGCGAATAACTTATTTTCACCATGAACATTCATGATCCAGCAAGCGCAACCTGGCGTTTTGTGCAAAAAGTATTTGCGCAAAACACCAGGTTGCGCTTGCTGAAAGACATCGCAAGATCACACGTTTTTCGCAAGATTCAAAATAGCGGAGACTACAGCAGATGCGTCAATATAGTTCTGAGCTCATGACTTCGCTCGGAAATAGCTTATGCTTATGCTTAGGCTTGGAATTAATATGTTAACTCCATGCCTACAACGATTATTATCTTTGAATTTTTAAATCAAGAAATGTGTGTTTTGAGAAATATACCAACATGTTTGGAAACATTGTTAACATCCATATGTTTTTTTGTGAAAAATCAAATTAAACATCTCTGTGAAAAAAAATCAACATCCGCCTAACTCCTGTGTGTTATCAACTTATCAGAGACTTCAACTCAGAGACTTCAACTTAAAATATTTCTGTAAATGATTTTTTTTTATATATGAAAAGTTGACTGAATTAAAAAACGACAAACTTGAATTTTAATTTCTAATTATGAAAAAGCCTCCATGCAAAGATTTTTTCGATTGAAAATGTCTTACCGAAAAATTTTCTCTTTTGACTTGGCATACTTGACTTACGAGTAGAATACAAATCAGATTCGTTTGCCCGCTGCTCCATTAGTCAAGCCTTGTTTGCTTACAAAGTCATGTGACTTAGTGTTCAAAATGGCGGGTGTATGTGAGTAGCTGACAGGAAGCTACTGAGGAAGATTTGAGATCAGTCGCTTACTCATTAAGTTTTTAAATGGTCGCGACCAACCAGGAACATTAATCAAAGTTAGTGCCTAACACTCGAGGAGACTTTTAAGGTTCAATTCAAAGTATGACGGCAGATATCATATGTTACATCCACTGACACTGACCCACCAAATGGCAAATGACATGTAATGTCCAAGACCATGACCTCCGCATTCTATGAAGTACATGTGTCATGTATGATATACTAGCCATTCTGCTTACGATTTAGGGCAAGTTTTCTTTACTCAAGAACTTGCCATGGACACAGATTAATGGACCTTTTGATCAACACGAGTTATATACATTGCCATTGGTTTTATAGATAAGTTTGCCAACTCTTAACTTAAGGTAGCTTATGGGGTTAATTTCTTTGACTCTGTTTTTCTCATAGCCTGCAGTTTTTTGACAATTTAGCCCATACAAGATGTGTATTTCCTGAAAGGTCTTCTGATGAGGAATAGAGTATGCATCATTTGAGTACACTCCTAGCAGGGGTTAAGAATTTAGGGATGAAAAATTGAAAAATCATGCATAGTGTGTTCAAACGGAGCTCCTTCACACAATTATGAACCGGGAAACCTGAAATGTCACAAATGTGGAGGAAAGATCATAACAGAGGGAAGGGTATCACTTCTTTTCTAATTTTTACTCAGTCCAAATTTAAAAACCATTATTTCTGATTCGTTGTTGAAAATAAGAAAAAAGTACATTTTTTAATTTTTAGATTCAATAACCTTTGAATGAAGTCAAAATTGGGAAAAAATGTGATACCATCTCTGCCAAATATTCTTAGCTATACATATGCCAAATTTCAAGAAAGCAGTTAACATTTGATACCCAAATGTATGTTTGAAGCACGATGTTTTGGTGAAATTTGATATGGAGAAAATGGTCTATAGCAACTCCTGCTTGTGTACAAGCCTATGGGAGTCTCTGTAATAGATGGTCTCTCTCTCTGTTCGATTATGTCCAAGACATTCACAATTGAGCTGATTATGAGGAAAAGGGTGTAGGCTTTAACATATGTAAAAATCTCAAAATGATCCTATATTCACAAATTAACCCCACAAGCCACCTTAAGGCCTAAAAAAGTTGTTTGTTTCCTGTAACAATACCCTTACAAGTTTTTATCCAAAGAAATCCCTACCCCAAATTTTTTTCGGCCCTCCCAACTCCAAATCAGCATAAAACATGCATAAAACACACATTTCTGCCCCCCCCCCCCCCCCCCCAAATAAATCAAAAGAAATGTTTTTACCGACCTACCTACCCTATTTTTTTTCGGACCATTACAGGAAACAAACAATATTTCTTTCTTGGCCTAATAGGGCGTGAATACATCAGAGAGGTAGCTAACCGTAGATTCAAGGGAGAAGCTGCCAGGGGACAATTACCATTATGCCCAGTGTTTAATCAACGTGTGTGAATGTGTACCGGCACTCAAATACACACAGCTGGCTTATTTGCTGTAAGCATCAGTATATCAGATGGGATTTCAGGGTAAGGAAGTCTAATCTTTCAGAATGTGAAGGTCACCTATGTTTTAACAGAAAGAGTATGGCTCCCTATACAGTAGCAGCTGTAGGCCAGCTTTTTGATGACCCTTTCCATGGTGACATTTTTTTTTTGAGATTTGGTATTTTCATGGGGATTTAACATCGAAAGCTGTAAAAACTGTAAAACATATTTAGTTAATCATGAAACGTCTAAGTTGAGACAAGGAATAATTTGTTTATTCTTTCCATTTCAGAATTGGGCACTGCTGACCTAGAAAACAATGGCTCAGCGTAGAGAAGTGTTATCTCTATACCGAAAAATCTTTCGCATTGCCAGGAGTTGGCGAGCAGCAACCCAAAGTGACATTACAACATGGAAAGAAAAGGAATATATTAAGGATGAAGCACGAACATTATTTAAACAAAATAAAGGGGTATGTCAAATGTAGTGTCAAACCAGTTCTTTTGTCTATTCTTATACAAATTCTTAAAATTGAATATATATTGTACATTGTAAATGAAATTAGAAAAGGATATACTCGTAGCTTCGGGTATTTTGGACTTCTCCATAAGTAGCGCATTTTCACCATGTGATCAAAGTGAACATTTTTTTAAGAGAAAGTAAGAGATGAACACAGGAGATTAATGCATTTATCAAGCTATTTGGTTGATATTTTCATAGGCGATTTTTAAAAATGCTCTTTTTCTATTTAAGGTGGTAAATGAAAAGGATATCAGGGAGCATATAAAAGAAGCAGAAACTAGAATAGAAATGGGTAAGTCAGTTATTAGTATAATTGTTAGTAAATGTCATGATTTCAATTAGGGATTGTCCGATCAATCGGACATGCCGATTAATCACTCATTCAACCTCTGATTTTGTTGATCGCTTGTAACTATATAAGATCGATTATTTTTCAAGTTTTTTGGGAAAAAAGTTGTATTTTGAATTAGCCTATTGATCAATTTCCACTAAACCCATCAACACCTTTTGAAATTAAGCAGTACTAAAACAAGTAAAAATTAGGGCTTCATGTGGTATTTAAAAAAAAGCCAGATTACCTTTTTTACAAAAAAGCCTAAAATATATGTGCCCCCAATGAAGATTATAGGCAGCCAGGCATAACTTATAACAATTCTTGAAATTTCCTCCCCTAACCATCTTTGTTTTTGTTATCAATATTATTCTAAGCAACACTATCATGTAATTTAGTAACAATATCATGTTTTTTTTTATCATTTTCTAATACCCAAAATGTTAAAAAGATATAATTGCTGATTGTCTAGTTGTTGTTTTGAATTGAACAATGTGGCTCTAGACTGCTCCTCAAATGCAAACTAAGTGCATATATGCTTCAGAACATTCTTAACAAATACAATCATTTCATGCCATATGTAAAGACCACCTACACTATCCATTGTTTTGGTGAATTTTATCGGAAAAACACACACTTTCTGGGTCCAATGGAGCATCATGTAAAAGTCCTTAAGGTCCTTCAGTACAGCATAGCGGCGCCACTAGTCTCTTCAATCGGCTGCAGATGGGGCCGTCCTGAACGCAGCCGCCCTGACCGCAGACAACCCAATCTCAAGCAAGGGCGCGTTTTTTCAACCTTGACCACATTCATGCCTGTGATCCCAAACATTGACCTGTTTTATTAAAGCATTCTCCTGTGTTCCGAGTTATTTCAAAAATAGCCAAAAGTGAACTGTTGGTCGAAAACCAATAACAAATCAGAGAACGTCTCCTTTGCAAGCCCTATTAATGCACGACTGAAATTTAGTATATTTTGGTCACAGGCTATTTCAATCTTAATTTCTATATAAATGTATGTATATTTTCTATGTATCCAAATACATTACAGCAAAGGAATTTTGAGTGGTTGAAAATAAAATACTACAGAAACTGTCTGCGATGTGCGCATAAGTTATAACAGACAGACACACCACTAGCAATCAATAACTACCATTCTCCGCTCTACAAGAACCAACCCTTGGTTTACTGCATAGAAAACAAGGTCCAGTGATTTGCCGTAACTCCACTAGATGGCAGTTCCAATTTAATTCACGAGTATGCCGTTTTGCGAATTTCAGATAAACAACAACTCGAAATTCTAGTTTTATTGGCGTTATATATACCTTGTATTACTGCGCACAGGCATACCACAATCGTAATTAATGGGACAGTTGCTAACTCGAGTGTGGGGCCATGAAACTCGTCCATCGACAATGCAAATGGCGACCGAGTGAGTATTTTGGTGCACATGGTCACTTCAGGCATAAATTGTATAGAGTTGGCAGCATGATATGAGTTTATTTTGCTGTATGCCTGTGGGTATGGTTACAAACAAACCCATATTGGACTTCAAAAACCTTACTGTTGCATAATTTGGTCGTCAAATCTAAACGTTTGGATGTTGTAATTTTCCCTTTATTTTGATCAATATTTTTGTTTGTTTTGCACTATCCAGCAGTTTAGTGTTATAGTTTTCATGCAGGTTGGGTGTCTTCGTGCTCTGCACTTATGCATTATGTAGACCCTCTGATATGATGGGCATACATCCTGATACAGACTGTATTCTAGGGAAGTCGGTTAACACTCTTTAAGCCCCTACTGAAGCACCTTAATGCAAATATCCAACCAGAAACTAGCTAGCTAGTCTTGTTGATAATTTCACTTGTACATAATAACAGAACCTATTGGAAGCCTCCTATGTCAGTACATTTTTACCTTTATTAGGTAGATATGGAACTCTTTCATAGGCCTATCTAATGAAATTAACGTGCCTTTTGAGATGATTGTAATTCAATTGTAGTTGTGCAAAAAAATAATTCTTTTAATTGGTTTTTTTTTTTTTCCAGCTGTACATTATCAAAATCCATATCCACGTATGGTAAGTAGGTTCACCTTTCTGACTTATTTCTATACCTCTTCATTCTATTAATATATTTGATTATATATATATATATATATATATATATATATATATATATATATATATATATATATATATATATATATATATATATATACACACACACATATATATATATATACACATATATATATATACACACCCGCACACATCCACATCCATACATCCATACATACAAACATACATACATACATACATACATACATACATACATACATACATACATACATACATACATACATACATTCATTCATACATACATAGTATTTACTTATTCAATTTCCGTACTTAATACAATATGATATATAGATATGACTAGGTTAAACTTGAAAATGGGAAAATAGGTATTTAGTGCTCAGGATTTGTGAAACAGCTATACAAACTGGCAGCAGCGTACATTTTTTATCTGACCCCCACTACTTTAGTCGGGTCATTTTTCCTTATGATTGTTTGTGCTGAGGAAATGGAGAGGGAGACTGGAATCCAGCTGGTGTTTCATGCCTGTCTGGATTTCAAGGTTTGAAGTAACCCTGTTGATTATGTACATCAGTGGTAGCAGCTTGAGGGGGCGATGAAGATTTCAAGACATGCAAGTTTGTAATTAATTAACCCAGCTGTAAAAAATATGGCTAAACAGTAGGGGAGCTGGTGGAATCTCATATCAAGGTTAACTTATGTGAATATTCAGGAAAAAAGGGGGTATCAAACTGTGAGGTACATTCTTTCGAAAGATGGGGTGAAGTGTAGAAGTCACGGTCATCATATTTCAACATGATTATTTCTATCATGGTTTTCTCATGTACCTAATTATAAGAATCTCATGCTTAATCGAATGAATCCATTAATCCATTTAGAGAATACTATGAGAAACTATTTGGGCCCATGCTTTATTCATGGTGTAATTGTCCTTTAAGTCTGTTTTAATTTTTCATACTTATGATAGGTAAGTTATGCATTCCTTTATCGAATATTTCAACAAACACCTGCAGCCTATAGAGGCGGGCCCCGGAACCAAGTTATTGGGTGTGGAACAGTGGGAGGTAGAAAACCTCGTGTTTACTATTTACTGCACACATACCAACTACCACCCTGTACCGCTTGACATAATATTTGCTCACACTGATGTCGAAAGGTCCCTCACGAAATATGAAGCGCAAAGATGACACTCAATAAATCTGATGTTGATTAGATCAACATGCTCTGAGAAGTAGAAATATGAAGAATAGAAATGAAACTCAATAAATGTGATGTTGATTGAATCAACATGCCCTGAGATATGAAGAGTAAAAGTGAAACTTGATGATTCATCATGCGTTTGATGTTGATCAGATGAAGGTGCTTTAAGATGCAGGCAGTGAACCCCCTTAAAGGGGAGGAATCTAGAGTGATAGTGTCACACCCTGGGATAGAATGTACACATAAGAATTTCCTTAATGTTATAAGTAAATACTAATGTACATATGATATAAGAATATAAACAAATTTAAAACTTAACCAATAAATTCAGAAAAGTCCAAATTACAAATATGACATTTAATCATCTAATGATACCCTAAGAAGAAAGAGGATCAGTGGACCTAGCTATGATATTATATGGCAACACAGTTTCAATCATAACAGAAATCAGATGATAGAGTGTGTATGTGTGTGCTTTTACAATGTCTTCGGGAGTTATTTTCTGTCATTTTTCACATTTCTTTTATTTCAGACCCACATCCCACAAACGGTGCTCTATCAAACAGGGAAGAAGATGAAAAAGCAGGAGCGTATGATGAGAGAATCTAAACCTGTGCATATTAAGTCCTATGATTAGAAAACTTATGGTCTCAGAATACCTATGGATTTACAATCTAGATACAAGAAAAATTATTACCTTATACATGCTGTTGTGTAAAGGGATGTTTAGGATCCTGGACCATCCCTAATTAATGATAACATCAGTGGTTAGTATCGTTAGGAATACTTTCAAAGAATGAAACACTACAATATGGTACTTCTTGAAATGGTACCAGTACCAGTGCTGGTACCTCTTAATGTTATCCAACCCTGCTAGTACATTGCTTTCACAAGTAGACCTAAAACCAGCACATGGCAACTGGGGTAGCCAAAGCGAGAAATTGTTGGGTATGGCTGGTGCTGCCATCTGGTGTCTGCCATGAGAAGCTAAATCTATGCATTTGTCTCTCATTCATTTTGGCAAGCAGTTATCATGGATTTGGGGGTGATTTTGACTGCAGAATTATCAAAAACTGATTCCTAGTACCAAACCGACTTAGAGTTTAAACAGAAAACCAGTTGCTTTTTTGTAACAAAAAATCATTGATCTTGTTTATGGGTTACAAAATTATATGAATTATGTTATTTTAAGCAACGGTGGTGTTGACATGTCTAAGTTAGTGAAGATAAGCATAATGTAGATTATCAATATAGAAGAACCTGAAGTAAGTCGTTTGTACATAGATATTTATTCATGTTTTATACAAAAATAAAACCTATCAATACTGTTGAGCTATTGTTGTTTTGTGAATTATATTACTATCACTGAGTGTCCCTACAGAGCTGTTTCAGAAATACTTGCAACATATAAGGTTCACTTCAATGAATGATGAAGATATTCGACTGTGTGTGACATTTCTTAGTACAATGTCATAAGCCAATGTTCCCTTCTATGTTCATACAGCCTAATGGAACCACCTATGAGGTTCCCCGGGTCCAAAGTTTCAATTATTAGGTAATGATTACAATGGCGATTCTACTTTTGTTTGGAGCACAAGGATGCGAAAACTAGTATTCTTGAAAATCATCTAAATCCTATCTTGTTGGTATTCATTGGATAGCTCTCATGGAGTACTCTTAGTTAAACGAATACCCATTTGCCAGGGTTTTTTTTTTTAGTCATTTTTTAGTTTTTTTGCATCACATTGCATTGCCCCAATTAGCCACCATCAGCATGAGGGTTAAGAAGGGTTGCACTATTTGGAAAGTAGATTTCCAGATTGATAATCTGTATTTGCTTTAAATAATGTGAGTTAGTGAATCACTTGGCAGTTTCAATATCATTCACAAATGGATACCATTCTAGTATTTTAATAATTATGCCAGTGACTATATCAAGTTATGATCTAACTCAATAAATCAGCCCATGGTAAAACTTTGATCTGTAGTAATGTCTTAACCCATTCACTCCCAGTGCCCCGAATAGCTGGTATACTTATCATATTCACACTAGTAAAATCATCTGACATCATATAATATTTATTCGAAAAAGAAAGGTTTGTTAACCCATTCAAGCTTAGAGATGTCCTTGACCATTGTTACATGTACATGTGAAACTTTTGAAATGTGAAACTTTTGAAAATAACAGAAATCAAGCATAAATTGGAAAAAGATATTTAAGGGGGTTGCTCTTCAAATATATTCTGAAAATTACTTTTGTCTGAGAGACATTACCAAAATAGACAGGCTGTTTTGGGCACTACAAGCATGCATCTAGTTATTCTAAAAGAGAGAATAAATGCAGTATTTTCCTAAGCATCAGATCATCTGCAAGAAAATACTGTGAGATAATACAAACGACAAGTCTGAGCATAAATGGGTTGATACCTAGTGAAAACACAAGACAAACGCAGGGATTCAGTTTAGCTCAAAGCAGTCTTTATTTCATCTAGGAGTGTGTTGGTCAGCAGATGCATATACAATGTCAATTCAATGTTCCAAAAGTGTATGTACATTAGGGCTACCTATATTGCGCCTGTAAAGTAGCCTAGAAGAGATTACACTACTCGTACAGTGTTCACTTGGAGCTAAATACAAAATATTGAGTACAGGTTCGGTAGTGTACAAAACCAAACTAGGTAAGCAAACAGAACAATGCTAGAAACAATCGCCAAGTTTATAACAATGCTTTATGATACACTGTTACAAAGGTGCAACTCCTCTCGTCTTTTTCTATTGTGGTCTTCACTCTCTTGTTCACTCATATGGAATTTAATTTCTGGGAAATGAAATCCTTCCCATTGGAACACCCTTCACTTTTAATATACATAAAGGTATTCCTTCAGAATCTGTACATTGTTTCCTTCACTTTCACTTTCCATTTTGACAACTTCACTTTCCACTGTCACATAGAATAATAGCTCTTGGTATCACTTAATATTGCTAATATTACCACTGCTGCTAATACCGTACTGTAATAGTAAATGTCTTTGGTTTAAGAGCAAAATGAAATGAGATTACAACTCTCCAATAATAATTATAATACATGTTGCAAGCAATACTTGAAATTAATACTTAAAGCTCACAATGAGACCGAGGTTCAGGATATATCTGCTTGTAGCAAGCAAGGGAGCATACTGTATAGAAAAACATAACCTATGGTAAAATGTGCTGCTGGGTAGTGAAAACAGATATAGGAGGCAAAATCAGTGTCGGTTGTTCCATGAGTGGATCAGTTTCCTCTTTATTTATTGAAAGGCAGTGGGTAACTTGTGATATTCCTCTATTTATCATTATTATGCAATACTCTTCCCTATCTGCCAGACAATAATACCTCCACTGTTTTTTTCATGAAATGAGCAGGGTGAATTCACTACTTACAACCTATGCTATAATACCCTTGCGTTTCCAGGGTGCTTCCCCCATGGCCCAGTAGTCTGGCACTAAGTGCATCCACTACTTGCCGTGTCTCACCTCAGTACAGGATCTGCAGCCTGAGCAATGCCAGAGTGATATTGGATATATGTATGTGTATATTTATATACATACATATATATATATATATATATATATATATATATATATATATATATATATATATATATATATATATATATATATATATATATATATATATATATATATATATATATATATATATATATATATATATATATATATATATACATACATACATAGTGCAGTCACAGGGGAGTACAGCCACTGTTCTCGGCTGCTACTCCTCCTGATGCATCCAAGCAGGGAGAATGGAGAATGGTAGAGTTAGTGGCTGCTGATGCTGCTTGCAAGGAGAGTGCTGGCTCTGCCAGGCAGCTGCTCCGTAGCCAGCCAACCAGCAACGCCGCCCCCGTTCAGCATGGCCAGGCAGAGATGTAATAATTACTCTCTTTTATACACACTAATCTGGCAAATCAGATATAATGTGAACCTGCTGTTGGCTTTTTTCCGAGGTTAACTATTATGAGCGAAGCAGGTTCCTGTTCTGCCTGTCATGGCCACCATTGGTGGCTTCCCTTTCGGCACCTGGCTAGACTTGAGGGAGACGAGTCTGTCGGCGGCGGGGAGCAGGCATTTTTACTACTACATCTCTCATGTGGAGAAGTCAATACCACAAGCTGGCGATGTTTGAAATAAATTAGAGGCAATTATTTGGCATGCTGATGAATACTCTTAAGGCTTAATTAGTCCCTTGTTCAACCAAGGATAAGTACCAGACCAGTTGTCTTTAACATATTCCTGTGAAAACCTGGATATTCTCTAAGTTCTCAAACTTCCTATTGTAACACATAGAAGAATTCAAAAATCATAAGTACCAGTCCAGTTGTCATATCACAATTTTTCTTCTGGATTTAAGTTTTACTTCCGATTGTCCCATTATAAGGAGCTAAGAGAGTCAAGACCATAATACAGTTTCAAAAGACCAGCGGAGTGCATTATATACATATTTCCAACCCGCCACTCAGAATAAGGGGAGACATGGTGCCTGTTTTACAATGTGTAGACCCCACATCTTCTGGCTGGCCCACCAGACATGTGCGACTGACCATTCTGTCTCAGTGACCGGGCTACAGGCGGTCTGGGAAAAGACACACACACACACGCAATAAATAGGCCTCGTGTGCCAAATACAATCTGTCTTGCAAAGACTTAGTGGAATAATAAATAAATTAGCCAACACAAGCAGATTAGTGTTTAGCACCAAAATAATAAATACATGTGACTGAAAAATTGTACATCATTCTAGCTCGATCAATAGAAAAATAGACACACAGACTACGCAATTCTGCAGATGAATTGTTTTCTCCATGCTGCGTCAAAGGAAAAGGGGCGTGGCAAGCTGTCGTGTACCAGGAACTCTCACTTCTTCCTCAGCTACCCAACATCATAGCACATCCAAAACCACAAGACACGAGTCTGCATCCTCATGTAAAACCATTGAGATAATCTATCCTAAGCCATATGATACATCTAAACATCATCTGTCTGGAATGTTTCTTCATAATAAAATTTTCTACTTGTATGTATGAAAGGAACGAGATACTATCATAATAATAACTACCATTAAGACCACAAGAACTATGCTGAATAGCTTAACATATAAAGTTTTTGATTTACAATATCTCAGATATGTATAAGCTGAAAGGTATTCTTAATGTTTTTACTATATACATGAATGTTGATGAAATGGACGTCGCATCTTGTGGTTTTGTCGTCACGTGATGGGAACTCTGATGGAAGTCTGCGTGGCTACCATCACGACCCATGCCCGCTGCCCAAATCTGAAGCACAGCACAGAGGTCGTCCCCCTGGTGGTGGGGGTCCACACTACTACACCAGGGGGACAGGAAGACATGAAATGGTTGGCCGACAACCAACACTGCTTATTTAGATCTCAGATAGAGACGCGAAACCCACTCAAGCTCTCAGCACTCCGGTGGCCTGGAACTTCAGGAAAATGAAAGGAGCAATATCACAACACTAAGTGTGAGGTATATTTCCACAGAAGGAAAAATCCGCAATTATTTTTTGAAGATGCACATATGTTACAGGCCATCAGGGCACTCCGAGCTTAAGGGGTTAATCACACGACTGCTGCTGGTGAAAATGTCTTTGCAACCTTTCTGGATAACAACATTGCTTATTATGTTAAGTACATGATTATTAGATTCATCTTGCTAGCGCCATGTCCTGTATCGTTAGCTGCTTTATTCTATCTTTTCCTTCTCCTCTAGAAGCAAAAATACATCATGAGATTCCCTACAGTCACAAAATAATCACGAGACACCTCCTTATAGGGTTTATCCTATAGTTCTAGTAGCAAAAACATTTTCACAAGCAGCTACCTGATTTCATTTAAGTACAAGCAAGAGGCAGACCAGGGGCACTCGCTGTTTCCAAACCTCCAGAACTACTACCGTAAATTACCGGAAATGTAGGCCACTCTAGGAATATGGGCCACTATAATTAATTCATAAAATAATTATTGGGAAATCTTGGCTTTCCTCAATCTACCACGCTGTATATCTCGCTAATACAACAAAACCCACATTACCAAGAATTTATGGTAGTATATAGTATGTGGTGTGTTCGGTGGCAGCTAGTACCCCTTTTCAGCTGTTCCTACCGATCACTTATCACTCGGAGGAGTCCTAGAGAAGAATTATAAGGTGGCTCTCAAGCATTCTTCCCTTCTAGGAATCCACCACTTAATCCAACAATTAAAGAAGGAAGAAATTCCTTGCGCATTAAAAATTTAGAAGTGGGAATTCTTTTATTCCTTTTTTTCTAGAGAAGGGTTAATTTTCAGTAAAACTGATCAATCTTACACAGAAATCATAACCACCACCAGACTTTTCACATGCAAATCGGTGAGTTAGTAGCTAGAGTCGCTAGGCCCTTAAGAAAGCCTCCCCTGTGTGTGCAGTTGAATTCTAGTCGGAACAGTTATGAACTGGCAGTAGATAAGCAGCAGGGTGTACACACATGAAATGCCCTTCTCCAACTCAACACAAGGATTCAACTCTTTTGTTCTTGTCTTACTAGCGTTCCAAACAGTATTTCAGCGAGTCAAATTGGGAAACTTAATTTTTTTATTTCTTGCAGACTAATAATATTAGCTGTTCATATCTATTACATGGGAAAGCCCTGTGTGTATATCCTCAACTACTTATACAAAACACTTAGATTAGTTATAACTTAACTCCCATTCACATAAACCATGATCTTTCACTAAGCTAAAGGAGCTTTTAGAACAGGCACACACTTTTGGAATTTCGTTTCGTCACTTTCGTGACTAGCCATTTATAGCTAGTGGAGGAAACCGGAGTACCTGGCGAAAACCACCGCCTAACCCCAAATGCAGGGACCTTCACCTCAGCTGTTATGCTAATGAGACAAGTAGGGAGCAAGCATCACAAGTAGAATACACAAGAACAAATGGAAGCAGTACATAAGCATGCAGAGACAGATGTGAGAGTATTCATATCTATATATTTATCAACCATGCACTAATAAGCTTTGATGTAGATGATGCCCTGGTCTCGTTTCCTCCTACCCACTAACTCTTTCTGTACGTATGCATGTATGTATGTACAGCAGAATGGTCAGCCAAATGGTCTGGTTTCTTTCTCAATCCTGTCATCAGCCAATGGGATTGCAGCACTCATGGGTCAAAGGCTATCATTCCATAGCATAACTTTGGTCATTACACTTTTAACAGTAGAATATGAACACTAGACATGTTGGTTTAATCATGAAGGTGCAATTGAAGGGTATATACAGGAGTCAGAGTGGCTTTCACTTTACAGGTACCTACTACCAAACCTTTATTTACAGAGTGGAGGCTTGAGAGTATGTACCAATAAATGTTTGATTGCACAAATAGTTATCTATTTTATTTGCATGCGCCACCCAAACTGACCTAGTATAAACATTGCCCCCCTCTCTTGCGACTAAATGTTTCTTGAAAACTGACTGATAAGTGTCCTCCAAATCTTTGCCACCTTCATCCCCAGACTGCTTAACTGCCTACCAAGATTGCAAATATCTCCTTCAAAAAGGCATACTTCATAAAACATTACACATGCATGTTATTTGTTTTCATCCCATGTGTACATTATTTGAATGTTTTCCTATTAAACTGCCGTCTAAAAAGAAGATCAAGCACCCTTGTCAGGCAGGCAGGCTGGTCATCCTAGGTATGAAGGGGTTCACAGCACCCCTATCCAAGTGGACCCGTTAACCTCCTATTGTTCCACAGAATACCTCTCACCTGCCCACGAGGATGACCTCAACGCTTGCCACTAGAGGGCAGCACCAGAATATATACCGTAAATTCTCACTAATTAGAGACAATTTTTAATTATTATAATTTTTATGGGCGATATATCGAGGGTTGGCCATATCTCCCATTAATTATTTCGCAAAATATTTATAGTGGCCCATATTCTGAGGGTGGTCTAAATTTTCGAGAAATTACGGTAGGTAATTATTCCACTCGTCTAAATCACCCTCAACACACGCTGGCAGTCTAAATAACTACAGGAATACCCCATACAATACCTTTGAAATTTTTGCGTGATTGATTTTTAGTTATGATACATTTCACCTTTCAACACCAGAGGTATTGTATTGCACAGTGTCACCATAATTCTCTTTCGTTCTAAACTGCCAGTGCAGAGTGAGGGTTTTTTGGTACATACACCAAAGCAACATCGGAGTTATTAAAACACTTATGCTGCTGGTGGCTACTTTTGGCCAATGCAAAATGATGCACTATTCCTGAAAAAGTATTGAAACCTTGGCAAATGGGTACTCATCTGAGAGTACTCAATGAGAGCTTTCCAATGAATACCAATTTGACAGGGTTTAGATGATTATCAAAAATCTTTGCGTCCTTGTGCTTTGGATGAAAATAGCCTTAGCATTGGAAGGGTTAACATTGGTCAAGCCATGCATGTCTATGGTTCACGCCCGGCACGAAACACATTTTTATATATATTTTTTTCATCATCACATCATGGGAAAAAACAGCATTTTTTTTTTCAAACATAATAAAGTTTGGAATGTCAAACATTACAAATGCTACAAAAAGCACACATTTGCAAACTTAATTGGTCACACAATTTTGGCTTTGCAAAATTTACCCAGCTTTTATCTCCAAGGACCTGGGAATTGAACCAGGACTCTGCTTGTATTTTTCTTTCAAAATGATATTATATTATTAATCTACCCACTATGTGAAGTGGGTAACAGATGGTCCACTGGTGAAGCCAAAAAGAACTATTTCAAGTGTATAAATTAAAATTTTTGGGACTCTACAAACAGAGTTCTGTTCTTCCAGCTGACACAAGCAACTCAATGGAACTTTAGCAAGTGTTTATCCTAAGAACACTAGACTACAGAACACCATCACTTGGTGTTCAAAGCATGTTAATCAAGGGCGGAGAAGCTCGTTCTATGGAAATCCTTCTGAAGGAGTTTGATAAATAATTGGGCAGGACTCCACATTCTTCTGTTTGACATGGGATACATTCAGTAACAGTAAAGGCTAACTAGCTCAAAACTATGCCATACATATTGGAGTTCAAATCTCTCAAAATCACTTCAACTGCATTTATAAGGGGACAAAAGGGGGTACACACACATATGTAACATGGGCTCACCACAGCAATAAAATCTAATAACTTAAACACAAATTAAATAATTGATCAAATAGTATATTCATCTTCCTCCAGCTCAGGCTGGAGTCCTATATTAGCATGCTTGTATAAATAATATCATGATTATAAGGAATGCTCAACCAAATCTCTCAAAGAGAGCAGAAACTTCTCTTCTGTTTGGAATCATGCCCACGTCTCATCATCGACACGAAAATGCCCGCCGACTATCCTACCAAAACCCCTCCCGCCCCTGACGAATACAGCAATATGCTTAAAAATCAAACTCAAACTTTGAGGAACATTTGAGGAAACTTTGTAGTGCTGAAGAGCAGTGACAACTATCTTAGAACGTTAGAACGCCACCCTCACGGTTACCTTATTATTATTATACGAAGAGGAACGTTTTTCGAAGAACTTTGTTTTGCTGACCAGCAGTGACAACTATCATTCAAATCTTTCGTAAACTTTTGAATTACGCATGAAAGCACTATTGGTGCATTCGTCAGAGCAGACAGGTCATGGGAGGGCAAGGATACATCTCTAGGCTACAAAGAACAGCAGGGGATAGGGAAGGGAAAAGAGAGGATGGGGGGGGGGGGGGGGGGGGGAGGAGTCTGACACTGAGTTGCTTGTGCAGCTGGCCTCTCCGATTAGGAGCCGAGGTTTTTTGCCGCAAAACTTGCTAGTAAAACATTCCGGAGTATGGATTCAGAGATGCAGCAAAAAACCCACAGCCCCGCTGGAGAGATAGGCCCTTTACTACTCTTCTTGTATCTTCTATCCAACCTGTATATCAAGGAACTCTGAAATTGTGCCTGTTTCTATAAACTGTTTTGTTTATCCTAACCCGTTCATTCTAATGGTGCCCATATATTGCACTTTGTTCTTGTGTAATTTGACAGTTTTCAATAGTGATTTTTAGGCATTTGTGTTGCACAGTAATCATAGATGGTATATTGAGATTTTATTTGTATACTGAGACACTATATCTGGGTACAATGAGTGTGGAGCTTTTAATCTTAATTCAGAGCAACATGATTTACCGCTTGCAAAAATAATGTTTTTGGAGAGTAAATTTGTTTATTTCCATATGTCCAGAGTGACTACCCTAGTCCCTTCTACAACTTCCTTTAGGGAAGAAGGCCGGGTTGGAGACTGGCTTTTAGTTCACTCCATTCCCAACATTCACACAACATAGCCCTCATCCTGTGCGAGGGATATCTGTACCACAGTCTATAACATACACTACTCAAGTGCACTTGCCATGGGGCCACCTATCTTTTACAACATGTTCGCTCATGAGAACATAGTACTTCTGATCATTATAGATGACGCCACCAATGCCAACGATCCGGATGTAGGATCTTTCAGCTAGAAATCTCTGACTGGCCTTTTGAGTGTAGCGGAATTACTGTCCACCACTATCAAGAGTTAGTTCATCACTAGGTTTGTCAGTAATGTTCACTTTATACTTTCCTTACCTATATCTACTAGTTACAGCTGGTTAAAATTTGCAATGTCAAGATGTACACCCCCACTACTACTTCTCCTCACAAGACTGGCAGTGGAGTGGACAATGCAAATGGTGTGTTGAGGAAACTGATTTTCAAACTGTGCAGAAAGATGGGCCACGTCGACCTCATAAAAAAATAGAAAAAAATAGAAAAAGAAAAAGTGCACTGTCCTACGTACGGTAGAGCGCCGGCCATCACTCTAAGAGTATATGGCAAGAGCAGTGTCTCCTCACAGGAGTGTCATGTTATTATTGCAACCATGCCTTACAAAGCCAGCATAAATCCTACTACCAGTAGCCAGTTCAGTGATCTGGTTGTGAACAAAACACCTCATACTCATGTATATCGTTCTGTCTTGGTCCAAGCAAATCGGTAGAGTATGATCAGACAGCACCTGCTCTGGGAAAACCTCACTGATAACACTCCCTTAACCCTAATGCTGGTGGTGGCTAATTTGGCCAATACAAAAAGATGCAAAAAGCCTAAGAAATGAGTGAAACCCTGGCACATGGGTACTCGCCTGAGAGTACTCAGCAAGAGCTATCAAATGAATACCAACATGATAGGGTTTAGATGATTTTCAAAAATCTTTGCACCCTTTTGCTTTGAACGAAAGTAGCCTCAGCATTGGAAGGGTTAATCTTTAGGGAGAACCGTATCAGCATTAGAAGCACCTTTTTGGATGTTTCCATTTCTGTTTAGGATTTGGACGTCTCAGCCACCTTGTCCCAGTTCATGCCGCTCTGTAGGTCCGTAGGCGTCTGGAAGTCGGACTCCTCCATGTTGAAGATGTCCAGGACATCTTGAGGCTTGGGCGTGAGGATGGGGTCCGACGGGAAAGACATGGGGGCGGTCGCGCTCAGCGGCGTCATCCCCGTACTGTTGGGGATGATCACGTCCAGCCAGTCGAGAACGTCCAGGTTCATGCTGGAATTGTCCATGTGTGCGATGTCAGTATCGCTGAGGCCGAGCCCAGTCAGGTTGGGCTCGGAGCCGTGAATACTGCTAGAATGTGAGGCCGTGGTGGACGAGGGCACGTTCAGCAGGCCCTCCACCCCACCACCAATACTAGAGCTAGGGACATGCCCCCCACTCAGGTCCATCTGCGGACTGCCCACCAGCGCGTCCGGCAGGTCCATGATATCAGAATCATTCCAGTCCATCGTGTCCATTGGAATAAACGGCATGTCCATGTCGGAGATGCTCGTGCTTAAGTCTGTGGGGTGGGAGTTGCTTGTGCTTGATATGGCGGAGCTGATGTTGAGGGGGGAGGGCACCCTCTTGCCGCCCTGGGTGGGTGAGATGAGGGTGCTGGGGGAGAGGAGGGAGCACAGGCTGGGCAGGGGGGAGGGGATACTGATGGTGGTGGGGAGCATCAGCCCGGCGGTGCTGCTGATGCTGCCGGCGGCGCTGATGGTCGGTGCGGCAGAGAAGCCGTTGGATGATGATGGTGCTAGGATGGTGCTGGTGGTGCTGAAGCCGGCCGGTGCCTGGCTGCTCAGCTGCTGGAAGGCAGCGGCGGCGGCGCTGGAGGCCGCGGCGGCCGGCACCGTGCTGGTGAACACCATGGTGGTCGCCCCGCTGCTCTGTACCGTGGAGAAGATGGGCGCAGCGCCCTCCTCTGTCTTGGGCGTCGGGGGCGGCTCCTGGGCAGCACTCGCAGGCAACTCTGAAAAATACAACACGAAAATCAAAATATGCAGGCAACTCTGCAAAAAACAATGCGAAATCAAACAATGAGACTCTATTGTGTCACCTGCCAATTCTGAGGAAAGAAAGGTGAAATATGAGAATAAAAGTTCAAGTCAGAGAGGTGAAATCCTACTTGTAGATGAGGTAAGAACTGGTACATATAATCTTACTCCATAGATACTACTCTGCTTTACTATATAACACCTGGCTGCTCTGAGCATAAATGGGTTAATACAGCATGCCAGTAGTGTTTGAGGTACTTATAATCCTATTCCATATATAGTACTCAACATTACTGTACTACTTGGCTGCTCTGAGAATACTGTATACAGCTTTAATTTGGAGAGCAATTTTTTTTTCGCTTTACAGCTTTGCACCTTTATATATGTATTTGTGTTACTTTAAATTCACACATTCAAGCATTCAAAATATATATCTATTACTATATATATATTTATATGAAGAATGTTATATTAGCGCTATCATGGTGAGCACGAAAACAGCAAAAATTAATTGCCTGTAAAAAATACCAGTTATACAGTAACTGGGTTAATATGGCATACCAGTGCTGTTTCAGGTACACATAATCCTACTCCAGTTGCTGGTCGGCCATGAGCGACCTATTTAACAGGGCTTTGAGAGACAGACAGCCCAGCCAGACTAGCTATAAATCATGTCACTTCCTGTCAGAATATCACCCATGTGGGGGAAAAAACAAGAATGTGCCAAGGCTATCTTAATGCCACAGTACAGCGTTTTCATTACACCATTCAACTGAAGGTCAGTGGAAAAGCTCAGGTGCTTCTAGAGGCTTGGGAGTTTCATTGCAGTTATGCACCTATAATTATCTATAAAGGTGCTTTAATAAGGTTACATACACTGTGCATACATACATATATATATATATATATATATATATATATATATATATATATATATATACATATATATATATATATATATATATATATATATATATATATATATATATATATATACTTATATATATATATATATATATATATATATATATATATATATATATATATATATATATATATATATATATATATATATATATATATATATATATATATATATATATCTATTTTTTCATATTGTCTGGCTTAACTGTTCTACTGCACCTAAAATATCAGGTGGCTTATTAGATTACGTAAATTACATAATTGTGTTTATACATTTCAGGTTATTCATTTACTTCTTCCAACAGACAGGTTGCTTTTAATTTTTACAAGGAGACATGCAGATTTCCAGTGGGATACCGGATCTGATACATGACCTTTAGCTTAGTCTTCACCTAAATGCTCAATAATTGCAACATATGGTCTTACCCATGTACAGATTTTCATGAAACAGGTTGAATGCTTGGTTTTAGCTTTTAACCTAAATGGTGAACAACTTCAGCATATGTTTGTAGTAATAGCTTATTGATTATTGGAGTTGGGTTCCTCAAAACCATCTTTTTACTTTCCCCAGGCACGTCTACTCATCACTGTGTTACAACTTAAGTGTTTCTGATGATGAAGTCAACAGAGTGAGACTACTGCCTGCCTATCCAATGAATACCAATATGACAGGGTTTAGATGTTTTTCAAAAATCGTTGCGTCCTTGTGCTTTGAACGAATGTAGCCTCAGTATTTTAATGGTTAACTGGCAAAAAGGTTCATTCCCCTGTCAGTTAGAGAAGTCACTCTTGCCATTAAAAAACAAGGCCAAGAACTTACTTCAAAGAAACACTAGCAAACGGCTACCAATTAAACACCTAAAGTAAAGCTCTGAGCCGGTGCCAATATTGCAAAAATCGTTCTCATCATGTCACTTTATATTAGTAAGACATGGACATGTAGGTGTCATCCCAACAGCCGCCTCCTATCTGCTCCCCCAAGAAGCTCACAAGAGGAGCTGCTGCTCATCACGTCGTAGACACTTTTTTAATGATTATAATTTTGATGGGTTGAGGGTGGCCCATGTTTTCTAATAATACAGACGAAGTATATTTGCCTGAAATTTCCCTTTATGAAAAGTAAAGTAAAAGTAAAAAGTATAGAAATCTTTATTTTTACAATAAACACGAGCTACCAGGGCTCTTGGCCGACTAGACTTACGGCTTTAAGTGCCATCCGAAGCACTAGGCAACGAGAAGTAAACTGTATTGCCTTAGGACAGACCATAGTAGCCGTTGGCTGGGATTGATCCCGCGGCTCTTGGGTCGCCATTCAAATGCACTATCAGTTAGGCCACCGCGCGTGTCTCAGTTAGACCAGCGAATTAGATCAAAGGTGGCCCAGATTTCCCTTACATTACTTTGCACAAAAATTAAAGTGGCCTAAATTCTTAGGGTGCTCTAGATTTCCAAGAATTTATGTAGTTTTTGTGTTGACCAAGCAGTGTGGTGAAGTACCAGGTATGGTAGATAGATGGCACCACCCTAGGACTTCATCCTTATCTAAATCATGTGCTGCCAGTACCACAGGATGCCTCCTGGATCTTGCACCGACCTACACCATACACCTATAGATACCTTGTATCATCCTTAACTTACCCCCCCCCCCCACCCCCACTACCCCATAATGATTTATCTTGCCTCCACCTTCTAGTCCCAACATCCCACCCACAATCCTATCTTCAGCCAACATATGGATGAGTTGTCTTTGTGAGATAAAGAGAGTAGAGTCTAAAATTAACCCCCTTTAGCCAAGCCTATCTGCACTTGAAGTATTCGGGAAAAAGCTGGAGTTGCTTGTTTGAAAGGCAAGTGTTAGTCGCCTGAGAGGCAGGTGGCCAGAGCAGATACCGAAAACAGACAAAAAAAGCAACATAGCAAATGTTGCTCTCTCTCTCTGTCTCTCTTTCCCTCTGTCTGTCTGTCTCTCTCTCTCTGACTCTTTCTTTCTCTCTCTGACTCTCTCTCTGACTATCTATCTGACTTTCTCTCTTTCTCTGTCTCTCAATGCCTTTTCAATATCACTCTCCAATATTTCTATTACATTACCTTACATTATCCCATTTCACATTATCTTCAATTACATTTATAGATAAAGTGAAATAACACTTTATAAAATTAATATTTCCTTATAGTTCCTTTTTTACAATTTATTGCAAGCTCAACCTCCAAGTTGAAGTAATCACAAAATAAAACAATAATAATCCCTTCCTAGAATATCAATTTTGATTAATTTTTCTCAAAAGGAACCCTTTCTTGCTGACATTTCTATTGCTGGACCTACCTCCGTGTCGGATGAGTATTTCCAGAACATCATCCATTGCCTGACGCTGCTTGGAGGCACTGACGCCATCTTTGTTAGTCCCCTTCGACTGCTTCTGTTTTTTCTTTGATGACTGCCGTGCCGATTTCTGTGGTTGCCCCGATATCTGCTGGTTTGTCTAAGAAAGAAAGTGACATACAGCATGATTAGTACAATGCAATGGAATAAAACTTATTGCATTCTTATCCTGCACAATGGTAAGATAGGCTCACACAAAAGAATAGACATTTTAGAAGTCACAGTCAAAGGGTGTCGTATCTTATCTTTGTTTATTTTTGAAAAGTTGATGAAACTCAAACAAACATTACGAAAAGAAAATTTAAGGGCAACTTTCTCTCTAGACTGAATCATAGATCCCCCAGGGATAATACCACATGCAAAAAGTTGAGCTTATTTTCCCTATGATAACTTCCCACTGCAGAAAATACGATGGAATATCTCACCTGTTTATTTTTGATAGCTTCATCATACTTTGGAGGTTCCTTCATTGGAACCTGGACTGTTTGGAAGTAAGGGTTGGTGGCCGAGCGGGTCAGCTTCGTATGGCTATTCACAGGTGAACTGGGAACTGAAGAAGCCCTGAAAATACAGAGGAAAATTCAATATTAATGTAATGCTTTACACTCTTTAAATTCACACGTTGTTCACTTTGATAGCATGCATTCCAGTTATTACAGTGAAACAGACTGCAGGTTTAGTTCTCATGCCCCTGAAAATACCGAGAAAGGAAAGTACAATATCAATGCAATGCTTTACATTCTTCAAATTCACATGTCGTTCATTTCAATAGCACACATCCCAGTTATTTCAGTGTAACTTACAACATCCCAGATTCCATAGTTATTTCTCATGCCCCTGAAAATACACAGATTGCATGGTCATTTCTCATGCAAGTCTAGTAAATGGCATGTTTACTTCAACAAACAACTACCATAAACACATGCAAACGTATAAATTCCCTTCTCTTTATGAACGGTTATGAGGGGTCTTTCAGTTGCAGAAGCCCCCCACAATGCCGCACATTTATATAGCAACCAGGCCAACCCAGTAATGGGGATACAGCGGAGACTGGAGCCTGCAACCTTACGCTTGGGAGCCAGGCATTGTAACCACTGAACCAAGTTGGGTATGTTAGCTGTGTATAAACTTGGTTTCTTTCCTCAGCCTACAGGAACAGATAGCTACCTTACAATCAGGGTATATGTCAACTTGTTAGCAAGGCAAACTGCGCGATTCTCGCCATAAATTCTGACCCCAGCTCAGGTCAGCGCTCCTGCCATTGACCCCAGCTTCATAAGCTGGCTATTTTTACACAGCTTTATTGCAGCCAGAGGCAATAAAGCTACTAGGCGGCTAATCGCTGCCACTTGTACAGGAGCGAGCGTCCTGAGATCTTGTGAATGGTGGCCACCAGGAGCAGTGAAAGAAGCTAGGGATGGACAGCCAATGCCTTTTATATGGGCTTTTTATCGCTGTCCAGGTGGTTAGTTAATGATAAAATGTGCCAAAAAGCTGCTCTCTGTGGGAAGATCTGAGGTTAGGCAGGGAAGCGGTCTCGCTACAGTCAAAATATAACCTGTTTATGGTCCCCCATTGACCAGGCGCCCTGATAAGTGATGAACCTCCACCTCAACACTTATGCTGCTGCTGGCTAATTTGGCCAATACAAAATGATTCATAAAACCTGAAAAATGTTTTGAAACCGTGCCACATTGGAAATCATCTGAGAGTACTCAGTGAGAGCTATCCAATTAATACCAACATGACAGGGCTGTTTTCAAAAATCGTTGTGTCCTTGTGCATAGGACGAAAGTAGACTCAGCATTAGAAGTGTTAATACCAACTGGATGTCATGAGTTAGGCGACTATATAGTTAAAAAATAAGTAGTCTCAAGCTGGCTCTAGGGGGTGATCAGGATAACGAGTCTGGTTCGCATTAGGTCTGCACATGACCATTATTACACAGGGGACCTGACCTTAACCAACCGTGGCATCCTCATCAGCACAGGGCGTTCACCTCACAAACTGCTACAGTAGAACACCCCTCCTACACCCTGAAATAACCTTAACCAACCGTGGTATCCTCATCAAGACAGGGCGTTCACCTCACAAACTGCTACAGTAGAACACCCCTCCTACACCCCGAAATACCCTTAACCAACTGTGGCATCCTCATCAGCACAGGGCGTTCACCTCACAAACTGCTACAGTAGAACACCCCTCCTACACCCTGAAATACCCTCAACCAACCGTGGCTCCTCATCAGGACAGGGCGTTCACCTCTCCTAATGCAAAAATCAAATCCTGTATTTGACTGTGTTACCCTGGTGGAACAAAGATTATTATCATCATCATTATTATTATCATTATCATTGCTATTATAATTATCATTACTTTTATTGATATTATCATTATTATTATTATTATTATCATTATTAAAAAAAGGGTGTCAAATCTACACCTTGATGGCCAACAGGGATCGCAATCTGCCCTCCGCTGATTAATACAGTATGGCTTACAAAAAGTACACAAACACACACTTCCCCGGCGGTGGGCTCCGACACCCCTGCAGTCTTGGGGGAATTATCCCCAGAAGTCAGCTTGTTTACCGCTGTTGACTCAAATATACAGCGCTACCCATTATCTCTTAAGCTTGCCATTTGCTACCAGTCTTCAAAAACCTTCAGCGCTCGCCAAGATAGCGCATGCAAATATGCGGTGCTTATCTGCATGAAAAACCTTCCCCCAGGGTGAGTTGTTCTTTTTCTCAACCTCCCACACACAGAGAAGAGCTCCTACTTAGTCATTTTGGAATTTTTGATCCGCTAGACCGCACAGCCAAGGGGGGTTCCCTGAAGCCATGAGGAGCCCAAAATATATATTTTAAAATAACAATCAACTTGCCTAAGTTTTTCCAAGGACCATTCTTTTTTTTTTTGTTTTTTTTATCATTTCGGGTATCCTTGTTCAAAACCCTCTAAACCCTGTCATGTTGGTATTCATTAGATAGCTCTCACTGAGTACTGACAGATGCCAGGGTTTCAGTCATTTTTCAGCATTTTTGTGACATTTTGTATTGGCAAAATAAGCCACCGGCAGCATAAGGGTTAAAACTGCTGTCCAGAGCAGGTTGAAAGAGGTAAGTTTTAATGTATCACATCAAACATATTGGGCCATTTTGGTAACACGCCAGTGAAATACCCATACAAGGCTAGGAACATCTTGACCACTCACTGTGACTTGTTGGAGGTATTTCTAAAATACCTCCAGGACTGTGAGCCTATTGAAAACTATTTCGAAAGCATGTTTTTACTTCAACACATCAGCAAGAAAGTATCAAGTTTGTTTCATTTTAAGACCTTTGTGTTCCTTGGCCGTGCCACAAACATGTGAGGGGCCTAGACCCACAACAGATGCTCCCTTATTGGCTACAAGGCAATTGAGAAGGCTTCCGACCAGAAGCTGACCAAGCCTTGTCACACCACTGCTAGCTCACCCAACAAACAGGGGCAGCACAGGATAGGGCTAGGAAAGGCATAGACTCTTCCAAAAATGACAAAGAATGACAAAAAATGAATTACAAATCCAAAACTTTATCTGCAAAGCAAAGGTCTTCATCTGTGGTGAGAATAAGGACTTTTACTTTGCAGATAAAGTTTTCCATTTAAAATTTCTTTTTTTTCAGTCATTTATTTTGTCATTTTAAGCTAAATTGAGGAATAAATGGTGGAGGCTACATGGGTACCTGCGGAGCACCCTCACCTAGCCCCACAACACTGGCAACTTTCTCACACACCTCAAACCAGAGTCGTAGTGAGAGACAGCAATGAGTCAGTAGCAATACCTTCAACCACTAAGCCATCAGGCCAGCCCTATAAACGATTTCTTCAAGGCAAAAACAAAAGTAATTTGGCAAATAAAATATGAACATTTCTGGGACCTCAGAGAAAACATTTATTCATTGAAGCATCTCTTTGGAGTCATTGTGATTTTTAGGATATTTTTGTCTGCGTCAGAACACCTGGGTGATGGAAGCATGAATGAGTGGAAGACATTCTCTCCACACCTTATGAATATCACAGAGCTGTGAGAGGGCTTAACCCTTACCTTGCTAGGACTACTTTCGTCCAAGGCACTTAACGGCAAAAATATTTCAATATTATCTGAACCTACTCTTGTTGGTATTCATTTGAAAGCTCTTTTGCTGAGCATTATAAGATGAGTACCAATGTTCCAGGATTTCAGTCAAATTTCCGCCTTTTCCCCATCATTTTGTATTGAACAAATTAACCAGCAGCATTTTAAGGGTTAATCTCACCATACTTTCTAGCTATTCCAGTGCTAGCTATTTGCTAATGGGCAATTCCTCTAATCGTGCTTCAAGGATCACCGGTGAGATACATCCATCAATCCTGCAATTTAGCAGTATGAAGACCTGTAACTGCCTTAGAGCCATCTCATTTATTCCCACTTCTGACAATACAGTTGCTCCGATACAAGTTATATCCTACGTGTAGGAACCATTTTTCACGGATACTTCAACTCAGTGTTATTTTTATAATGGAATGCAAAACATTACCACACAGCCATGCATATTTGTAAAATACTTGGGAGGAGACTTGTTTTTTCTAGCATATCAACACTGGAGGAGGTCTCACTACGGTCTAGTGATTAGTGCATTGCAAATCATCAAAGGCCTCGCAGCACTCTCTGAATGCAGGTCTAGCATTGTAAGGTCAGTGCCCTGTAAGTCTAGTATTTTTAGGAATATCCCATAAATCTGGCATTGTAAGGAGCATTCCAAAAGTCTAGAATTGTTAGGAACACCCCAAAAGTCTAATATTTCTAAGAGTGCCCTAAAGTCAAACATTGTAAGGAGTGCCCCATAGATCTAGCATTGTAAGGAGTACCCAAAAAGTCTAATATTTGAAGAGTACCCCATAGGTCTAGCATTGTATGGAGTGCCCCAAGAGTCCAGTATTGAAAGGTGCACCCAAATGTCTAGTATTGTAAGGAATGCCTAAAAAGTCCAGTGGCTTGTGCAAAACATCAATGAAGCCCCACAGGTCTTCCTATATGCTACTCTAGTACAAGAGGGATATAACCAAAGCCTATTGCATACTAAATACCCCCTTTAGAATCTCATCCTAATGTTAAGATTTATTCTGAAGAAATCACAGAAAACCGAGAGGACAAAGACACATCTTTAATCCGATGCCCCAGAGCAAGGATTGTGGGGTTAGTGCATGTTGTCCATTCCGTAGATTCCATGTGTGTCCCTGATTTGTTCAGGATTCTTGCTCTCCCCTGGTGTGTGCATTCTACACAGACAAACAGCCACAATATTGTGAAATGAGATCTAGCCTCAAGCTGGGAGGAGAGAGCTCTGCAGGGCCTACTGATGATGATCATCATCATCACAGGAACACTGATGCGCAGGTGTTCTACTGAGTGCAGATACCTGGCACTGCTATTGAAAGAAGAAATTCAGTTTCCCATATTAGAAAGAGAGATGAGTCATTTTACCCCTTATGCTGCCGGTGGCTGATTTGACCAATACAAAATTATGCAAAAAAGCTGAAAAATGACTGAAACCCTGGCTTATGGGTACTCATCTGAGAGTACTCAGCAAGAGCTATCCAATGAATACCAACATGAAAGGGTTTAGAAAAATGTTTGCGTCCTTGTGCTTTGGACGAAAGTAGCATCAGCATTGGAAAGGTTAAGCATCATTCTTATACACATGAATCACATTTTGCACACGCAGATAGGTTTGATGGATTCATCATCATCACCACCATCTCTCATCATCTTCTCCATCATCAAGCTACAGAACTGCAGATCAAGGCCTGTTCCATGGAAGTAAGCCAAGGTGTGTGGGTTATACTTAGGGTAAGGCACACAGGTGAATACGTAGACCCCACAGGAAGGTGTCAAGTACAGGTCCACATTGGAGAAACAAGAGCAACCTGATATCACCCACATGAGGCGCAGCTAAGCTAAAGACAGTGCTTCAGTAGTTCAGGGTAGGTTCAGGTCTAGGGAAGTCAAGGACTTGAGGAAACAGGGTAACCACCCCGGCTGAACAACAAACAGCACCTGGGGTTGAGAGATCCAAACCACAAAATCAAAACAAGCTTCAACCCTAAACACGTACGTCATACGACCATTCATCTATGTACACTTCCAACTTCAACTGCTGGTCATGGCCAACCATGACAGGTGCAAGCTCTGAGGCTTAACTCTTCCAATGCTGAGGCTTTTTTTGTCCCAAGCTCAATGGTGCAAAGATCTTTGAAAACCATCTAAACCCTGTCATGTTGGTATTCATTAGATAGCTCTCGATGAGTACTCTCAGATGAGTACCTATGTGCCAGGGTTTTGGTCAAATACATCATTTTGTATTGGCCATATTAGCCACCAGCAGGATAAGGGTTTAGAAAATCCCAAACCACAAAAAATCCACACCCTCAGTACAAACTTTACTGTTCACTCATCTATGGGCAAGGCTAACCCTGAACTGATGGTCACAGCCATGCTGAACAGGTGCAAGCTACAGGATACCCCTAACCCATAACATGGAACCAAAACTACAGGCTACCCCTAACCCATAACATGGAACCAAAACTACAGGCTACCCCTAACCCATAACACGGAACCAAAACAAATTACACTGCGTGATGGTACTTCAGGTTCTCGTGTCTGAACTTCCAACAGGATGCTAGTCTTTTATCTGACAGTGAATGAACTATTCATCTGAGAGTTAAAGAAATTAAGTTGACATGTTTTCTAATGAATGAAATTGGTACTGTTGTGCCTTTTAGGTACTCATAACAGCATCTTGTGTTCAGCTATCAACATTTCTAGCAAGGTGCTGTGGAGATCTAGCAGCAACATGGAGAGAAGCAGTGCATACATACAGTACCATAAATTCTCAGTAATTTGGGACACTTATGAATACAATCTTTATGAGTTGAAGGTGGCCCACATTTTATGAAAATAGTGACAAAGCAGAGTACTAGTTTCAATGATAAATGTGATATCTTTCCCCTTGGTGTAAAATAAGTTTAACAAAAATTGTTTCATAAATAAAGACTGCAATTGTAACTGAAGTCTTATCACTCCACCTTAACCCTTCCAATGCTGAGGCATTTTTCATCCAAAGCACAAGGATGCAAAGGTTTTTGAAAACTACCTAAACCCTGTCATGTTGGTATTTATTAGAAAGCTGTCGTTGAGTACTCTCAGATGAGTACCCATTTGACAAAGTTTCAATCATTATTCAGGATTTTTGCAGTATTGGCTAAATTAGCCACCAGCAGCCTGGCCCTAGTTTTGTGTGTTATCTGGCTGCTGCTGATTTAGATGGATTGTGCAGGAATGGCCCGCCAGCTACTGATGTGGGAGAGCCGACAGAAATAAAGACAAAACACTTCTGAGGTGATGAAAACATCGCTCGTCCCCATCCTGTCTGTCTCTTCACTCCCAACAGTAGTTACCCACTTCACGCCTTTCTGCACATTATTCAGTTTCATCCCAAATCCCTACATCAGTGTACATTGCATTTCCTCCTCATACTTATGTCATTCTGACTTCAATTTCATCCAAAGTCCCTACATCAGTGTACATTGCATTTCCTCCTCATACTTATGTCATTCTGACTCTGTACATATCATTATGTCTTTCTGCAATTTCTTCAGTTTCATCCCAAATCCCTACATTGTAATATCTCCTCATACCTATGTCATTCCGACTCAGTACATAGCATTTTGTCTTTCTGCAATTTCTTCAGTTTCATCCCAAATCCCTACATTGTAATATCTCCTCATACCTATGTCATTCCGACTCCGTACATACCATTTTGTCTTTCTGCAATTTCTTGTTTCATCCCAAGTCCTTACATTGCATTTTCTCCTCATACTCCTCATACTTATGTCATTCTGATTACGTACATGTCAACTTGGTTCTGTATATATCCATTTTATCTTTCTCTAATTTCTTTATTGCCATCTAAATCACATTTCTTTTAATTTCTGCAATTTATTCAGTTTCATCCCAAGACTCTGCATTGCATTTTCTCCTCATACTTATGTCATTCTGACTATGTACATATCATTTCGTCTTTCTGCAATTTACTCAGTTTCATCCCAAATCCCTACATTGCAATTCCTCCTCATACTTATGTCATTCTGACTCTGTACATATCATTTTGTCTTTCTGCAATTTCTTCAGTTTCATTCCAAGTCCTTACATTGTATTTTCTCCTCATACTTATGTCATTCTGACTCAGTACAAATCCGATTCGTCTTTCTGCAATTTTTTTTAAGTGTCACCTCCACCCTCTAATTCTATTCATACTAGGCATCTCTCATCTTGAGCGAGTACATCTTGGGTTTATCTTACATCTGTCATCTAGGACGAGTACATCTTGGGTTTATCTTTTAGTAGTTTCTTTACAGTGTTAACATAATTCACTTTATTGTAATCCTACTCATACCCATGTCAACTTGGTTCTGTATATATCCATTTTATCTTTCTCTAATTTCTTTATTGCCATCTAAATCACATTTCTTTTAATGCTACTTTTTCTCACTTTTTTCCCTCATTATTCTTACCATCATCCCAAACTATTTTGTTGTTACCTTTTTGGTCACAGCATCAATTGCAAGGTAACTGTAGAAAAATATAATTGACAAAACAACCAACATCTTTCCTTCAAATTCTTTTTTTCTTTTACCAAATTTGAAAGTCATAATCAAAATCCCTGCATTCAATCAAATCTTTATAAGGGGAAATTCACAGTAGAGTTGTTGGCAGTGTTCTGAATAATATTTCATTCTCAAATATTTTTTCCAACTTTGCTTCTGTCTTAGAGACTTCAACAAAATTGTCAGGTCACTCTGGCCACTGTTAGCATCAATGGGTTAATTCACCTACCAAATATAGCAGTGCAGTCTGACATTGAGTCCCCTTGACCTCCTTTAGAGAACTAGGGGAGCCAGCTGCTATAGATATTTTCAGGATATACTTTTTACGAAGGAGAACCCAAATGGAAAAGATTCAATACACAGTTATGACCTTTCCAGGCAGATGTTTTTGAAGCTGCTAAGATATTCCATTGAGTAATGTATTCACAAAAAAATGCATACCCTTAAGTTCCAACTGAATGCATAGGAATAGTTGTGCGACATACATTCAGCAGTTCAAAGGCATAGAAGACTTCTTTGTGTATGGTTGGTGAGCAGATAAGAATGTAGACAATTAGGGAGTTGGGAAATAGTTTATGCAAATGGCATAACTCTGGAAGGGCAACCCACAAGCTGCTGCAACAGACACTGGGAATATATACATCATAAACAGTACTTCCCCTTCCTTCTCTGTATCTGTCTATCTGTCTGTTGGTCTCTCTCTCTCTCTCTCTCTCTCTCTCTCTCTCTCTCTCTCTCTCTCTCTCTCTCTCTCTCTCTCTCTCTCTCTCTTTCTTTCTCTCTCTCACACACACACACATCACCTAAAACTTTCCTCTAACTGAAGTAAACATTCCTGGTAATGGAACCAGCTGTTTTGATCATCCAAGCCTTGTTGATCATTATGGCACTAAAAATATTTCCCCCTTCCATCCTCCCTATATCTTCACTTTTAGCCAGTTGTCTAAATATAAAAACCCACCCAGAGGCTGCCATTACCTTTCTTGAGTTTCCCCACACAAATGCATGACATTTAAAGGGCAGATTGGTTAGGAGTTCCGACAGAGATAAATACTTTGGCCATGCCCAAATTAATCACCATGTTTGGTGGAGATGGCAGCTAAAAGAAGCCAGACAAAAACAAACATGGTCGTTCTAAGATTCCTTCCCACCAAATAATTGCACTAAATTCTGAGCTCAGGCTACCGGGCATCCTATACAATGTGGACAAATCTTACTTTTGGCAAGAGAAGTACGTACATGTTAATAGTATAGACAAACTTGGCAAGAATACCATGTGAGTGAATAATTCGCAGAACAAAAGAACAAGACATGAATGTATACAAAGATGGGAATGGGTGAAGGAATCCCCTTTTTTCTGAAGTTTCCCAATCTCTTTTCTTCAAACTTCAAACTAACTCCTTTACTGAAATCCGACTGCATGAGCAGATTCCTGGGGCACAATTTCTAGCATTAGGTAGTGGTAGGTGCAGTAGTAGTGGTGGTTATAAGGGTGTTGCTCTGTGGAAACTGTGGGGGCTGGAATGTTTGTGAAGAAGATCACCCCATTAGGATGCCGGCGCTTAATCTGGAGATCATCATACACACACCCACCCACCACTGCGCCCAGATACCGTAGGGCACAGTGTCAGCAACAACCGAACTCTCGAGGAGAGTCAACCCAAACATATACTAGGATCAAATGAAGATGCCCAGGCTAACTGTAGTGTATATAGGTGGGTAGAGCTGATTAACCCTTCTCATGCTAAGGATGCAAAGATTTTTGAAAACCATCTAAACCCTGTCATGTTGGTATTTATTGGATAGCTCTTGCCGAGTACTCTCAGATATGTACCCATTTGCCAGGGCTTCTGTCATTTTTCATCTTTTTTTCACATCATTTAGTATTAACCAAATCAGCCAACAGCAGCATAAGGGTTAAGATACATTTTTATAACTTGAGTAGTAAGCATGAAGTTGCAAACATCTGAAGGAAAATGAATGGTAGTTCCTTTCTGATTAACATCTTCCTTCCAAAAGTTTCTTGATGGGTTTGTTAGTAATGGCCAACTCCACTAGGCAGGGCTATTTTGGTCTGCTTTGAGAATGAACGCTCCAACCCAAGGACTGTGATAATACTGTGATTGTCCCTTGTATCATCACTCAACATCAACTATCGCAGACCCTGCTGAGCATTGCTGGCCAGAATAAATATTGTTTTAAATACTGGCTCCTGGTGCTTACTCAATGTAGGAGGACAGAGTGTGACTATGATGTCACGTTGTGTCATTGTATGGCTACTCCACCAGGGGGCCCTGATTACTGATAAGCCTGCAACTGAGCGCACACCCAAACAGCACTTAATGGGCAACATTTAATTGTAAACATAAATAATCAAGTCTTGGTTTGATCTTTGCATTTCTCTTTTTTCAAATTTCTTAGGTTAGTTTTTTCGCATCATTCATAGGTCACAAATATCATCATCACCACTGCCATCATCATTATCCTTATCCTCATCATCCTCATCATTATCACCATCAGCATCACCATCATCATCCTAATCCTCATCACCTTGCCTACCTCATCATCGCCATCATCATTATTACCTTGGAATCTTATTGTAAACCAAGATATGCCATTAATAACTTCCATTCTCCATGTTCCAAGGGATTTCTTTTTGTGTTCCACTGTTTTCCTGTCAGCTCTTGTACGGCCAGCAATACGTCATCACTATCTAGACATGTAGCCCGGCACTTGATTCTTCACCGCCCTGTCATGCCAGAAAAGATAGCTGCTACTTGCTGTCCATCTACCCACCCTCCCACCGCCCACCTCTCAGGGTAGCCAGCCAGGCTGGACAGGACAGCTGCCAATATACCCTATACAGTCAGCAACCCATTCAGCCCTATTGCAGCGTAACAAAAAGGCATGGCATTTTCTCATAACAAAATCATCCTTTGAAAACATATTTGGAGAAATCATGACCTAATCCAGACCCTCAAATCTCCAACGAATACTTTGTGACAAATAACGTGTGAACCAATGCTTTACTTTCAAGTTATTTTCAGACTTAACCCTTCCAATGCTAAGGCTACTTTTCGTTGAAAACCATCTAAACCCTGTCATGTTGGTATTCATTGGATAGCTCTCATTGTACCCATTTGCCTGGGTTTCAGTGATTTTTCAGGATTTTTGCATTATTTTGTATAATGGCCAATTTAGCCACCAGCAGCATAAGGATTAAAATGTAACCAGATGATAACTCAGAAGCCCTTCAGAATGTGTAGGTAGGAGGATCCAGGCTCAGCTGATCAGCTGTGTGAGGAGCCGGCTTGGCACCGTGCTTAACTAGACAGCTGGCGATGTTCCCACCATTCCTCATAGCCATGTAGATCACAACTACAAGCCCTGGGTTCATGTGAACATGGTCCAGGCACGGGAGCCTCAACGTCTCTCCCTCAACTACCCTATCAACCTTCAGTACTCATCAAAACCCGGGCACTTTTTACACGGCTATGACTGCTACCAGATGTCACCACTGTCATTAGGCCGTAGGGGTGGACAGTGCAAGACTCAGAGACATCTACAGGTTATATGGGGACACTACGTAGCAAGGCCTTAGTGCCCATACAGGGTGCTGCCATCTACTGGCCATTTCGGGACACTACACAGCCTATGGCATCACTGCGATCTACTGGTCATTTGGAGTACTACATTCACAATCACCACTGACTACTCAAGCACACAACAGTGCCATCTGTGTGCTGGAGACGTCATCTTAAACATCAGGGATGTATGCCAAAACTTATCTGAAGTCACTGATAACTTCCTCACATGCTTTTTGCAGGTTCTACCTGGGCACTTCAGCAGTGGTGAGAGACAGTAAACAGCCTGTGTGGGTGTGTAAGGTATATTCTGACAGTGGAGTTTTTCTTTTAGTAAGAGAGTGTACATCACTTGCTCAGATATTGCTACTAAAATCTGAGTTAATATGGAGCATGTCCAACCAAAAACCCACCTGAGAAGTCTCAGCTTCACTAATCACCCTTTCTCATTAATGGATTCCCTTCCCTACATCTAATTGGCCAATATGGATAGGCTAAGGCTAAATTTGTCCAAAGCGCAAGGACACAAACATTTTTGAATACCATCTAAACCTTGCCATAGCTCTTGCTCAGTTCTCTCAGGCGAGTACCCATGTGCCATTGTTTCAATCATTTTTCAGTTTTATGCACCATTTTGTAATAACCAAATTAGCCAGCAGCAGCAGAAGGGTTAATGTATGCAGTACCCTCTTTTTGTTTACCGCAGTACAGTTAAGCATGTGGCCACAATGAGACCGAGCCACTGGCAAGCCCCCACATACCAGCCAAACATAAACAGACACCAAAAACTTTGTTGTTGGAGCCAGGATCATCCAAACCACTTTCTGGAGACACAGTCCTCCTCCTCCTAGTGAGTTTATTTAGGCAATTTCACTTATCCCCACATGGGGAAATGTTAAGCCACCTAGTTAGGCACATGGCCGTTGTTAACAAGTGTAATTATGCAGGCCAGATGTTTCAAAACACTCAGCCAAACACTGTGCGCCGGTTCATACACCGAGCGGCCAAATATTTCTTGAGGTTTCATCATCAAAAGTTGGCACAAAAGCTACCAGTGTGACATTTTACAAGGTCTAGCACAGGATCACTATAACTGGTCTGAACTATGGATAAGCCTTATGCAGCATTGTCAAAATAACACAATCCAAGAAACCAAACAACTTACAGATGGCGAAGTAATCTATGTGGGGCAGGATTGAGGGTGGTGCATCCTATGCACATGCATTACTATGACAGGTGCATCATTCATATCCATTAGTAAGGAAATAAACACTTCTGCATAGGTCCACCTTTATTATAAACTTATATAACCAATTAAACAATATAATTCATTTATAATTTTTCTGATTATCTTTATATCAAAGTTATAACCAATTAAACAATAGAATTTAATCATTATTTTTCTAATTATCTTTATATCAAAGTTAAAACCAATTAAACAATAGAATTTTATTATTATTTTTCTGATTATCTTTATATCAAAGTTAAAACCAATTAAATAATAGAATTTATTTCTTATTTTTCTTATTGTGTAAGTCATAATAATCATTGTACAATAAAAACCTTTTTGGTTGGTAAGTGGCAATGGCAGATTTGGCAACTACTTGTGTATTCAGCTTCTTTTTCAGCTTATGCACATAGGCCCCCTTTCATGAGTGGATCTAACCCTTCCCAAGGCCTGCAAGAAGTTCTAAGCATATGAGAAAAGATCAAGACTACAAGTGATGCTGCAAAAGAAAGGTATCATCGATCAACTTTTATGACTGAAAAAAAAAGATTCATGTATCACAACAGTATAATGCACCATGACCAACTCCTATGGCCAAAATGCATGAGTGGGGCATCCATCTTGTCTGACAACTGGGAAGTGATAACTCACAATTATAAACAATTCCATTTCATCAAATAGTATAGGGAAGGTTTTTGAGACATAGGGGTACACCATTAATTTAACCAATTTATACCTGCAGCAGCCAAGACCGCCTGACTATTTTGGTGATATCTCTCTTACTAAAGCAATGATTGGAAAATATTTGTAGAAGAATCCTTCATTAAGAATTTCTCTACAACTTTCCTTTTAATGCTTCATTCCAAAGTTATCATCAAAAGTATGACAGGTCCAGAGGACACTTGTAAAATAGAATTCCAGCATGAATGGGTTAAATACCTTTTAATAAGGTGGCTTTGCTATGAAAAAGTGTCAGACTAGCAGGATGCCCATATTGGGCATGCAGGTGGGTTTTACCACAGTATTAAAACATGATTAGAGAAATGCTCTTAATTTAGGTAAAGTAAAGTAGACTGACCTGCTTGTACTGACGCCATTCATGACAATGGTGGCGGGCTGCTGTTGCTGACTGCTACTGCTGCTGGTCGTGTCCGACTTGGACTCGGGCTTCGACGTGAAGATAAACGGCTGCCCATTAGGTGGCGCCATCGCGAATGAGAAGAGCTTAGGTTGGTTAAGATTAAGGCTCTGGTGGAGCGTCTGCCCGGCAAAGATGTTGCCGAGATTAAGTTTCGTCTCTTTCGTTTTTGCGTTGGCTGCCGTTGAGGATACCGTGATCGCCGGTATGGCTGCGTTGGGCTGTGGCTGTTGCGGTGGAGACTGCAGAACCGCCGGCTGGGCAAGAAGTGGCTGGCCCGTCACGGCAGCATGCGACGAGCGCAGACTGCTCTGAGACGGCGTGACGGTCACCTCGGTCTTGACGGCAGGTTGGATGCTGATCGCCACGGGAACGGGCTGAGTCTGGATAATCCCAGCCTGCTGAGCCAGGATGGCCTGCTCCTGTTGTTTCATCAGCGCGTACTGGCTCTGCTGAAGCTGCCGCTGCAGCTCTTCAATCTGCATCTGCTGCTGCCGCACAAGGTCCTCGTGGGACATCACCTTCTGCAACACTGGTGGCGGAGCTGCGGCAACCCTCTGCTGTTGCTGCTGAACCGGTTGAGGAGCAACAGTGATCGGGGTGCTCACAGGAACATTGATGGCTACAGGCGAGGGAGTAGACACGGGACGTGCCGGGCTTTGACAAGGCGCCGGGGAGGCCCGTGGCTCCAGCTTTGGTTGCTTAAGCTGCTGTTGCTGTTGCTGCTTCTGCTGTTGCTGCTTTTGAAGCTGCTGTTGCAGTTGGAATTGCTGCTGTTGCTTCTGCTGTGCCTGTTGCTGGGCCTGTTGCTTTGCCTGTTGCTGTGCCTGCTGTTGGGCTTGCTGTTGTGCCTGCTGCTGCTGCTGTTGCTGCTGCTGTTGTTGCTGCTGCTGCTGTTGCTGCAACTGTTGCTGCTGCTGCAGATGCTGGGCCTGTAGCTGTAGCTGCAGTTGCAGTTGTTGCTGCTGCAGCTGCTGCTGCTGTTGCTGTTGCAGGTGGGCAGCGAGGGCGGCCTGTGCCGGGCTCAGCTCGATGGTGGTCTGACTGCTGCCCAGGTCTATATCCATGGGGGCCACCGAGGGCGGCCTCGAGATCTGATCCACAACCATGGGTACTGAAGGTGGCCCGGTGATGCTCGCCGTCTTGCTGGTCTGCTGTGGTGAGGGCTGGGACTGGGCTTGATACTGCACCTGCTGCTGCTGCTGCTGCTGCTGTTGCTGCTGCTGCTGCTGCTGCTGCTGCTGCTGCTGCTGCTGCTGCTGCTGTTGCTGCTGCTGCTGCTGCTGCTGCTGTTGGAGGGCAGCAGGCAACGTCTGCGGCATGATGTGTATCATTGGTGGAGAGTTCACATTGATGTCCATTTGGTCGGGAGACATGGGGGATGATATTGAGGTATTGAACTCAGCAGTAGGTGAGGTAGGAGGGGACCCTCCCAGCGACATGGCCGAGCTCATGGTGTCCTCAGCGGTGCTCTGAACACTCTGGGGCGTCACCGGATTGAGATTGAGAGAGCCCACCGACTGGGGCGCCGCGATGCTGGTCATCGTGGACACAGCCGGATTCTCCACCGTGTTTACCGAGTTTGGCGCACTACTGGTTATAACGTCAGAGTAGGGCTTCAACCTTTCTATCAACTGAGGTTTGGAACCCGAAACCGGCAAATTCCTTTTCTTAAGTTCGGCTTTCAAGTCTGCCACTTTCATTTCCTCTAGATTCGACAAGCGTGGCTTTAACTGGCTATTGCTGGAACTGCCCACACCGGACGCACTGGCCGTGTTACTGGTACTGGTTGTGCTGGTGGTGATGGTAGCAGTGGCTATGGAGGCAGGTCCGACACTGCTGCTAGCAATGACTGTAGGTGGCGCCACTGGTGCCACGGCGAGCGCGGGCGACGGTGCCGGTGGCGGCGCTGGCGACAGCTGCTCCAGGGGTGGTTTGTGTGCAGGCAGAATGATAGGTAGGTTTTTCTGCTGGAATTCCAGCTGCCACTGTAGGAATAACTGCTGCTGCTGCAGCAGAATGTGGTAGGGCGTCTCCTGATTCGCCATGTTCGGCTGGTTGATGATCTGCGCCTTCATGGCGTTCGGAGGCCCCTTGTACTCGTGAAATTTGATGACCTTGCTCTTGGGAGCAGTCTTTGGTTTGGGCTTCCTAAGTTTGGATTTATTGCTTCCGTTGCTCGACGAGGATCCGCCGGAGCCGCTCTTGTAGCTGCCGGAGCCGGAGGACACCGATGACGACGGAGCGCAGTTGGTGAAGCACGCCGTCGTGATGGGGCTGATTTTTCCGGCGAAGGAGAGCGCAGCACTGGCGGAAACACCGCCTGGGTGCTGCTTGGAGAGGAATGGTGTAATATCAGGCGGTGAGGGCACCATCTGGAGCGGCGACTGCACCGACGTGTCAGACTCGTCACCGCCCTGCTGAGGCGACGAGGCGCCATCGCTAACGCTGCTGTCGTCGTCGAACTCAAAGTGGCGGTGCTTCACATCGTCACCCTCAGAGGTCTTTTGGAATTGTATTACGCCACCTGCAATATGAAGGAAGTCTTATTAGGCAAAGATATTATGCAAAGATCGCAAAATATCCATATATGATTTCGGCTGGAGCTGTGGTATTCATCAAATTGCATGAAATCTTTTTGTCAAGTGGAATAGAGTTTTGCTTCAAATATTTTCACAAAAAATTTTTACCAACAAAATATCAGCATTCTGTTTTAGGAATGAAAGGCTTACAATAACCCATTCATGCTTAGAGATTTTCTTGACAAGTGTCATCAGGACCAGTGCTACTTTTGAAAATAACTTTGAAATTAATTTCAAGTTGGAAAATATCAAATATGACAAAATCAGTGCAGATAAACCTGGTTTATTCTGAACATGGCAGAAAAAGTGACGATTATCGAATGATTAAGCCTACATATGACAAAAAGAGTGATAATAAACGTAATTCCAGATCACATACCTTTGATGGCATCGACCAGGGTGGAGTCTCCCTGGAGAATGTTGGCCTGCACAAGCTCGAGTGTTCCCGGTCGGTTGGCCAGTCGGTCACTCAAGCTGTCCACCAGCCTCGCCCGCTTCAACTGTCGTTCCCGATCTTGAAGTGACGGGTCAACTTTACTATCTGAAAACGTTAAAATCATGAGCATACATAGTATTGAATACTGTATACAGTGTTGATATTACAGAAGTTTTAATTTTACTACATGAAAATGTTTATAGAAGTTGTGAAAATCATTAGCTTACTTGGTATTGAATACTGTGTACAGTGTTTATATTGCGGCAGTTTTAAATCTACTACCTGAAAACGTTTATAGAAGTTATAAAAATCATTAGCATACTTGGTATTGAATACGGTGTAGAGTGTTTATATTGCGGCAGTTTAATCAATGCATACTTTGCGCACTCATGTAGTCTGCATTTATTGAACTGCGCACCATTTTTATACTGACATATGATTGTATTGTACAACACTCTGAAATGATAGTTATATATAGCTTGTCATTCAACATCAGCACGCACATATTAAACTGCACATCAAAGGCAAATGCATGTCTAGGGCATATTCCAATAAGCGCAAAACAAACACTGTACAGAGTATCAAACAAAATATCCTTCATTATAGGGCTTAAAACTCTTTGATTTAGGTAGTTTCAGATTTAAGTAGAATTATTTCTTTAATTGAAAAAAATTGTAAACAATTTAACATATGTAATGACTTTCACAATATTAAAATGATAGAGAAATATGACAAAAATTACACAAAAACAAATTATATAAGATACATTTAATTTTCTATATATCCCAGATATATAATTGGATAAAAAACAAAATTTTGTAAGAGAATAAACCTTAATCCAATATTACAAAATAAGCACCCAATACATTATCTAAAAGTAGGGCTGTCATTGAAAAGAAATATTTATCGATTCGATAATCGACAAAATTATTACCGATACGCTACTTCAATTCGATTCAGCGAATCGAATTCAAAATGAATGAAAACCAGCAATGTGCTCATGAGGAATGGTTGTGGTTTGCATGTGGGGTGATTTTTTGACCTATTGATCACAACCCTAACACATACACATTCATCTGTGTGAATTTTGGGATAAATGGAATGGAAGCACACATTTGCCTTGGGGAGTAAATGCTGTTCAAGCTGTGTTTTTCTAAAAAATTATCTATTTACCTAATTTGCATATGAATCGATATCTTGTACCTTCTTCGATATCGATAATCGATTAGGTTTTTTTATCGATTCATCGATACGGAGGGTATCAATGACAGCCCTATCTAAAAGAATAAGCAAAAAACGAGAAAAAATCCCCATCCTGTCCAGAAAAAAAGGCTGACTTTGACTTACCTTCGAGAATGTGTTGTTGTACGAGTAATTTTCTGTCAGGCCTCTGCTGGATTTTGTGTTTCAACAAATCTCCCGTCTGCAAAACACAAAACGAGAAAAAATTGATTTAAACATCAAGCATGAGGTACATACAGGAAAGAGCTATGGCACACCATACTTCTCCAGCCAGCCTAGATAAGTTGACAGCCAGGTGATGCTATTTAGACAGCCCATATTTGCATACCTGACGAGGGGGAACTGTCAAAATAGGGGAGAAAAAATGGCAGACAACAAAAACAGACATAAGGCAGATGTTCCAGCCTATTACCGTGGATACATTCATACTTCTGTTCATGCTCACATACAGGACAGGTAGTTAGGCGAAAAAATGGTTGTCTCATGAGCCTGAATTTATGAATTTGTGGAGCAGTTATATAGGGAGATGATCAGTAAAGAATGAGACTGTTTGCATGTTCTGAGTACCTTGTTCATCCTATTTTTACCCATAAGTTGAAACTGTACACCTTATATCTATAGTAGAATATGCTTAAGAAAGACAATGACAATGACCCAAGTGGTCTTTGAAGGCAGGTGGTCATTATCAACAGGTGATATATACCAGGTTTAGGGAGATCTGCGACAGCTTGAGCTAGTGGTCTTTGAAGGCAGGTGGTCATTATCAACAGGTGATATATACCAGGTTTAGGGAGATCTGTGACAGCTTGAGCTAGTGGTCTTTGAAGGCAGGTGGTCATTATCAACAGGTGATATATACCAGGTTTAGGGAGATCTGTGACAGCTTGAGCTAGTGGTCTTTGAAGGCAGGTGGTCATTATCATCAGGTGATATATACCAGGTTTAGGGAGATCTGTGACAGCTTGAGCTAGTGGTCTTTGAAGGCAGGTGGTCATTATCATCAGGTGATATACTGTACACTGTACTATCTACCTGGGGTCTCCACACACATTTGACCATACTTAAGTATCGCCTTAAAATACCATTTACTTCCAGTCAATAACAGTTAAAGAGCAATGGGGTGCAATAGTTCAGTGTGTCATATTGGTGAGCTTGGCTGATGGCAGATGAAGGAACATGTTTTGATGAGAGAAGATGATAAATGAGAGATGGAATGACAGCCATCAGAGGGACCCATCTCACTATATAACCTTAGCTCTCAGACATTTAACACACGCAGCCCCTGGAGGCCAGACGCAGCTCTCTGGGGGTGCAAACCTGAACCACCTGAGTGTGGGCGATGCTCTCACCCCCTCCTCTTAGCAGCGTAGTGATCATTAATACACCTAGGTGCAACTACACATACAGGGAGGAAGGGGTAATGAGAGGATCTTATACTCGAAATAGCTAGTGCAACAACACACTCAAGGGACTAATGATAAAACCTTTTACTCTACATAGCTAGTCCACTAAGGAGTAATGTTAGGACATTTTACTCTATATAGCTATTGCAACAACTCACAATTCATGGACTTATACTCTATACAATAATTATCGATCTTTACTTGGTATATATATGTACCATTAGAGAAGTGCCTTCCCTCTCTCAATCGTTCGTTCTCTCTCTCCATCTTTCTCTCTCTCTCTCTCTCTCTCTCTCTCTCTCTCTCTCTCTCTCTCTCTCTCTCTCTCTCTCTCTCTCTCTCTCTCTCTCTCTCTCTCTCTCTATTGCCCTCTATCTATCTGTCTCTCTGATGTTTGTCAGGATTCCTGTCGCACCAGTGTCTCCAGTGTGATATCCAGATGAGGGAAAGCATAGCCTGGAGCTGTTTACTTAAGCATAAAGGTGATGGGGGTATCATCAGCCTTCTCGCACTACCGGTACCTATCATGTGCCACCCCAGCGTACCACAGTTAGATAACCCCGGCGTGATCACAGCCCGAGACGCATGCTTCTAGCCTGTTTTTCTCATCCATATCTCACCTGAATATGCCAAAACTGGTAGCATCCCCTGCCTATCATAGCGTAAACACCATCTTCATATTTATTTACTGATGTTTGTGCCACCGCTAGCCGGCTGTGGTAAATATCATGGCTGTCAAGTGTAAGGGTTCAGGGTAAATAGGGATGCATGGCCTTTGGGGCGCCCCAGATCTGCCACCCTGCACCCTCCAATAGTGTCCTGTCTGCTTGCCGCACCTCGACACGTCTACACCTCCAGGGATCTTTCAGTGCTCAGACTTACTCTCATTTATTATGGTCCACCTACGACATGTTTGTCCCAGACCGCCAAACACACTCAATATTTCCCAGAAAGTTCAAGATCAGTTGTCATAATTAACTGTGAACATTTAACCGTGGCTGTTACGGCTGCTCGTGTAATATCCTAGTGCACATGTCTCTCCGGTCCTAGGGTAATCCTTCAACCTACTGCACCCACATCTCCAGCTGCAGAGATATGCCACCCCTCCAATAGAGACCATAGCCATTCTATGCTCAAAGCTACCAATGCGGTCTCACATCTTTCAGTTTTTATCACCTTTTCTGCCTTATTGTGATTAAGTCAGGCTAGCCATTTGTAAGTGATGAAGGAAACAGGAGTTCTTGGCGAAAACCAACATCTAACCGTAAGTCACTGGCAACTTTCTCACTTGGCCCGGCTGGGATTCGAACCCGGGCAGTGGTGAGAGACAGTCTGCGGTTAGTGGCAACGCCTTAGACCACATGGCCATCAGGGCAGGCCCCTCTTAGAGAGTATCTAAAAATTAAGTTACACCTTTAAACTATTTGTAAGAAACTGAGGAAACTGAGGTTGTATGCGGAAAACAATTTTCCCTTTCAGTAAATTTGCTGTGGTTATCAAAATATTTGCATTTATCTGTGACCAGTGCCATTTCCAGCATATGATAGATCACCTACAGATGCGACAACTAAGGATGGTGGATATTACATGAAGTGTTGACCACAGAGTGACATATGTATGTACATTATATGAGGTGCTGACCCTCTGGAGACAGCTCCTTCACATGGCGAAAACTGATGGAGATATATTATCATCACATTCTGACCTATTATTACACAGCGTATCTTATGGTCAGCCTTATTTACATAGGACACAACTGTTACAGTTAAGTACAATGAAACCTCTAATTGTGAAAACCTAATGTGAACACCATTCCCTGTTCCCATTGGTATCTTTTACATTATGAAAAGACCTCTGAGATATGGAAACCCCCTAATGTGAACACTTTTGCCATGTTCCTAAAGTGATCACAACTTTGAGGTTTCACTGTATTCTGTATGTGGCATGTGTTCAAGACATATAGGGGGAATACTACATGTTGCTCAACCTACATAGATGTTCAAATCTAGGAAGTAATATAATGATAGTTTCCATAATTTGTCGGTCGCAGGAAATCATTCAATTTAGGAGGTTTCCAAATTATAAACTCCTTCACAATCTTGGGATGAGGGATGGGGGTGATAGGCAGTTTCTAGGAATCCTTGAACTTTATAAAAAGTTTCCATCTTAGTACTTGTTCACCTTCTAATCACACATTCACAACTCTTCAAGGCATTCTCTGCATAAATGTGTTCTACTTCCTTTCAGTTTCAGTCAAGAATGGGGCGTTGAAACTGCCGCTCAAAGCTCAAAATCCTTGAACTTTTCTTTCAGTTCTCGTGTGAAGATGAGTGCAGGAGAGAGAGGAAGGGATTGATCAATCATGTTGGACTGAAAAGGTCAATCAAATGCACTATAGAGTATAGACAGGCTGCGGGTGGGCGGGCGGGGATGTAGGCTCATCCCTGACAGAGATGGAAGAGAAGGTAGACTGTGGTGGCAGCCCACGTCCTGCTCTCTTAACAACACACCTTGGTGAGTGAGCAGAGAGTCTATATCACCTAGGGATTGGCACCTCAAAAGTTTTGCTGATACAATACTATATTGATATTTCCTTAATGATAAGATATCATAACAATATTTTTAACGATACTTCCTGCCAACTTAATTTGGTTAAATTTAGCACTATGATTAGCTTCTGAAGTTCACCTAATGAATAATAGCAAACTGCTTTTGTGTAAAGATTGCAGCAGCATAAAATAAATCAGTTTATCTGACCTGCTTGATTCTACTCTCCCTATCAATATCACAGCATTTTTATGGAGGCGTTCCACATGAATGAAAAACTGAGCATCGTTTTAGAAAAAGGTCTCGCCTTGTCTCGCCTGTCGTTGATCGCCAACAGCCGTAACAACTCAACTTGAGAGTCAGGTAACTCGTCACAACCCAGACATCCTTAACACGGCTGTTGAAAATTGTTGTTGGCTTTTTTTCGAAAAGTAAGGTAGCCATAGAGCGATGTCTGGTCATTTATCAAACCTAACCTTTCGCTGGGAATTAGCAGCTGAAAACCTGTTTACTGTTTCCTGCTTTGAGCTATGCTACTCAGCAGCTCTTCAGAGTCTCCCCCTCAGTAATCTATGTGCACGACCTGAAGCACAGGTGCCAGCCTGGCAAATAACCTTTAACAGCAGTTTCTGTATGCCGCCGCTTAAAGACCTAAAGCAAGCTCCTCAGAGTCTCCCCCTCAGTAATCTATGTGCACGACCTGAAGCACAGGTGCCAGCCTGGCAAATAACCTTTAACAGCAGTTTCTGTATGCCGCCGCTTAAAGACCTAAAGCGAGCTCCTCTGAGGTGCTCCTCTGCTACCCCCTACTACTCCCACACGGGAGGAAACGGGACACTGCCAACACCTCCAGCTACCCTACTATGCATGGTGCGCTACTAACTGAAGCTACCTTACTATACAACAAGCGATAACTAAACTAGGAGACCCACAGAAACCCTTCCAATGCTAAGGCTAAAGCAAAAATGAGTTGAAAACCATGTAAGCCATTCTTTTTCTTAGAGTGCAAAGTAGTAAGTGAATACTTTGATTGGTTTCTTCCAGCACTGAATGTTAATCTTGATGAAATGCATGAGTTGACTATCTGATGAGTAGTGCACAGTGGGAGCAAGCACGGAACTATTTCCCTGCCGTCTGTCTGAGATCGGCAGACCATGTACCCCCCTAGCCCTTCCTACCTCCTGGTGTATGTGTATGTAGGCTTGGCATAACTACCCCCCCCCCCCCCCCAACCATTCTGGAGATCGGCAGACCA
>OZ012685.1:18929275-19053807 GCA_963942565.1 Maea johnstoni
CAAATATAGGCTCCTTCCATATACACATAGACTCCTGCTGCTGCTGCTTGCTGCTGATGGAGTTTTACACAGGAGAAGCTTCTGCTCACATCTGTCAAATGCTTCATGCCAAACTGCTTATTTATCTATTTCCAAACCCTTCCCAGGGACAGCGTGACCACCTCCTTAGAAAGGCAACCAGTTCGCTAAAATTTTGCCTCACCTACTGAGGCATATGTGCCGCAAATAGGTCCTCTGTATGTAAATTTACTGAAAACTTTTGTTTGGCGAGATTCATGCTGTAAGTACCCAGGCTGTCGCACAAAATGTTAGGATAATAACTCTACTTTAATAAGCAGATTATTCATTAAATAATAGGTGTATTTTTATGAAATCTGTCTTGGGGTCATGTGAGCAAGTTACCAGTGACTTGGGGTTAGGTGGTATTTTTGCAAGGTACTCCACCACTTTGCCATATTAATAGGGCAGAATAAGTGACTATGTACAAAATTTCAAATTCTTCAAAAGTAATAATCCACATTGAAATAACTACCCTTTTAGTGGAAATGGCCATAAAAAAGGATCTCAAATAATCCAGTTATTTCAAAGTCTCTGATAGACAAATAACCTCTCATGCTCAGAAAGAAATTGCTGCACTACCCACAATGGACAATTTCCAACCAGGAGCTGAGATATCATTTTCATGTAATGGCCATCTTATCTCAACAATTAAGTCCAGCGTTTGTGCTCCACAGAGTTCAGCAACCAGAGGCCCATATATTGTGCTATTTTCTGCAAGAATTTTCCTGCTTTCCTAATAAAAGCCTGTGACCTTCCGAGGTTGCATAAGGCAACAGATAGTGTCTCGTTTGTCAGCGGGGTTTATCTGTAGTGTGACTGATGGTGACACCATCCCCGCTACCATCTCCCACTGCCCAATGCAAAGTGACACAACGACGGCAGCAGCAGCCAGCCTCAAATGAACTCTCCTCTCTTAACTCTGGAGCTGAGAAGTCAGACGGCTCATACAGCAAGAAATGCTCAGACCATCATTAGGCATGCCATACCTATACTGGCCATTAACACCTAGCTGGTATTCATCACTGACCTGTCACTGGAAGTCTATCTTAACACACTCAGTTTTATATATCATATATGAATCATGATAACACCAATTGTATGATTACATTTTATCATTATTATTATCATTATTATTATTATTATTATTATTATTATTATTATTAAATATTATTATTATTATTATTATTATTATTATCATTATTATTATTATTATCATTATTATTATTATTATTTTTATCATTATTATTATTATCATTATTATTATTATTACTATTATTATCATTATTATTATCATTATCATTATCATCGTCATTATTATTATTATTACTGTTATCATTATTATCATTATTATCATTATTATTATTATTATTATTATTATCATTTATATTATAATTATTATCATTTTTGTTATTCATTATATGTAAATCATTCTTTCTTAAGAGAAATTGCAATAAATGTTGCCAAAATTATCTTCTTGAATCAGATTCTTGGAACACACTTTTTCCACTTTTTCCATAATCGACTCACTCTATTAGAAAAAGGTGTGAGTACTGAGGTATTCAATAAAGCAAGTGATAGCTACATAAAATGAGGCCATAATTCCAATGAGACATAATTCCAATGAGACAGCAGGCTAACTGAGAGTGTATATATATGTTTCAGTAGGCGAACATAAAACACCCGTGTCAAGATCGATCATATACTGTTGATAAAGTAGCTAAACACTGCTGAGATGCACTTGAAATGTATACATAATTAAAGCAGTTCAGGTGAGGACCTCTTTCAAAGTAGCTACTTAACCCTTTGCTCCCCTAAACAGAGCCAGAGAAATGTGATAGGGAAATTCACATGTAATACAGACATATGTCACCAAGGGCAACTGTAAACAAACCTGTCACCAGGGCAACCACTCAAAACACCTGGTTATACATTTCCACTTCATAAACAAATTGAAAGTTGGGACTGTCAGCTTGAATACCTAACTCTTCTAAAGATTGATATAAGCATGAAATCAAGATGTTTTAATTTGACACGTTTTCTGTTTCACCAACTTAAAAGAGAACACCCAAGATTTTTTCTGAATTTAAACCCATGATGCACTAATGGGTGTTTCCAAATCCAAATCTTAACCTTGTCTCTTAACATAGTAAGAGACTAAGCAGCCATTTACCCCCTTTTAAACCCCCTCCTTCCCTCTACAACATCCTGTTTCCAGCACTTGTACTGTCTTCCATTAGGACTTCATCTGCAGTGTTTATTGTTCCCGGAACACCCTGCACCCACACTGGGAATAACATGTCCAGAACCCCAAATGTTTATCGCAGCCCACAAACATCCACTGTTGTGAGATTGTCAGGGACATAAACTGATCTGCCCTGCTCTGCAGTACTGTACATTATCAATCAGAAATCCTGGGAACCCTATCATTCAGAGATCCTAGGAATACTTCCATTTAAGAATCATGGATCATGGAAACAGCCCCCCCCCCCCCCCCCCCCAGTACATGCCTATAAAACCCTTGTTCTTTTACATGGGATGTAAAATTGAGGAAGTATTTCCTGGAACAATGATACTTAAAAAAGACTTTACGATCATGCCTAAATTCACAAAATATTTTAAGGAGAGTCATTGCTTAAGTTCTGATCAACATTTCTCAATGAATTTCATTTTCTAAAATGCCGACACTTGTCAAGGAGATCTACAGACCTGAATGGGTATACTAGAATATATATGTTGCTGCCTAGTTGCTAGGCTAGCTGTAGTGTTGAGTAGTGGTGGAGTAGTGAGCAGGAGAGTGAGTAGGAGTGGCATACCATCTGATAACTACCACGCCGAACATGATTAAGTAAGCGTGCCAGATTTGGCCCCGTGCCAAAACCGCTACCCGAAGTTGTAGCTCACCATCTGCTCAATCAGACCCCACCAGTTGCGGTTACAATCCTCAGCAGCTAGGGATGTACTCCGCCTGACAATTTTGGTGATATCTCTCAAACAAAAGCCATACATAGAAAATATTTGAAGGAGAATTGTTCTTCGGAGTCCTATCTACAACTCTCCTTGAAATATTTTGTTAAATAATGCTTAATTCAAAAGTTATTTCCAAAAGCATTACAGGTCCAGACGACAATGGTAATGTTGATATCCAGGCATAAATGGGTTAAACTTGATTGTGCAATCCCTGATAGAACCAAAAGTGGGGCAATGGTGTTTCTAATAACAGGGGAGGCTTGGTCAGTTTGAGTAATTGCCAAAACCAACTTTCAACATTTTAAGTAAAAGGAGGTCATTTTAAGCCAAAAACAGAAATGTGCAATTGCTACAATAAATGAATATTAACCCTTCCAATGCTTAGGCTACTTTCGTCCTAAGCACAAGGATGGGAAGATTTTTGAAATCGTCTAAACCCTGTCATGTTTGTATTCATTGGAAAGCTCTCACTGAATACTCTCAGATGAGAACTCACATGCCAGAGTTTCAATCACTTTTCAGTTTTTTTGCATCATTTTGTGTTGGCCAAATTAGGCACCAGCAGCACAAGGGTTAAAAAGATTGTCTTAAATTCACTTAACTCCTCCGCGAGGTATATGAAGGAAAAGAAGCCAGTTTTTTTTTTCAAAAATGGGGTTTAATCAAGCTTAATTCCCCCATGCTCTCTGTATCCCCCATATTTGAGTTAATCCACTATTCCCACTATTGTAAATGAAGCCAAAAAGTGAACATGGTGCTTCCATTGCTCAGCACTATTTGTGGAACCACTGAAAGCATAGCTCTCGGCAGGATGGTCCACGAGGCATGTAACTTAAGTGAATTGGCATTCCTACAGTAATTACCCATCTATTTCTACCTAACAATGTTTTTGAACAGCGCTTACTACAATATTTCCAATTTACTATTCTTTTGAAGGAAGAATGCACACAGACTGGAACTGGGCTAATTTGTTGGCTGAGGTTATGCTGTACCTCAGGGACAGACTGAGGGGGGGTTGTATTTGTACATATCCCCAATATATGCAAAATTCATAAGTTTTATATTAAAATTCAAAATTTCTCAAATTTTTGTTGAAAAGGGCCATTCATGAATCTGTATAATAATCTCGAATCAGCAATTCTTCATAATTTATGCTAGCAAAAACCCTTGGCTCGGCCTCAGAGATAGAACTCAAAGTCCTGTCCATAAATATTGGTCAAGTATTCCCCCATTGAGTCTACAATGTGTACAACCATCCATGCCTAGGCTGTCTGAAAGATTTAACTCAAAACTTTAAGTGTGTATTTAGTAGCAGAACAGTTGTGAGATACAGTCAGGCACTCTTTCCACTGCATTTGTAAAGGTTCTATAGATATTCCCCTACTCTTCTCTTGCAAAGAACCATTAACATATCTGTTTAAGGTTAAACTCATGGGGGCTGGGGAATCATGAAGTCCAGACATTTACAAGGAACAGTTGGTAGCAGTTACCCAGGGTTTGGCCTCAAAACATTGACCCAATTTTCACTTCCTGCTTGCTCTCCGAATTCCTTCCAGGGCCAAATTCACTGCAGGTGAATATTCCCGCTCTACTTTCTCCTGGCTTCTCGCTGAAATTCCTGACATGATTGACACCAAATTTTATAAGTTTGGGATTTGGAATAGTCACTTTCTTGCATAATGCAGCTAAGTTGTAGACAAGCCAGTTTTAAGGGGTGGAGGAAACCAGATGACATGCCGAACACCACTGCATAACCCCAAGTCACTGGCAACTTTCTCACATGCCCGGCGACTTTGTAATTATAAGCGTTCTGTTGACATATTTGGGGTCAGAATATAGCAATGGTCGAAGATTTAAGGAGTATATCACAAATGAAGTAAGATACTTAAACTATTATTTTTTCCTAATTGTGCTCTGTTTCCGTAGTATAATTTAGGGTTTTAATCATGATAATACTTTTCCTGCTGATTGAGCAAGGATGCATTAAAGAAAGACGTAATTTGCATTTGGTATTTTCTTGTAAAAACTTTTAGAGTTTTCTCTCAAAAGACTATTTATAGGATAGAAATAAGTGTCTATTAAGTACCTAGTTGGCACCCAGCATGCTTAAGTAGAAATCTTAAACAACAGAACTGTGATGTGTGTGTATTTTCTTTTGTTCGTTTAAAAAATCTCTCTCTGCAGCCAGACATAGTCTATTTTAGAACACATAACGCTGTTTGGAGCTTGAATAACAAGACAAAGAAGTGTTGCTTTTTGTCCAGCCTAGCCACAGGGCAGAGGAAAAACATTTAAAGCAAATTCTAAGTCAGACAAGTATAAAAAAAGATTCAGTTGAGCCTACCATAATTAAGTTCTGGTATTGCTCAGCAGCCAGGAAACTGAAGGTCTGTTTGACTTGTGCTGATTGCAAATGCAGACCAACCAACCCTTGCACCATCTTAAGAGAAAATACTTAACAAGGACATAAACCTTTAATAAAAAAACAACCATAAGAAGTGATCGATTGACTTAATCAACCACTCCTGACGCCAGCTGGGATCATAGAAAATTACTAGCAAGGATATATACCCTTAGTAGAAAAGACACCATGAGAAGGGATCTATCATTTGCTCTGAGGCTTATTATCAAAATGAAAAGGAATCTTCTTTCACTTCCTCAGATTTGACTTAAAGTCAGCAACTTAACGGCAGTGAATGATGATGCTGACATTAAAGTAGTAAGTGTCACACTTTAGAAGGGTGCAGAGTAACAGGCAGCTCTAGGAGTTGTGTGGTCCTAGTTAGCGGAGCTACCCCCCTGTAAGGGTGGTGCCCCAAAACAGCTGTGAATGCAACCCAGCCCAAAAAGGTCCTAATAAAAACAAACAAAACCCGCCCCAGGGTGCAATAGGGCACCCAGAAAAAATACTCTAAGGACTTTTTTTGCTATTCAGTAATTGATGATGTTGCATGGTTGACATGTGCATGGCATGTGTCACGTCAGTCATTTTGATTGTCACACGCATGTTACAGAATAGCCTCAATACAAATGAGTGAAATGATGCATTTTAAAATAACCTGCCTAGACAATGAATTTGGGTGCAGATAAACTGGTATATAAATGAAGTCCTATAGAATTTTGGGGTGAATGAGTGCAACTAGTACGTGCAAAGACAAACTTGATACATTTCTTTGATAACCCCCTTATCCAGCTGATTAAAAACAAATTCTTGATAACTTCCGAGGGATTAATATAACTGCTTCTCAGGCTTCTTATTTTTTATTTCATTTCAAGAGGTATCTTTATCACTAGATAATTCCATAAGATAAGATAGATGGGGAAAATGTGAGACATTTCCTTAAATGGTTTCAGGAAAATTTCTCAGGTCACTTTGTTTTAGTTTTTATTAAAGCAAAGTAGTAGCACTCCTTTACTTGGTCAGAAAATGCATTTCCAAAAGAAAGCATTAGATAGGGATTTTTATACATGCCTACTAAGAGAGAAATGTAGCATGTTATAATGAGGAAATATGAAAAAAAGCCATCAGTCCAGTATATTGTTAATCAGAAAAAACAACAACATCATTTTTTAATTTCATACCCCATTAGTTTCATGTTCATTCTCATAAACCATTATTTTCATTCTATAAATTTTTTTTCTTGTTTTTCAATTTTTCAAATTTGCCATATTTCTTGATAGTCCTGTTAAAGATTTGTCTGAATGGTTCATTGTCAGTCATTCTAGTCATTCTTTATCTGCATCTTAATTGATGTTTGACCGCTGAAATGAAGGTCTCACTGCCTGCCAGCAGGATCTCATTAATGTCTCGAGGTAACAAAAACAAACACTGGACATGGGTCTTAACACCAATAGAGTAGCTGTGCTACTAGAGGGTACCATTAGGGCCTCAACTGCACTGGTCAGACACTGACCAACACTGGACATGGGTCTTAACACCAATAGAGTAGCTGTGCTACTAGAGGGTACCATTAGGGCCTCAACTGCACTGGTCAGACACTGACCAACACTGGACATGGGTCTTAACACCAATAGAGTAGCTGTGCTACTAGAGGGTACCATTAGGGCCTCAACTGCACTGGTCAGACACTGACCAACACTGGACTTGGGTCTCAGCACCAATATAGTAGCTGTACTGCTAGGGGGTAGGCATTAGGGCCTCAACTGCACTGGTCAGACACTGACCAACACTGGACATGAGTCTTAGCAGCAGAGTAGCTGTGATAAGAGGTGTTCCTTGGGGCCTCAACTACACTGGTCAAATACTGACCAATACTGGACATGGGTCTTAGCACCAATAGAGTAGCTGCGCTAGGGGGTATGCATCATATATTGGAGGGCCTCAACTGCACTGGTCAAACAGTGACCATCACAGGACATGAGTCTCAGCATCAAAAGAGTAGCTAGGGGGTATGCATCAGTGCCTCAACAGTGAAGGTCAACCATTGACCATCACTAAGGTGATGAAGGAGTCTTAGCTCTAGAATCATAGTTGTACAGAGGAATTCTTGACTGATGTCAAATTAAATATCTTCCTCAAGAACTGTCAAGATGGGGTCACCAATTCAGCCAGGAAAAAAACACACCCTAAAACTATGTACTAATTGATTTCATACATGAAACTTACGCAGGCTCCACACATGTTATGTTTATCTCTAAAGGAATGCAATTCACGCCAGAAGGGTGGCTCCCCACGCTCAACTTCTCGCTTACCCACCCCTCAGGTGCCCTCAAATCATCAGGAGGTCCCTTTTGAACCGTGCAGATTCACCCGGAATATTACGCCGAGATTGTGATTGTTTTCGGTGGGTAATGGAAACCCGATGGGTGAGCGTTAAGCGGCTGATAGTTGCGGGGGAATGAGAAGGATTATCAGATCAGACTATCAGTGAGAGCCGTAGATGATTGCACTGCACATGTGCTACTCTCAGAGCCACAGCTGAGGACTTAACCCTTCCAATGCTATGCAATGCAAAAGACCCTCAATAGAGAATCAGTTTCTTAACCCTTTAAATGCTGAGGCGACTTTTGTCCAAAGCACACAGATGCAAAGATTCTTGAAAATCATCTAAACCCTGTCATGTTGGTATTCATTGGATAGCTGTCACTGAGTACTCTCAGAGGAGTACCCATATGCCAGGGTTTCAATCATTTTTCAGGTGTTTTTGCATCATTTGCATTGGCCAAATTAGTCACCAGCAGCATAAGGGTTAATGAGGAGTCTTTAAGTGAAAAGGCCCAGGAATAGGATTGGATATCTCTAAGAATGAAATGGTATGGTACTGGTACCTGTATCGGTACCAAAGAATCGGTACAGTATTTTAACAGTACTGTTAACGGTAATTCATTGCATTATTACCATAGATAGGATCCTGGCGAAACTAGGGAAGGGTTGGAGTAAGGCATGGGTTATCAACCCTTTCTATTTCCTCTGAAAGGGGACTAACCCAAGAACAATATGCCGTGAATGCAAGGGAGGGGAGGGGGATTCCAGAGTTCACAATTTCAGAGAGGGGTTAGTATTCAAGAAAAGGTTTATTTTCAGTGCCAAAAACTAAGAGGTCAAAAGTTTTGTTCAGTTTCACACATGTATTATATGCCCAGTTAAGCATGGTTGGGGTGTTCTACTAAACTCCACAACTACCTCTCATCTTTGATGACAAGTCAAAAGGGGGTTGGTTTTCCATAAGTGGTATTTGTTTTTAGGTGAGCTTAAGAAAAGGGGGCATTTTCCCCATGACAATCTTCAGTTATGCCTGTAATATGTTCAGCCCCCTATGTGTTTGCAGCTGATCTTTGCCTGCCTAGTTACCTTCAAGAGGACAGTGACATTTGCAAAAGTAACATTGTAACATTGTAACATTGTATCGGGCTGGAGCAAAGAGCACTCAGTACAACTCACAAGAGGCTCGAGAGAAGAACTTTTTTACAATCTCCCAAATAACTTGTGGACGAAAAAAAATTGTTATGCACAGAATAGTCTCATGCCTGTGTCTGGGGGTGAATGACTGAGCCGAAGTTGAGTAGTTCATGGGTACCTTGAACCCCACTTCTTACACACACAAAACCTTTCATTTCTGTACTTTCCCCCAACTTCAGTCACAAAAACAACACAAGTTCTACCAAAAACAGGAAGACACATGTCTCTGGTTCAACCATGAGGCATGTCTTATGATAAGTGTGTATGTAATACTATGTATATATATATATATATATATATATATATATATATATATATATATATATATATATATATATATATATATATATATATATATATATATATATATATACACACACAATACACCCAATGTCAGAATGGGTTCAAAGAAGATGGATGAAATAGTTTCTTACCTTGGCCCTTTCTAACTGTTTTCTCTGCTCAGCGTATGCTGGCGGTGTCTTCAATGCTGTAAATAACAAAAACAACACATCAGAAACACAAATAGCAAATGAAATGAAACAAAGAAATTATATATTGAACAAAATAAGTCATTTTTCATTTACTAAAACTCAATGTGGATCAAGGGGCGCCTTGAAAACCAAGTGGTCTAAGTTGCCAATAACAGCCAAATCACTGTCTGGCGCCACTGCCCAGGTTTTACCCAGCCAGGGCAGGTGAGAAAGTTACCAGTGACCTAGGGTTAGGTAGTTATTCTTCACCTCTAATAATTAGTAACAACTAAGCATTTACATAACAGAAAATGGGATGAAAAAGGATATTTATTATATTCAGTTACATATTTACAACAAAGCACCTTGCTTAATATCGTACAACCAAGGATCACAGAAACATCGAAAACATAGGTTGAGTCTCAACCAAAACTCTAGTTTCTTTTTATATCTTTCACTAGCAGAGTAAATTATAAACCAGAAAATAATTAAAAGAAAAGTATTCTGCGCTAACATATTAAAACATAACCCCGAAAAAATTGAAAGAAAAGTTGCGATCAACATCATTTTATGTTAAAAAAGTTTTGTACACAAAAAAGTTATTGGTAACTGGCTAGGGAAGTTGAGGAAGGTTTTTTGTATTTGTCTAGCAGGTATTATATTAGTCACCAATTCTGAGCCTCAGGCTGTGAGAGTAATGGGGCAGATAATTGAAAAACCAGAGAGCTCTGGCCAGATTCCTGCTGACCAATGAGGGCTATTCCTATTAGTAAAAGTGGCTATAAATATGATGACTTGATTGGCAGTTAACAGGGCAGTGGTAGTAGTAGTATGTGGGCAGATAGGTACTTGAAGGCTGAGTCATGAGGAGGAGCAGTATAAATATACAGCCAATAGTCTAAACCTTAATATACACACTGGCCATGTGACAACTAGGGCTGGATACTCTAATGAGGTATCGGTACTGGTACCTTAGCATTTAAAAAAGTACCGTATTGTACCGTTTTATTCTTTACAGTAACTCTTTACGATACTAACCACTGTGATATCATGATTTTATAGGGATTGCTCAGGATCCTAAACATGACTATTTATAATGCAATAATGCAACTACATACAGTTAACAGTATCATACTGTTTCATTGGTTTCAAAGGTCAACAGTTGCATAAATGATTGTGACCAACTGGTCAATAAATCTCTACTTTTGAATAGAATGTTTATTTGTTGATCTCCAATTTTGTTCGGCCATCACAGGCTAAAGATGATGTAGGCAGATTTTAAAGGCGAAGGAAACTATAGTACCTGGTTCCATCAACGAAATCCTAATCCTTGGCAACTTTCAACATAGCATGAAATTGAAATGGGTTTTTCGATACTCGAATGCAATTTGCATTTTTCACATGGATACCACACGGAAGCACACTGGGTTGAAAATGAATGGAGGAATGGTGGGTTGATGCCCCTGGAAACAGTGGCGTTAAAAATGCCAGGAATGACTTTCTGCTGTGAATCTATGGCTGGCTGCTGTACATAGCAGTAACCTCATAACGGCGCTATTTCAGCGCTTAAGGTCGCCCATGTTTTTTGGCCAGAGAAGTAAATGCCATAAGTGACATGTGTGGGAGTGGAGGGATGAGTTTCCATGTGGGGGATTAATGACTTTTTGCCAAAAAGCAGGAGCGCTGGCTCTCCCATAGGATAACCTCTGCTGCAAACAAATGGCTTTTTTCGTGACTTACTACTGCCAGGGTTTATTCCCACTGATTTATAGATAGAGTGGTGTGTCCTTGAAGAGAGTTCACATTTTGGTAGGTCATAGAATAAAGTAAGGACAACTACACCTATTTTGATATTTTAAATAGTGTGCTTAATATTTTTGCACAGGTAGAATCTAGAGAAAACTACACCTGCTCGAGTACCTGAGCACTAAATGTGTGTTTCTACTCTCCTTGTACAGGAAGAGTCTTGAGACAACTTCACCTATATATCTAAAGCCTAAATCAGTGTGTTTCTACTCTCTATTTACACCTGGTCTAGTACCCGAGGCATAAATCAATGTATTTATACTTTCTCTGTACAGGTAGATCCTTGGTATAACTAAAGTGTGATCTTAGGATGTGCAGTACAATTACTGGTACCATAACTTCTCAATGCTAATCCAGCCAGCCAGCCACCTGATGGACAGTTGAACAGGTAGGTTCTTGAGAGAACCACAGTGTGATCTTAGGATGTGCAGTACAATTACTGGTACCATAACTTCTCAATGCTAATCCAGCCAGCCCTGATGGACAGTTGAACAGGTAGGTTTTTAGAATAACTACAGTGAGATCTTAGGACGTGCAATACTGGTACTGTAGCTACTCAATGCTAAGCCAGCCAGTCACCTGAAGGGTAGTTTTACAGGTAGATTCTTGAGAGAACTACAGAGTGATCTGAGGATGTGCTGTATGATATCTGGTACTGTTACTGCTCATTGCTCTGCCAGCGAGCCACCTGATAGACAGTTGTACAGGTATGGTTTTAGAGTGTGATATGAAGGCATGCAGTATGATTACTGGTACCGTAACTTCTCAATGCTGAGCCAGGCAGCTGCCTGATGAGTAGTCCAATCACCATGGTAGGGACTGTTAGTGTTTCTCAATGGTTGCTTATAACTTGATAGTGAGTGGCAGGAAGGCAAGTCTGTGCAGCACGGCTAATATAATAAACAAGAAGAGATGGGGCAGGGGTAGTGAAGAGCAGCTCTCTCCTGGCATCATGTACGTCCAACTGCTGACCAGGCGACTCATCATCAATCCACCTACACTCTGTTTATTTTGCCATGCGGCAGGCAGCGCTGGGTTCTGCTTGAGACATCTATCAATCAGAGGGATTGATCTTGGCACCTAGTTAACTCACTCAGCCTGGGAGAACACTTGTGCTGTGTGTGTGTCCTACATTACAACAAGCCATGCCCTCCTGGCTCACAGGTAACCCTTTTGTATGTACAACTGCTATAATAAATTATGGAATTCCTAAGAAGACCAAGCGTTTCAAAAAGCTGAGTAAACGACTTCTAACAAGGAAAGTACACAAGAATTGTTGAAATGAATGCTTACAGTCAGAATGCATTGACAATGATTCTTATAGGATTTCAAAAAGAGGGCTTTTTTAAAAACTGCATATACCTACTGCCATGAATCCGCTGTAGAAAAAATCCCATTTAAAACCATAATGGTATATGTTTGTGTCAAAAACCACAATCATATTAATCAAATCTCTGCCTTTTGATGTTACAGCTGAGCAGTATATTTAGCCAATAAAATTGTCTTTTTCTTTCTGCCAACCTTTCTCTATTTTTGTATAATGAATACTACTATATACTCTAAAAGTTTAGTAGCCTATATGATTTCAAAGCAGGGGCTACATTAAAGATTCACAAGCTGTGATTATTTTACAAAAAAACATCAAAAATCATAAGTAAAGAAGGTTCATTGAACTTTCAGCCGGCCCCATTTTAGGTTCCTGCAGCTGCCTAGACTTGTATTGTGGAGATAAGAAATCAGCAAAGGGCTCACTTACTCATCTCAGTTTTAACAATGACAAGTCCACAGATTCCCCAGTGGTGGCGGAGAGCTAGGTTTGAGTGCCAGTTCAACAGTTATGTTTCAGCCAGATTTACAGCCAGGTGCCAGCCTCCTCCGGCGTCAATTTTTTTTCTCTCTCGCAATTAGCGATTCTCTCTCGTCAGAATCATTCTGCCGGAGAATTACTCCGCCACAGATGTAGACAGTATGTAGGAAGAAGGCCCGAACAACACACGTGGCCGCGCTGCCACAAGTCAATTAATATTTACGGCCAGCCCGACTCCCAAGGAGAGCTCCCCCTGGCAGTTACCACAGACCAGGGAGCCCACTGTTTATCAAGCCACTTACATCAATGAGAAGCTCCCAGGAACAGACCCATTCAACAGGCCACTTACATCAATGAGAAGCTCCCACAGAACAGACCCATTCAACAAGCCACTTACATCAATGGCAAAGACCTTGAGTTCCCAAACTGAACCCCAACACTCGTACTACCACTGCAAAACACATGCATTAAAGAGAAATGATTTTCTGATTGGCTGCTCTTCTGGTCACTTATACCAACAAAAATCAATCAAATTCGATTTGACTCCTATTTCAACAACACCTTTACATGACCCTCATACAACAATGAGAATAATGAAAATCTTTATAGTGTCCTGATAGGAAAAGTTGTGGAATCGCAATTAATCCATATGACAATCTTTATAAGTTATTATTCTGGCAACCAATATCATTGAGAAACCATGGTTTTCAATCTGACCCACCTCTGTCAATCTAGAATTTTGGGTACAATCATCGTTTGAGTACAACCGATAGATGATCGATCATAATCGGTTGCCAGCACTTTCATTCCAGCAGCACTTACTGGCTATTTCCGTCGCTAAGCAAGTAATATTTCGGACATTTTCTGGTAGTGTTTTTGGAGGAAAACTAGGTCAAAATACGTCCAGGAAGACGTATCAAAACACATCCTTTTTGCTGTTTGTTTCGATCATAATCGATGCCAAATTTTGGGATCGATTAATCGAAATCGAAACCCTTTTGATCCGATGAACAATTATAATCGATCATCGGATTATCACTACATCCTACCCTACGGATGAGAACATTGAAAGTTTCTCATGTAGGCATAGTCGTTGAAATGTGAGCACTTCAAAAACCTCTAAGTACCATTCCAGTAGCACTTGGACACATTGTAGAGAAAGGCTGGTTGTAGTTCTGTCCAGAAGACAATAACCATAGGAGTATATGTACAGCACTCTCTGCCCCTGAACGTGAGCACTCTGAAAGCCTCACACTGTTATCCCAATAGCACTTCAACACATAGCACAGAAAGGCTGGTTGTAGCCATGTCCTGGATATGATAAGAGAGAGTGAGGGAGGAAGTGGAAAGATAGATAGATGTACTATGTGGCTTGACAGAATAACAACAACCATATGAGAATAAACGACGCCCTATGCCCCTGCCCTCTAACCCCCTAGGGGGTATCCATAGGGTTTTCGGCACAACCCACATTACCGTATGTACCAAATCATCTGAGAAATGAGAGGGAGGAAACGAATAATTCATCATGAGGATTCTTGCCCAATAATTCATTACAGATTTAAATGTTAGTCCAGCATGGAAACTCCTTAAGATTTATGTTTGAACTGCAAGGAATTGCTGTATAGGCATGTACTGTAACCTCAAACAGCCAGAACTACCAGAACCAGCTCATGACTTCCTTCTTGATTGTTTCTTTCCCCGCAGCATAGCAGGTTGGATTGGTTGCATTATAAATGTGTGGCTGTTTGAGGTTCTGACAATACTTTCTTAGTAACTAAATGAATTTGAATAAGAATTTTATTAACATCACTTTTTCTAAAATATTTGCATTCATGCATCTCTAAATAGACTCGAGGCGTGACAAACCTGTATTCACTCTCAAAATAATCTGAGTGTTACTGTGCAAAAGAGACTGTTTTGTATGTTTTGTAGGATACAAAGTGCAACTTTCACTTCAATATTTATCACAGGAGCTTTTTATTGAAAAAACAATTACACACGTGTTGGATCATCAAGGTTTCTTGGGAATGAAAAGGTCGAAGCAAACCAGGCCCCTGAAGCTCTCATTTCTCCAGGTCTTGCCTGGTAATGTGGAATTACTCCCAAATAAAAAAACAGGTGCTAGCGGCAGTCCTACTGTACTGTCCCTGGGCTACTACCCTCCCAGGTTGATTTCAGCCTAGTGGGTTCCCATCCAGTCCCGCCTCCAATTAGCACTGGAACCATGCCAGTGCAAACAAAATACAGCCAGTTATTTCACAAAACATACATGGATAAAAAAACAACTGACTGACTGGTCTGTAGTATTCAATACACCTCTTCACACCTAGGATTTTACAGATTTTCCCTCTACATTTGGAAATTTCCAAAACATCTTATTTCAAGTCTGATTTTCCCTTCAGGTGAATATTGAAATTGTGAGTTCCTACCACAAAGCAAGTTTTCCATAATTTTGCACTGCTTAAACAGAATGCAATTTAATAGTCAACTTTAACTTTTAAAAAAACAAACATTTTTGAATTTTGAATTGATTAGACAGGATAAATAAAATATTAATGACTCAATCAGGAAACAATGGTGTTTTTTTTTATTTTTCAAACATTTTTATTTTCCTGCGTGCCGGGCAATCACGGCTATGCCAAAGAAATGGTGTTGGGTACTTTTTGCATTTCTAGTAATGAGATTTTTATTAGGAACAGATAAGGGTTTTGGTTTTTCATCACCTTAATTTTCACAGAAATATGGAATTTCGATCATTGTCAACTTTTCTGCCATAGGATAATTTGTGACTAGCTAGTTGTAAGCGGAGAATGAAACTGGTATACCCAGGGAAAACCACCGCAAAACTTCAACTGGCAACTTTCTCACATGTGCCATATTGAGGCTAATTCTAAGGAAACAAGTAAATAAAGTGTGATGTACTTACGTGGATATATGCCTTGATCCACTAGCTCATTGACAGACCGCCTGAGCATCAACTTTCTCTTCAACGCTGCAAAGAGAGGAGGTTAAAGTTAGAATAAAATACCACACCCACATCCTAGGGTCTTCCAGTAGGCAGACTCACAGAACAATGCAAGCATGAATACAAGGCAACAATGTGATGTGCATGCAATCAAATAAGACAAGCTGCATGAAAGGTATAAAACATATGCATATGTGTGTATGCATATATATATACATATACATATATATATATATATATATATATATATATATATATATATATATATATATATATATATATATATATATATATATATATGTGTGTGTGTGTGTGTGGGCATACACATTCATCCATGATCAATGTCAAGGCAAAGGCAACAATGTATCAAAAAGGCTGATGGACTAGTTGATCAGCCTTTGTCGTTAACAAATTGATGTTCAAAGTGCCTTTAGGGGTAGACACAACAATCTCCCTTACGGCTTTAGCAAATCTAACTCATTCAAATAACCCAACATCATTCTGGTACAGAGCATCACTTGAAAAAAGTTTGAAGGTATAATGCAAAGCTTAATAAACTTTTTAAAACATAGTGCCCTACACATAACCTCGTTTTTCAAATCATTTTAGTATCCCCTATGAGTTGTCAGTATCCAGAAACCCAGACAGCACCTTATAGGAGAACTGTGTTATTGACCATTCTCAGGACTGCAGTCAACCTATCACAGAGTGGTATTCAAAATTAATTATCATTTTTAATAACACTCAGAGATATTCTCCTGGAATTCCCCATTAGGTGCTTGGTCACAGACCCTCAAAGTGAGTGTCCCATTACCAACTTCACTACCAGTTTTTACCCTTCCAATGCTAAGGCTACTTTCGTCTAAAGGACACGGACGCAAAGATTTTAGAAAACCACAGAAACCCTGTAATGTTAGTATTCACTGGAAAGCTCTCACTGAGAACTCTCAGATGAGTACCCATGTGCCAGGGTTTCAGTCATTTTCCAAGTTTTTGTATCATTTTGTTTTGGATAAATTAGCCCCCAGCAGCATAAGAGTTGAATAGCAAATGTGAAGCAGGAAAAATAAAGGATTTCATTTAACATTTCCTGATCTGAGCTCCAATTGGAATAAATAAAGGAGGATTTGAAATCGAAATTCTAGTTCAATGCACCAAAAGCCTGTGATTCTGCATAGCTCACAGGAGGTATAAAGGGAGGAGGTGTTGCATTTGGCCCAGCTGGTAGACTGGGAGTAGTAGGCCATTATTTATCCGGGCAGCGCTAGTTTGTGTGATAGTGCGGCCTGGCATGTGTTGGTCAGGAAATGGATGCCATGGCGTTAGGATGGATGTTTTGACAAACAGCCAAGAGCCATGAAAATCCCAGATGTATGTTGTATGTATGCGGATGTGTGATTTGTGATGATTAATGCCCCTTACGACCAGCGATCCGACCAGTCTCCACCCACATGCACTGTGGGGCCACAACTTGCAGATACATAGGGGAATCTTTACAGTTTGAGATACTGATTTTCTTGCAAAAAATAGTCACTTTTCTTTAGTTTTGCTTAAAAAATAAATGTGGTAACTATTCGCCTTCCTCAAAAAAAATAGGAAGTCAATACAAAACAAATTCCAATAAGTAACATCAATCAGGACATTGCCTTCTCCAAATCCAAATCCCAATTTGCACCAAGCCCATCCTAAACTTGAATTAAGACTTTCATGAGGAATATTTGCTGTAATTTAGTGGAAATATCTTACTCAAACTGTATGTTTAACACATATTCTTGTTATCTGATAAACAAATTACTTTGAGTTGTTAGGGGGCAGAGTAGAGACAGGGGTGGACTGAGGATTATTGATGGTATATGTCGGTCGTGGCACACAGTCCTGGCAGCTATGTTTTGACCAGTCTGACCAGTTCTCTGGTCATAGATCACCCAGAGCATGCTCTATTGATATCTCAGGCCTGACTGCTGCATTCATTACCTGCTAAATGGCTATTCTAAAGGCCAAAGAGCACCAGCAACGAGGAGTCCAGCATGACATGGCTCATGGTTTCTGGGTTGGTTGTTCATTCTGGACGAAGGAGATTCAATGAAACAAAGAGGTAGATCTATCTCATTCTAAGAAGGAAGTTTAATTTCAAATGAAATAAAATGAAACTCTTTTGTTTTGGTGCGGGTGTTGTTTTCTTTTAAACTGATCTGTATCGCGTACCGCCCCAGCCCTTCACCTTTATGGTGCTGGTGGCTAATTTGGTCATTACGAAATTCAGCAAAAACAAGAAAAAAAAGAAAAAAAATGAAAAATGACTAAAAATCCTGGCAAATGGGTACTCATCTGAGAGAGCTCAGCGAGAGCTTTCCAATGAATACCAACATGACAGTGTTTAGATTGTTTTCAAAAATCGATGTCCTTCTGCTTTGAATGAAAGGAGCCTTAGCATTGGAAGGGTTAACAGTCCACCCAGTCCATGCTGGAATACCCAAGTAAAGCACACTGCCAGCAGCAGGCAGAGTGGGAGGAACAGAGACTGCCCTCATCATGCGGTCAACCAACCCAGCAGTTTATGACTTTTTAAGCGCTCCTCAGCAATGAAAACACACCGTCTTTAAATTCCCCATAGAAAAGCTGTTGAGTGCTTCTCCCTTCACACAACAAAATTTATAGGGTACAGTTTCTGCCTCTGTCTGCCAGGCAATGAGCCTGGCGGTGCTTTCTGAGACTGCTAGCAATTGCTATAACACAGCCATTAACATATTACGGTATTGCTTTAGAGTTTCCCTAGAAATTGTCATCTGGATCTCAAATACTTATGACAATTACTTTTGATTTGAAAATGATTTCACAAATTATTTGAAGGAGAGTTGGTGGTACCGTTAGAGTTAACATTTCTCTATAAAACATTTTCCCAACTAAGCTTTTGCTCGAAAGACTGCTTTTAGTTGCAGTGAGCATTATTGGGGTTTTTGTTAAATAATGATTACCACATCCAGAACTAAACCATGCTGGAAACCAGGGAGCCCCCTACGCCCTTCTGTCTTAGCCCAGGTTAATGGTACCAGGAACAGTCTATGATATCATAAACTGTTCCTGATGGTGTCTTTTCCATTGGTCTGCTTTTTCCACCCCCACTATGAAAAACAACCCTACCCAGACCCCCACAAACACACACGCGCGCACACACACAAGCTTTGTTTCCCTCACTCAGCAATTGTAGGTGAGTATGCATGGGCTGAGTTCAAGGTCTCGAGGCACCTGGTTTGTTTGATGTAAGAGTTATTTTAGCGCGGTTGACGCTGAACCACATCTGGGTATGATATAGCGATTACTTGCTCCCCTGGTCATACACACACTCCCTCCTCCTACTACTACTCCCCTAGCTCACTGTTTACACTCTAGTCAAGGTTATACCAAGTCTCATTCTAAGTGTACCCAGAAACACAACACTTACATACTTATTACCCCACCTTCATCTTCATACTGCGTGACACTCTATATAGTAAGAATATGGTTATTCACTGCCTACTAAACCCCAAACTCGCTATTAACACCCTAGTCGAGATTACCAAGTCTCATTCTAACCCTGGTCGCTAATTTGGCCAATACAAAATGATGCAAAAACCTGAAAAATGACTGAAACCCTGGCACATGGGTACTCATCTGAGAGCTCTCGGCAAGAGCTATCTAATGAATACCAATATGACATGGTTTGGATGGTATTTCAAAAATCTTTGCGTCCTTGTGCTTTGGACGTAAGTAGCCTTACCATGGAAAGGGTTAAGTGTACCCAGAAACAACAACACTTACATACTTATTGCTCCACCTTCAGCACTGTGCGTGACACTCCTTTCTCTGTTTATCCTATAGTAAGAATATCCCAGTCAGTTACACTTTTTTATGCTAAGTGGCGTGAGGCTCTCTCATTTCAAGTTTTATTTAGTACCGATACCCAATCTACATCCATAGGCCCCTGAGCAGTATACACTAAACCCTAGGAGTGGCAACTTCACCCGAGGTTCTATTAGACAAACGTAAGCAAAAAGATTCCATTAGACTTAAGCACTGTTATTCACCCCTGAGCACCATCAAAGGCTCTGTGGCAGTATACATGTACACAAAAACCTTGGAGAGGCACCTTATATTGAGGTCCCAATCGCATACCCTTAGTATCAGATATGTTCACGAGCTATAATTAGAATCTGCTATCAGTCAAGTCCAACCAAGCTGCATTTAATTCTTCATTTTAATTCTGTATCAAAAATTCTTAGTTTCTTATTTTCTGGTTTTCTATCCTAAATGAGGATAGTTCATTCCCCCTCCAGCCCCAAAGCCCTCTAAAAACAGCACACAGCAGCAAGCGTGTACAGAATCTGGCTGTTTGGAAAATCTTGCGTGTAATCAGAGGTCCAGAAGAGAGGACTCGATGTAATATTACAACTGGCACCAGACGCTGAGCTGCTTACAAACCCTACTACAAATACTACATCTCCTGCAGCCCTGTAACACACTCGCCCATTCACATACACTAGGCAGGCAGGCTGGCTGGCTGGGACTGCTGCAGAGATAGACTTGCTACACGTCTGTGAGAAAACTGTTTCCTCAGACCCAATGACCTACCCCGAGTTTATCTCAGTCCAGGTTCATTTCTGTATAAATCTGCAAGGGGACCCACTAGAGATGTGTTCGATAAGCACAACCCCTGAGAACTGTCTTGCCATCTATAGTTTTATAGAAGACGTAGAACCTACCTACCATATTCTAGTATGGTATAATGGCATCATAACTTACTCAGCCTGAGAACCAGGCTAGTGCAGACTGCCTTTGACCTGGCAGGAGGGCATGCAACAGATGCTCTGGTAAGAATAACTGCTGAAGTTTATGGCATAATACATTCAACCTTCATAACTGCATCACAAGCATAGAAGTTGATATCATCACAATAAAAACATAAACTCTAATATAATAATTATATTACGACCCAGTTGTGAGTAAACATATTTATCAGTTTAAATATAGAAAGAAGTACACTGAGTGCTTTGCCTAGGGCTAGGCTAATATTACCAGCTTCTACCTGACGGTGTTGTCTGTCTGTTATGAGTACCTCTCAGCAATGTCAGTGTGACTCGATACAGTACACCAGGTAGAGGTGCTGCCAACCCCTCATGGCACACTACTAGCACTGCATTGGAATTCTTCTCAGCTACCTACTGGATTGCTACAGCATGACATCCCTCAGCAACTGTAATAATACAAACTTAGTCATGCACAATTTTTTTCATGATAAATGGCCAATTCCTCATGCCTTTGATGTGGCAAAATATGAAATATCTTTCTGCCCAATTGCCAAAATTTTGGCACAGAGGTCAATAGGCTATATTCACATAAGCGCTTGTACCACCAGGGTGGTACAAACAGCAGCTGGGGGCCCTATTGCTGCTGGTACAAAGCAGTGCAGAATAGCTTGTTTTCCCACGTTTTTGTTCAATTTAGGCTATATCACAATGGTTTTTTGATGGCTTGTTGAAAAAATTGTACTCTTAGTACGTCAGTAAGCATAACTGTGCATAGGAAGTAAAATACATTTTATTGAGTGTATATTTTTATCTTCTATTTCAATGGTCTGATCTATTCCAGCTGTTTCCTACCAAGAGCTCCTGACTCCTTTCAACACTGCCCACTATCAGTGTTATCTGGTCCCTTCATTTTGTTCTGCAATTCAGAGTTAACATTTTATGGTCCCTAAGGGGAATCCTTTCATGCTTTAATAGGAAGCATAAAAGTTCAAGAGTTTTACTATTTCCTGCCATCCACCTACCGCATATGTGGTCTAACCTTACTTTTAGTTTACTTGGTTTTCTGTGGAGAGATGGATGACTTTCAATCACAGACAGTGCCTCAACCACAGCAATTTCTGGAAATTTGTGGTATTATAACCAATGGTTTGAGGAAGCCTACCTTGGTATCTCTGTGCCAATCTGCAGTTACCCCTGGTACTGATATAGATCCTGATGGACTGTTAGAAAATGTTGAGGAAGTTTTAGCAGCCAAGCTAGATACAGGGGATGGAGACTACCTCATGAACCCAGGACTACTGTCAAGCACAGTGAACCTGAGCATTCTTCCTTTGATAAATGTACTGGATATCTATAATTAGTATATGAACTTTGACAACTTTGACCATGCTTCACTTAGAGACTATACTAAAATGGAAGGGTATACCATGTACAGGGACGGGTAAATTATTTGTGCTTTCGGTGGAGGCAGGGAGATTTGACGACAAACCTTCCCACTGCTTTGTGAAATCCCAAGTTAAGCCTAGAACTAGGGAGATGGATTCAGTATCAAGACTGAAATACTATAACGTATGGATCATCATGACAACCGACCCAACAAAAAACCATATACAATCTGCCCACTGCACTTGCAAAGGGGGGTAAGTAAAACTCTAAGATGTTTTGGCTGCAAATTTTTATTAGATGTTTCAAGGCATCAGCAACTTCACAGACAAAATAAAGTTACATGTATTACTACTGAACAGAGCTATTAACAGGATAAAAAAATCAAATATACCATCTGGTCCAGGTCTTTGAGTCAAAAAAGCACTGTAAGGGTTAATTTTAGACAAATATCACTAGTTTAAACCATTAAACCAACATTATGACTAGTATGATAATTGAAAAAGATAGCTCTTAGAGGTTATATTCAAGTATTAAAGAGAAGATGGTTGCTGTAATAATTCAAATTACTACTAACATGGTGAATAGAGACTACTTATCTCAAACATGTATTTTTTGAGAATAAATGGTTAACTTACTTTAAAGCATACATATTTGTCTTTCGTTATCTTTGACACATTAAGCTGTTCATGGGGCCTGCCACACATCTTGATCCATTGCTGATCATTGATTTGGGCTTTAGGAAGCAGTGGAATGTAACTCCCTCCATGTGTGGCCTATCACCATATCTGCTGTCGCTATTACACCTTCTCCAAGAACATCTTTTAGTCCTCATTGTGGTTATTAAAAATAAACTAAAATCTGGCCGAGAAATGCAGTAATATGAGTAAAATACTTGTGTGCTAAGGAAATGCTTGCTCACCCCAGTATAGCCAGTAGTGGGACTGGCAGGGCGGCTGGCAGCACAATAGAGGGCTGTTTGTACCACCAGCCGTGTGGCTGCATGGTCAAGTGGCCTTATGTGAAGCATTCCTATTGAGGGCACTCTGACCTATTTATAGCAACTCAGAAATCTTGTAGACCCCCTAGTCTGGGTAAGAAATGGAACGAAGAAAACTAAGAAAGTAATCTTTTCTTAAAGCCTAACAATGCTGAGACTACTTTCATCCAAATCCCATGGATTCAAAGATTTTTGAAAAAACATCTAAACCCTGCCATATTGGTATTCATTAGATAGCTCTCGCTGAGTACTCTCAGATGAGTACCAAAAGTACTAGGGTTCAGTCATTTTATGTTTTTTTGCATCATTTTGTTTTGGCTAAATTAGCCACCAGCAGCTTAAGGGTTAAAGCCTACACACCTTCTTCTCTTCCTGAAGACACATTCTGCGTCTTTCCGGATCGCGTACACACAGAAGTGCTGCAACATACAGTAGCGATCTCCGACCTTGACTAGACAGTGAAAGCCAAACTCCTCCGCCAAAGTCAATGGCTGGCCGGCAGTAAAACCTTGTTCTTTGACTGTAAACTCTTAAGTTTTCAATTACCTCTAACTGCTGAGTTACCGTTGGTCTATGTCAGTGACATACGAGGCGTGCCGTGTGTTTTCCGCATTCATCTTCCGTTCGTTTTGACTTTTGCCATTCCTGCCACAGGAATGAACTCACTAAACCTGCACCTCATTCAACAGCCCCTGGCTTAACTAGCCAGTATTTCTTAAGGAATATCCCCACTGGGCAGCTCACAGGGAATTTAATGCTGACGCGTCCGCATTTAAGGGGTCTGTGAGATACTAGGTATGCCGCATCAACAACTTTAATGCACAACCAGCATGTACAAAACTACCTCCTCCTATAATCTTATACGTCCCCGCCAAAGCAGGAATGCACTCTCCGCTAAATATTTGTGGCAAAACTTTTCAACGCATATACTGTATATAGTGCAACGCCCCACTTATTCTGATCCCACCTTAATTGGAACTTAAATCACAATACACTTTTTTGGTACCCTGGTATTCTATACTTATGAAATACATAACAGCATATCATTTAATCTCTCCACTCATTCTCTCTCTCTCTGACTCTCTCTCTCTCTTTCTCTGACTCCATGACTCTCTCCCTGACTCTCTCTCTCTCTTTCTCTCTCTCTCTCTCTCTCTCTCTCTCTCTCTCTCTCTCTCTCTCTCTCTCTCTCTCTCTCCCATAAAATTAAGCATACACCTATAAGTTCTTTTGACCTTACTTTTTCCTGACCCTGATAATATGACCTTCAGTGGATCAGTAGCATAGCCTTCAGCAGCATGGAGTCATGGTTACTCCTAGTAGGTGTGAGCTGAAGTCCCCTCCTCCTGTGTGTTGATACGACCCTTATCTCGGTTGCCCCCTCTCTATCTACCCCCAGTCCCAGCCCCCCTGTGAAGGTGATTATAGGGTATGATAGGAGCCCCCATTTTAACTGCTCCCATCCTGACCTGAACTGCACTTCACCCAGCAGCAGCAGCAGCAGCAGCAGCCTCCTGGCACAACAACATCTGGGAATATATCACCCTACTGCTACTGTTCTAGTCACTCAGGCACTGGTGCCACTAGTCAGGGCAGTCTCTGAATGTAAGCAACTCAAGAAACTAACGTCTTAATGGTCTTGATTTAGAAGTCTGCCAAGCATCTTCAAAGGTGACAGTCTTTATGTGCTAGAAACACCAGACTACCACCGAAAAGCACTTCCCAGGTTTTATTTCTTTTTCATTTTCCGTCAGTTCCTGCACCACCCTTAAAATATGTAAAATTTTGTTTCAAACATGGCTGAAACTATATTTTTCTGTGGTACAAGTGTGTCTAGATATTGGTCTATTAAACCTAGGGAATACCATGTGAACACCACATTCTACACACATTAGGCAGATACACATAACTACTATGTTCAAACCACATATCATGGTAGACACATACCTGACATGTGGTAGAATGGTGGTAAAATGGTCAACCATAGGTCTGCCATGTGGTTTACCCTTCGTTAAAGAGGAGGGCTTTTTTTGTCATCATCTTGCCACACAGGTGCCAGGAATACCACACACATACATGCTGATACTCCCTCTTAAAGAAAGCACCACTGAAGCACAGGAAAGAAGGGTGTTCTCAAGAGAGCTGGAATACAGCTAGATGTCCAATAATATCTCGTAGTTACACCTTTTTCCTGGCTCCACACTCAAAACCCTCCCTCAGATACCCCATCTATTTACACAAACCCTCCAAAATGGCACATATCCTCGGTTGCACAGGAAACCAAGGTATTCCTGAGCGATCCCTTGACCTCCTCTCTGCTTTTGTTCCTCCCAATCACCCCAATTTGTAGCCTAACTAGCCCCATGGATATTTTGGTAGCCTTACTCTGATTGCACACTTAGGCACCCTCCATGAGACACAAACATCATATACATATACCTACACACAGAGTCGATACTATACAAGTATAGTTGGTGACAATTGGGCCAAAGAAACACCCCCACTAATATTATTCCTCCGCCTACCCCACAAACTGTAGTCCCAATGGCGCCTCAAAGTCACCAGGTTTCCTTACCCAGACACCCTCTCTCCATCTGAAATATATATCTACAATATCATCCCAACTCTACAGGAAACCAAGGTGTGTTCAAGCGACCCGCAGAAAAACATCTCCCAGCTGAGAACAGCCCACACCAACCGCAGTCCAGCAGGCACCAGTGGGTCCCGAGTTCACAAACACGCTTCTACATTTATCTGTGACAAACTTCCTCTAGTAGGGAAAGTAAATAGATTGCTGCTTTGCCGCGAATGAATGCTCACCCTGCCCTGAGCGAGCAAGCGCAGACACACAGACAGATATGGGAGCTGCAGCTCGTCTCGCTCTTCTCGCATTGCACAAGCACCACGCTCCCCTGCTAATTACCTCCGAACCGAGGCTCCATTTCAAACAGATACTGTAACAAACGGCGCTACTTTACCTTGACCCCAGGTAGCCGATCGACCCCTCCGCTGGCAGACCAGCTGATGGTGTGGTAGACTCGCAGGAATCCTCGGCATGTCCACTCACTGACCGACTGACTGACCAACAACTCCTGCTTGGACTTCACGCACTGTGTTTGTGGTATGAAGTTATGGGCTGTGCTTATGAGGAACTCAAAATAAGAGGGAACTGAAAATTTTGTGTTCTTGGACACTAACTTACGGCAATTTCCAATAGATGTAAATTGTGGTTCACAACTTATCCCTTTGAAGTTATGGACGGTGCTTATAGTGAGGAACTCGAAATAACTGAAAATTAACTGAGAATTTGTTTTTTTTGACACTTACTTGTGTCAGTTTCCAAAAGATGCAACTTGTGGTTCTTATGAAGAAATGTCAACTAATCCCTTTAATAAGGCCATCACCTTTTACATTTCTGATAAAATACAAATGCTTCTATAGTATAAGGATACTAGATTCTCCTATTGCAATAAAAGAAAATCACCTGTACAGTTATCGCTCACTTATTCCAAACTGTTCCAATTTACAAATCAGGATGTTTTTCTTATTCTTATATTTTTCCATATAATTCATTTATACTTGGTCCATTGCCATAGTTATTATAGCAGTATGAAATGAGAGGATACATGAGTTAAGCACTTCAAAGGAAACATTGATGAAAAAAATGGCTATCCATCCTTTGAGGAGACACTCAGTGAGCATTATGTAGATAGTTAAATACCCTCTTCTACAACTCTAAAAATACACAAGTAAATATACAAGTACTAGAGGAAGTAAACAAATAAGCTTGATCTATTGTCACTGGTTGTGAAGGTTTGTTTAGGTGAAAGGGTTGCTGAGGTTACTGCCTCCCGGAGTACTGAAGAGAATCAATCAGGTATGTAATTGACAACTGATCCATTTCTTGCAGGTATGTCGTCCCTCTAGGTGAGAAGCCTAGGAAATATAGGATGCTGTGGAAGCACTCACCTGTCAGAAGGACTAACATACCTTTCTGCCTATCCATGCGTACCTTTCTTAGCCCTTACCTTGCTAAGGCTACTTTTGTACAAAACAGCAAAAATATTTGAATAATGTCTTAACCTACTGTTGTTGGTATACATTTGAAAGCTCTTGCTGAGCACAATGAGATGAGTACCAATGTGCCAGGGTTTCAGTCAAATCTCTGCATTTTCCCCATAATTTTGTTTAGAATAAATAAACCAGCAGCAGCACAAGGGTTAGAACAGTACTATCACCTTTCAGAGCAGCCATGTGATAATTAGCCAGGTCATTCCTAAAGCAGGCCATAAGGCATTTACTACTTCTGTAGTATCTTTTTGGTCAAAGAATCGTTGGAAAAGTATTTGAAGGAGAAAAGTTAATTAGAACTAAACCAACACATCGACTTCAGTATTCTGTGAATAGCTTCATTTGAAGTTGTTGTTTTCTTCAAAAGCATCAAAGGTTCAAAACAATTGTTTTACTCTTAGCAAGAATTAGTTAAGCCCGAATTTTGTAAATAAAAAGATGTACATGTTTATTCTTTTCAAACACAAAGTGAGACCAATAGTTGGTGGAATTACCAATATCATTATCATTATCATCATCATCATCATCATCATCATCATCATCATCATCATCATCATCATCATCATCATCATTATCATCATAATCATCATCATCATCATCATCATCATCTGGCAGAGGGTTACTAAACATTTATAGTCGAGTTCTTTTTTTACAAATAGAATCTTTTTGTAATACTTATACTTCAGTACCTCAGTCTCTGAAAGCATGAAGTGTCAGACATGAAGATTAATGTGTAACCTATGTTCTGAGACCACAGGGTTTATACTACGTTAATATATCACTATTATGCCACTAGCTGACAGTCCAGAGAACTATCATGATTGTATCAGGCAGATTAATCATGGGCATAAGTATTTATGTATGTATCATCAAATTGATTTCATAATGCCCTGCAGCCATTGTTAACTATATGGGTCAAACCACATGATTATCTAATGCATCATAAATGATTGTCCATTTGTCTAGGTTAGATTTAATATTATTTGATGCAAAATTAACATTTCTAAATAAAAGACAAGCTACCCATCCAACCATAGCCGCCAGTATTTTTTTGGGAGTTCCTAAAGTAAATCTGCTTTCTGAAATGTATTTTTTTTTCACAGAAACAACCCTTACATCAGTATGCAACTTAACTTAATACCTGCTTAACAAATCACACAAGTCTCAAACTATTCCAAATCCTCCAAGTGAACTAGTAGTTCTATAGATACAGAAAACAGATCTAACAGTTCTAGTACTACAAGAGGTAGAAATAGAACATTTATATAATCCCCCAACAACCATGTTAATATGAATATATAATGATGAAGATACCTTGCCACGATAAATGCATTTACTACATATCATCGTATGCATTCACATCCTCATGAAAAACATGATCATATTCTTGATACAACAATGCATCACAAGAATCTGGGAATACTACCGACACACACATTCACTCAATCATCATCAACACTACGGATCATATTCCTGATACAAACTTATAATGTACAGCTTGAATCTGGGAATATTTCCTCCACAATTGACAGCATTCATACAATCAAAATAGCTTCAATGACGAGAGGTAATATTCCTGATACAAACTTTGAATAACTTGCTTGGATCATGGAATACCCCACTAACTCCTCATTCATTCAGAAAACTACAGGTTAAGGTCTAGGAATACAGGGTTCAAAATAAATTGCATTCAGTGGCCTACATATGCCTATATATATATATATATATATATATATATATATATATATATATATATATATATATATATATATATATATATATATATATATATATATATATATATAATTATATATATATAATTATATACTATATGTATATATATATATATATATATATATATATATATATATATATATATATATATATATATATATATATATATATATATATATATATATATAATTATATATATATATATATATATATATATATATATATATATATATATATATATATATATATATATATATATATATATATATATATATATATATAATATATATATATATACATATATACATATTTTCATCAAGAGCTTATTCTAAGCATCCATTCTGCGCTTGCTTTGTATTGTAGGCCTCATGGAAAACAAAACGTTAATTTTGAACCCTGGACTACTATGTCTATGCTGTGCAGTCACTCACTTGTGTACCGAGCTGCAGACACACTGGCCTCTACAGAAACATCACTATAGCTACTACATACCAATAACATGCATCCTATCTCACTACCTGGGGAAAAACCTCTCCACAGAGGAAATGTTACGTATCGAAGAAATCAATCAAAAACTCAAGAACGAAAAATGTTAGTAGTAGTAGTAACAATGAACAACCATTTGAGGTGGCAGTTTTGGCTGCCAGGGTGGCAGTGAGTGGTGGTGTCTTGCCCATATGATGTGGTATAATCTTCATCGTTCACCAGGCCGGCTCGATGGACAGGTTCGATGGCTGCGGGACCTGGGGTGCGGAGGACTCATCAGGCGAATATGATGACGAGGGTATTCCATAAGTCCACACCTGGGCGAGGGTCCTGCTACCAGTACTTGGCAGTGGGTCCTGGTATCGGTACTGGTAGCTTCCTATTGTTGTTGGTGGTGGTGGTGGCGATGGTACTGGTATACTGGTACTAGTGGTGGGGGTATTGTTCGGTAGTGCCAGAGAACTAGGTTAGTCAGAATGATGATGATATTGAGAGCAGCACACAAACACACAAACACACACAACGCGGAGCAGCTACTGAGAGTACAGGGGCACCGCTCTAGTCAGTCCCGCTGCTGCTGCTGATGCTCTGGGCACCGCATCACATCACATCAGCTCTGGAATCCATGTCACTCCATCCCAAAACTGATAACAGACACAGCGATGGCCAAACAAACCATCTCCGCTCTCTCTCGATCTCTCTAAGCCCCGGCTGGTTCAGCACTCCTCCTGCTGCTCAGCTCAACTCAACATATAGTAAGCCCAACTTTTTCTTTCATGCGCCTGAGCTTTCTCCCTTCACGCCCCAATGAACAGCACTTTTTACTATTGACATCTGTCAACACAACTTTGTCTCTCTCTCTCTCAGGAGAGAGGAAGTTTGTTTGACACATGACACTCATCGCTAACGTCAAACATAGTTATAGGCAAACTTTTTGCCAGAAACTATGGAGAAATATTACCAATACATCTAAACACATGACATGCTTTTCCATGAAAATCGAAGCTTTAAGGGCACTTTTTTGTGAAAATATCTAATTCTTCTAAAAAATACCAATGGCACCTGTTAATGTTGAAATTTTAATAAAATTGTACATTTCAGGTACAAATTTTTCAAAGAAATGATAAATGTTATCACTGTTAGGTACAAAGGACTATATCATTGTTTCGAGTCTTGAGTGATATCTTTAGTCACATATCTTAATCAACAGCGGTTCCATGCCCAGATCATTATACTTTTCAATAAATACTAATGATTATTCATCAAGATTGATTCCTTGTTTAAATTGAAATTGAATATTCATTTCCTCAATCAAAGAGTTTTCATATTTTGTGCTTCAAAAAGTGCTGTACCTTTTGGGGTGTTGAAAAGAAAAAGCTCATTTAAACCATATTCCCTTCAGTGCCTTGGTGTTACATATTCTAAAGATAACAAAAAACTTCTCAAAATCTTTGAAGAGACGCTGCAAGAAAGAATAACTTCCACTCTCATACTTTCCAAACCCAATTTAAAATCATTCATACACATGAGACCAGCGGGCCCTCTTGGGCATGAATAGGTTAATCTAAGAATTAACCCAAGAGCTGCCATGAGGTCTCATAAAACAGCAAACGCTTCAAAACACATAATAATGAAGATGTACTTGAATGAAAGTTGTTTCTTTTCTGCAGATGCAATTAATAAGTAGCTTAACCCTTTCATGCCTATAGATATCTCCTTGACAAGAGTCCTATGGGCCATGAATACTTCAGAAAATAACATTGGAATTATTCATAAATTTACAAAATATTACAAGGAGAATTGTGGGTTGGATTTTCATGAATATTTCTTCTTAAGATATTTTGTGGAAATTGTTTTTGTTAGAGATATCACCAAGGAGAATTGTGGGCTTGATTTTGATCAATATTTCTCCTCAAAGTTTTTTGTAAAAATTATTTTTGTTAGAGATATCACTAAAGCAGTCAGGCTGTTTAGAGCTCCACAGGCATGAATAGGCTGAAATATATTGCCTCATTTTGGATTTTTTTTTAATTTCTCAGAACACCAAGGCCTTTGTAGGGTAAAATGGGAGAACAAAAACTTCTATCTACATAGTAGTGGGCATCAGGCATCAGATGTACCCCCTGTCATGCTGGATGAGGTCAATGAAGCATTATTATGGGTAGTAGTAGTAGTAGTAGTAGTAAAAACAATGATGCGGAACTAGGAGTAGTATTATGACCTGCCCGTCGTCGTCGTCAGACAGGCAGGAAGAGAGAAAATCACCTGAGAATCGGCCCCTGGAGATGGAATCTTTCCAATTTGAATTTTTGTTTCCACCTGTTGTAGGGAGGATAGAAAATGCTACATTAGTGCTGGATTCAGGTGTCTTCGACAAGGAGCTACGTACGGAACCTTACACCCAATATAATAATATCATCTAGGATATTATGAGTTGTGGGGTCCATTCTGAGGGTTAAGAGGGGATTGGAGGGAAGGGGTTTGAGGGTTAACTGAAACACCCTTAAAAGGTTAAAATATAACATATTCATATTAAGGTGAAGCCTATCGTATCAGAATACATATTCCTACGAAATTGAGGTTGATAAAGTTTAATATTATATCAATTAAGAAACTGAATTTTCTGAAGGTCATAAGATCATATTTATGAAATGCTACACACTTATGAGTTTGTCCTGAATATATAACCTTTCCAGACACATTTACAATAGAAAGAGTATAAATAGGAAATCAATTAAGAATTAGATATCAACCCCCAAGACCCTCATATTACATAGGTTGTAAGGTTCATCGACAAAAATAAATTTCATATAAAATGTTTTCTGAAAACAGCACAGCAGGACAAGTACCACATATGATATCAAATTAAAATGGTGAAATGCAGTAAAACAACAATGAAATGTGCCATACTTACCAGATTGTTGATGCAAATTACAATTTTTAGTGTTTCTTACTCTTATACAATTCAAAATTTTACCAAAATTATGCGATAAAGTAGCTGAAATACCAGTGCAGAGAAATACCCTATCTCAATTATAAATCAAAGACAAAGAAAGTTGAGTAACTTATAAGCATCAATTATTAGGATCTCATGATAATGACCAGAAAAGTTGGATTATAACATGTTTTTGCATGTTATCAAAACAAATCAACCCTATCAAACTGAGGTATACAATGATGATCATTATGAATAGTTATAGAACATGGTTTACATCAAAAAAATGTCTAACTCAATTAACTGGTATGCTAATCCATTGGTACCCTTTGCAGACAAAACGGCCTCGTTACTTTGGGTATATCTTTCTTGCAAATAAAGATTTTTGAAAATAATTGAAGGAGAATTGTTCTTTAGAACTCAACCTACAAGTCTCCTTCAAAAAATTTCCTAACATATGCTTTATTCTAAAGTTATCTTCAAAAGCGTCATAGATGCAGAAGACAACATTCATATGGAACCTTAAGCATGAATGGGTTAAAACCCTGACCTAACAGGCTGATGGGAGATATCAGCCATGATCAAACTATTCCTGATATGAGCAAGAACTGGTTCACATTGTGCGATTCACATTTACGTTGAGGTAGTAACATGTGAAACAGCCTTCACAAACACGTAACCTCAAGGCCACCGTAAACCGCAGAATAATTGACCATCTGCCAAATCTCCAGACTTCCTTCTCTCCCGCTACCCTCCCAATACCCAGTTGTACATCAGCAACCTATAAACACAGTTATTCAGGCTGAACAAATCACCCAGGGAGAGGGGGAGAGAGTCAGAGAGAACTCGGGGAGGAGGATTAGAAGGCAGAGCGGGTATCCCATATAGAAGTCAGATCAGAGAGGGTTTCCTTTTTGGCACAATATCCTTCCAGTCAGGGTCTTAGCCAGGATTTACAAACTGGGTGCCCAAAGTTGGCAATTGTGAAATCTTTGGGCATCCAATATTTTAAGGGAGACCACAATATATACTTAGATTTCAACCATTGTCATAGGAATTATATGGAGACAAATTAAATTCAATTACATGCTTGAGATTGACATTTTAAGAAAATCCTCACAAAAAAGTTTGGGTGTCCTGAGGGGTGCTTTTTAAGGGTTTGGGTGCCCAAAAGATGCCATGACGCCCTGCTAGCTAAGACTGTGAGAGCAGGTATCCCACATAGAAGTCGGATCTGAGTGGGTTTCTGCCAGTCATTTTGGCAAGATATCCTTCCAAGCAGGGCAATCCAAGGAAACTATTTCATACTGCAAGGTTGTGGTAAAATGTTGTTGGCTCTCAGCCAACCAGACTGCTGCTGGACCGGGCTTGAGACTGGCTGAATGTGAACACATACTTGTAGTTAAGTTGTGATAGTGGTAGTAAGTGCAAGCTTAGATGAAGAGAACATGGATTGGTCGCCTCAGAACAATTACCATAGGGCCCAGTGTAAAGCCCTCGGCGCACCTAATCTCGCCTCAGGGTGATGTCACTAGGAGACAGACAAATGAGGGCTCTCATATTTGTTTACATCATAAAAGTTGCTCACACACATGGGTAGAACGCACCTCTTGAGTGATTCTCGTCAACACCTGGGCTAGGAGTCATGCCGAGGCTGTTGAGCAAGGTCTGCTGGTAGCGACTAACCGGTGATCGACATTCTAGTGCAAGGTATCACTCTCTGCAGAGAGCGGAGTCTGGTAATCGCAATGGCCCCTTTGAAATGCACTTGGGTATGAGCAGCGACTGGTAGGGTGCTTGCTGCATGCACCCAGCTGGTTAGCTATTTGGACATCTCTCAGTCAGTTGGGTACCCAGTCAAAGAGTACATCTCGTGTCTAACATGCTGTAACTGATTAGAACAGAACAGTAAAGATAACTTAACTCTTATGCTGCTGGTGGCTAATTTTTCAAATACAAAATGATTAAAAAAAACTGAAAAATGATTGAAACCCTGGCATATGGGTACTCATCTAAGAGTACTTGGCGATAGCTATCCAATAAATACCAACATGACAGGGTCTAGATGGTCTTCAGAAAACTTGTGCTCTGGACGAAAGTAGCCTAAGCCTAAGCTTTGAAAGGGTTAAGGTTTAAAATCAACCGTTGACCATATTCATGTTATGAGGACCACAGAGGGCTGAGCACTGGAGGGGAATTTTCAAAAGCAAAGGCACAATTTAAGAACATATTAATAATAAAATGGCATATCGAATAGAGAAAAACTTTGATTTGATCAGAACTGAAAACTGTTGAGGATGTGAAATTTGCATTAGCATCAGTCATGCATCAGCTGATTAGACTGGATTGGAACATCCACCATGGTGACAAGATAAATTAGATGTGTGCATCTCAGTCCCTGTGGTGCCTAGATCATGCAATACCTTGTGGGACTGCAGAGGAATTCAGGCATGTAGCTTAGGCTAGTAGCTATCATGGCAGGGCTGCTAGGTTTGAGGAGGTGCCAAGGTAATTAACTGGTTTACATAACTAACAGTAGAGATGCACCAGTCGACACCACCACCACAACAGTGCCTACATAGGTCCTGTACAATACTAATAGGACAGACTTTCCCAGCATCACACAAGTATGCTAAATCTTCAAAACATTTTTATTTGATTGCGTCTCAGATTCTTGCTCACCCAATATATATATATATATATATATATATATATATATATATATATATATATATATATATATATATATATATATATATATATATATATGTGTGTGTGTGTGTGTGTGTGTGTGTGTGTGTGTGTGTGTGTGTGTGTGTGTGTGTGTGTGTGTGTGTGTGTGTGTGTGTGTGTGTGTGTGTATGTGTGTGTGTGTATCTGTTTGATAGATGGTTTGATAGATAAATGTTTGATTCTTCTCCAATGAGAAAAGTCTTTGACCTTAGGCTATTTTGGTACATTTCATTGAACAAGATATCTGTAAATTTCCTAGTAAAGTTCAGCTCTTTTCAGTGGGAGTAGGTGATGACCTTTTTACACTCAAATCTGCATGTTTTAAACATATCACAAAAGTAACCTCAGCAATGGAAGGGTTAACAAATGTGTGAGACCTTAATGTCATTCACTCATGGGCATGAATAGGTTAAACGAATGGGTCTTGCTTCTATCTGAACCAGAACACCCAGCTGTGGCCTTGTACACTGATAATTTTACGCTTGTCAAGTCCAAGTTGACAACTGACCATTGGGTCTGTCTGAGGCTGGCAGTGTCACGGTGGTGGGCAGCGAGTCACAGGATCTCAGGATCTTTGCGTAGAGTGGACCAGGAGCGGCCAGAGTGACAGCCTGCCACATTGGATGTGATAGAAGACAGCGGCCCCCATTATTGCCAAGATTACAAAGATTACAAAGCCTGTTCCTGGTCAGATAAGGGGCCTCCTTCCTTGACCACTCACCAGCACAATCACTGGTCAGCATCATTTATTCTGGCCTTAATCACACTGGTCCTGGTCAGCTTATTCCACAACTGACCATTCCTTTGTGGCTCCTGGATAAGATGTCCTCATGGAACTTTCTATTATTGTCACTTTTTCTGCCACATTGTGACTAAGTTGTGGCTAGCCAGTTGTAAGAGGTTGAGGAAACCCGGAGTACCCGGTGAACACCACAGCCTAACCACAAGTCACTTGTAACTTAAGTCTAACCCCCACCTGCTTGGTATTTCTTATTAGGACTTGTAGCTGATATAAAATAATTTAAAATCCTTGCATTTCCAAAGAGTGTTCTTCATTATTTCTAGGTTATCATTCCTGTTGCCATGGGTTAACGTGAGCTGAAATTACAGCTAGTATAGTGTAACACTCTCAAGTCCAGCTCCCCCAGTTTTCAGCATCAAATGCTGTGACAGTATCCACAACAATGTGGGCATTATTCAATAGCCAATCGCTTCTGAGTTGGCCCTCCACCCCAAGGAATTTCCACTGATTTTATTTACAGTGATCAACAACACAGAGCCACAGCAAAAATACCCCCAACTGTCCAGTTTGATGGACGGGACACGGGAAGAATGCTGGACTTGTGGCCTGTGTCCATGAACCCAGGGTTCCAGATGAGTTTCCAGGCTGCCGACCACAGATGCAAGAGATCAGATCAACTCCCTTGTGTCTCGTCAACTGATTTCTTAAGAGAGAGACAACCGTAAATACATACTGTGGGTCAACTTATCAAATGATTTCTTGAGCCAGAGACATCCCCTTAATTAATCATAACCAAATGATTTCTTGAGAGACAGACATCACCTAAATTCAATGTAAATACATACTGTGGGTCAACTCATCAACTCATTTCTTGAGACAGAGACATCCTCTATATTAATTTAATTGTAAATACATACTGTGGGTCAACTCATCAACTGATTTCTTGAGAGAGACATCTCCTCAAAACTGATTATTGGATTAATTCACTGTAAATATGAGCTGTGTGTTTGCCACAACTTCCTCTGTGTCCATTCATTATTTCAACCAGTAATATTTCTAAAGCTACTCAACAAAAATAAAGCCCGAATCCACCACAGGAAGGAAAGGAACATCTCAACTCCCAGTGGCTGTTTGTAAACCAATGTGGAGGAATGTCAAATATGTTATTTATGCCCATTTCTTTGCACAGGCGACAGCAAGCAGCTATTTTTAGTTCACACGACACAAGGATCATGCAGGAAGCAGACCAGGGGTCTTCTATAAAAAAAACTTGTCGTGCCATTAAAAACCACAGCTGACTACTGCACTCTCCCGGATGTTAGATAAGCCTCACACCAAAACAAACCCTCCCCCCCCCCCCCTATCATTATCCATTCATGACTTTTAAGTTGAACCAAGAAATCATTACTCAAGTTTTCATGAAAAATACAAGGCAAAATATTCATTACAAAACAATCATCAGCCATCAGAAGGTCCCTGTATGAATAGGTTAACTCTTCCATTGCTGAGGCTAGTTTCACCCGAAGCACAAGAACGCAAAAACTTTTGAAAACCATCTAAACCCTGTCATGTTGGTATTCATTGGATAGCTCTCACTGAGTACTCTCCGATGAGTACCCATATGACAGGGTTTCAGTCATTTTCTGAGATTTTTTTGCCTCATTCTGTATTTGCCAAATTAGCCATCAGCAGCATAAGGGTTAAGCTAAATGTGAATAAAGAGCACTGACGATTGGCACTATATGTGATGCCCTTTCGTCTAGACGATGGGAAGAGCTTGCGATTTGGCAAAACACCAATCGGTCATAGAGCTTAGCTTTAGCGCCCGACTTAAATCATGCAGACGCTATTTAATGTGAAGCAGTGGCTCATCATCTGAATGGGCCCAAAGCAGACTCGTGTCTGCCGCATACTCTGAGCACGATAAATCTACCCCAGGGTTCCTGACAATGTCAGCGATGAGAATTATCGCTCATCCAAAATACATCTTTACTAGAATTACTACCTTCCAGATGAATTATTATGAAGGTGCCCTCCGTGATCCCAACACATATTAATCAAGACAGCATCTGTGTGTTTTTAACTCAGGTATGGTTTCCAGACCAAAAAATATGTGATAAAGATGTGTGATATATTAAACTGTTTTCATCATATTTGATATCAAAATTCAATTTCCATTTCCTTTGAGTAAAGTGTATTTTAATCATCATAAAAAGAGGAAAAAGATTCAATGCCTTGTTGGTCATTAAATTTAATATCAAAAGTGAATTTTCCTTTTTCTTTAAGTATATGATCCAATGCATTATGTCAGCAATGACATCTTTACTACATAAGATTTTGTTAAACCTTAAGCTGGTGCCTGTTATCAGTTTGTATCTAATAGCTGTTCTCCTACTGTGAGGAGGCCATGAACTCTAGAGATGAGACAGAGAGCCTGCCAAACACCTGGGACAAGCATACGTAAAACAAAAAAAAAGACTTGTTTAACCCTTATGCTGCTGGTGGCTAATTTGGCCAAAACAAAATGATGAAAAAAACCTGAAAAACAACTGAAACCCTGGCACATGGGTACTCATCTGAAAAACCTCAGCGAGAGCTTTCCAATGAATACTAACATGGCAGGGTTTAGATGGTTTCGAAAAATTGGGACGATGGTAGCGCTTCAGCATTGGAAGGGTTAATCAATCCGATCCCAAGTTCATTCTAAGTTGATAACTCAAGAATGCATTTGTGAACATATGAGATTTGAATTGTAACTCTTTTCCATCACAACAAGAATAGATGATTTAGCATTTTCTATGATATATAGGGTGGAAATTTGGATAGGTTTCAGATATATATAGCGATCCATGTGTTACTTCTCTGGGGATAAATGGGCTAATGAATGCCTATGTTTTGATGAGCAGTGACATCGCTTATGCCCGGGCGGCGCACACCAGGCGCATCTGTGCCCGGCGTTTACCCAGAATGCAACAGTGCATGCCCGGCACACGCCAACCTTCTGGTACATGCGAGAAAATCATTTGGCAATGACAACATGCCTCTAGATCAGCGGGTCGCTTCCATCACGTCGGGCCGGGCTGGGAGAGAAAAAAAAATTCATCTCCTCCAATTAATTTCCTCATGGAGGGCTCCAACTTGTCAATTTCACTGCTCAATCATTGCTTTCGACAGCGTCTTGTGAAAACACATCGCCGAGACCTAGCCATTCCTTCTCCGACCTCTTCCCGCAGTCTTCGGTATGCACATTCCCTGTACTTTTTACCCAGCTAAACTAATTTGCCAAAAGAAAACATGGAGCTATGCATGATCAACAACCATAAATGATGCTTTTAAAAAGATAAATTCTTTGAGATATTATTCTGATGCGGAGCGAGATTGCATATCCAGGCCTCCATCTCAGGTATTTATCTGTTTCATGTTTGGCAGGGATTAAGACGTATCGCGACGGTAATACACACGAGGCCAGGAATCCAGTGCGCCTTATGATAAATAGTGCTGGATTCCATATTTCACACCACGACGACCTGGCCCCTATGGCCCAGCCTTCACACCGTCAGCACCACAACATTTGTTAACCACTAATACCCAAATTCCCTTTGAAACCCTAGAGCGTTTATATCTGAAATGAACAAAACATCCACTGAAATCAAGCGCCGCTAACAGAGATGCGATCATCTTACCGCTATCGCTTACACACCTTAAGGTCAAAACTCAAATGGCCCGTTTTCGAGGTGAGGTGATTCTGATCTCAGGAATCCTAAGACTTCTAATGGCTAACATGCAGGATGCTTCCATTCAAACCACGCATGTCATTTATTCACACAACGGTTGACCATAACTTGCCACCTTTCATCTGCCTATGAAGATGAAAGGTTGTTGGGACGATGGTCCTGTATTTATAAGCACAGTTGGAACCGTTGAGGCATGTTTACTGGTTTTGAGGCGAGCGAAGATGGAATAAATAGTAAGCAACTGCAAGGGAGGTAGTTGGTGAATTTATTGAGCTTGCAGCTTCACATACCCCCCCCCCCCCCCCCCCCCCCCCCCCTCCTCCTCCTCCTTGTTGTCCGCCAGTCTTCAGTCACAAGTGAGGGTCGAACAGTGGGAGCAAACTATGAAGACTGCATGCCCATAATAATCAATCATTCTCCCATGATAAAGTGTTTTACATTTCACCAGGGTAGCTTAGTCCTAGCCTCAGTATGGCAGATTACAGAGCCTAGTCCGAGGCCTTGCATTTTCTTTTTACCTCTTTATAGATTTGACATGAATATCATACCAACTGAAAGTTGTGTCTACCATGATTTAGTTCTAAGCATACACTTTAGCCACACATACTTAAGATGGACATTCTGGCAGCTAAAGCTCGCTCTTAACTCCATATATACAAAGCAGATAATGATCTTTCTATGGAAATGAGCCACACACTTAAGACAAGACTGATTAACCCTATCATGTCTATAGTGCCCAAAAGCACCCTGACTATTTTGGGTAATATCCTTGTGACTGGAGTACTTATAGGAAAATATTCAAAGGAGAAATGTGGATCAAAAACCAAAGTAGAGATCTTCTTCAAATATTTTGAGAATGGATGCTTTATAAACGAGTTATTTCCAAGAGAATACACGGTCCAGACAACATTTTTCTTGAGATCTTTAAGCACCAATGAGTTAACCCTTCCAATGGTGAGGCTACTTTCGTCCAAAGCACAAGACAACAACAATTTTTGAAAACCATCCAAACCCTGTCATGTTGGTATTCATTAGATAGCTCTCGCTAAGTACTCTCCGATTTAGTACCCATGTGCCAGGGTTTCAGACATTTTTCCAGCTTTTTTGCATCAGTTTGTATTCGCCAAGCCACCAGCAGCATGAGGGTCAAGTATGACGTCCCAGCAGCATGGATGAATCCATACTATTACAGATTTTGCGCCGCGTGGATGCTGCTGATGAATCTGGCCATCAGGAACCGGTTACTCAAGGCTGATGGAATAGTTTACATATCACAAATGCACCTGGCTTCCCCCATACACTGCTGTGAACAGTGAGGCTTGAATGACAACTATCTCGCCTTCACTCATCTGTGTGGATTCTCGCTCTTGCCACTTAATTTGATAAACCGGATTTTGCCGAGGAATATTCCCCGATGGCTTTTTTTCGACACCCTGTCATGCAGCCCGTTAATCTGCGAGCTGATAAACAGCCTCTCGAGTCGAAAACAATATCTATCACACAAGCGATTTGTCATACTAAAAGATTGCTGAGAGGCATTGACTTCTCCAACGATTCTCTATTGAGTCATTTACACATTAAGAAACTGATTTTTTTATGATTCTCCATCGAGGGTCTTTTACACATCAAAAAATCAGGTCATTTTCATTATCCTCCATATAGCAGTATTAAATATTTAGAAAATCGTTGAATGGTAGAGAAGCAAGAAGAAAATCTAATCAAGCTTGCCTATTCTAGTGCAGTTTCATTAGTTCCTTCTAAAAGAATATCAGTTAGGAGTAAAAAAGAGAAAGGTCTGATAAGGGTCAGGTAGAATGTGTGAGTAGATCTGACAGTCTCTCGCCACTTTTTGCCCGCAGGTTTCCAAGATGTGTGAGATATGGGCAATACCTCATCCCTAGCCCTCTCCTGAGAACAATAGCACAGTGAAGGATGACAACCAGTGCATGCCTTCTGGGAAAACATCCACCTCTCTCCGATGCCACAGGGAATCGTAAATTCACGCAAGCGCTGGCAGCTGTCAGACTTGGCATGCAAACAAAATCTGCATCTTCCTGGCAGCCATCACAGGAGCTTAGCAGCATCAAACATGAAAACGTAGGCTAAAAACCATTCATAAAATAGTCATACAACACAAAAACGTGTAATACAGTGTAAAGAGATATAGTGTGAGGTTCAATACCAGAAACTGCCTTTTTGTTTCAGCACCAAACGGGACTGAATGGTATTAAACAAGAAAATAATCCAGGGATTAAAAGTTGTGTGAAAGAATGCCAACCATACATTTCAAAGATGCGTTTGAAAGTTCTAATGGTTGGGAACCTAAGTCCTTATAAAGATTTTTAAAAATACAGTTCAAAATATAGTATTAATATTAAAACTAAATCAAGAGTTCAGGGATACTTGTGCTCACTTTTATTGAGAAATTCGCCAAATCAAACATATTGATTACCATCAGCAACAGCTTGACCAGGAAGTTTATCAAGACGCAATCTTTCATCGCCCACGTCCACTGACCCAGTTTTGGCATAACAAACCCACCAGTGGCCGCCGTACCCCCTGGGATTATCAGTAGAGGCTTAGGACCAGCCCTATGCATGTGCCAGGCAGACTCTCCTGGCATGATACCACAGCAGCAGCAGCAGGATCAAGCCAACTACCAGACCCTGAAACAAGGATACACTGATACTGCAGTGGTCTAGCTACTAGTTTATGAATTCAATAAATTATGATTTTATCTGTTTGGGTCTCTATCATTTGCTTTATGAAATTTCAATTTCCTTGCTGCTTTCCAGTGGCCTTGATGGCACTTTAAGCCATAGGTCCCATTTCTGTTAATGTCTATGTCTTGAGGGACATGAAAGAACGATCCAAGTCGATGTCAGTTGACCAACATCCGTTTCTCCTCTCCTTGTGCCTGATCACGACAAACCACATCCAGCACGCCCCCCCCCCCCCCCTGCCAGAGCTGGTTGAATCCTATCTTTCTCCAGTCACTTGACTTGGTTGCTGGCAAGAGGGAGCACGCCCCTCCGATACCGATAACCCTCCAAGCTACAGCGCAAGCCGCAGCCAAATTTTCAAGTGAGCACCAAAAAGAACCGCTGCAGTTTTGGCCATTAACCCTTCCAATGTGCTGGCTACTTTCTTCCAAAGCGCAAGGATGCAAAGATCTTTGAAAATCATCTAAACCCTATCATGTGGGTATCCATAGGAAACCTCTTGCTGAGTACTCTCAGATGAGTACCCATATGCCAGGGTTTCAGTAATTTTGCAGGGTTTTCGCATGATTTTGCATTGGCCAAATCATCTACAAGCAGCATAAGGGTTAAACACGGTTTTGCAGGCTCTAGTAACTACTGTGATGCAGTTTTTTCCCCTATTTTCCCCCCAGTGCTCCAGACCGACACAGCTGTTCCATGTATTGGAGCATAGTGATCTGGGCGTGTGTTTTGAACACTTATGCATCAATAGCCCCAAACAGCTACAAGTGAATGAACTTATCGTTGGCAAGTTTGGTTTTGTACCCTACCTATAACTCTAAACAATATTCCAACTTCAGTGTCAACTTATTCATTTTGATTTATTACTGTCTTGACTTGCATTAATATCCATTTAATCATAACAAGCTGTATGTGAATTAACCATAGGAATCTGATGACAGCTTGTTAACATTTTCTCCATCAAAGAACCAAGAAACAGAAATTGGACTAGTAGAGATTTGAATAGGACAGTAAGACTCCAAGAGCGATTAGCCCTAGCGGAATCAGCAGCTTCAGCCTTATTGCTATTTTCAGACTATGTCTCAGTCTCATGAATGAAACTTGTCATGTCTCCAATGTTAATGTTATACCTGTTCTGGAAGAAGAGATATATTGCTATTTTCAGACTATGTCTCAGTCTCATGAATGAAACTTGTCATGTCTCCAATGTTAATGTTATACCTGTTCTGGAAGAAGAGATATATTGCTATTTTCAGACTATGTCTCAGTACCATGAATGAAACCTGTCATGTCTCCAATGCTAATGTTATATCTCTTCTGAAGGAGAAATAGAGTCCTAACACAGCGTACTGAAAACCAAGAGTTCCAGATTCTAGAGTGGAAACCCTCCATGTGAGTACTATGCTGAATATTGCTGAACAGTTATTTCAAGCAAGGAGGTATTTTTCCTGTGGTGAGAGCACCGGATCTGGCCAGCCTTATAAAAATACCACACAATCTGAACATAGGGCTCAAGATCCTCTAGGAAACTAAAAACCAACCCAGGATGACGAAACGGTAAAAACCCAACCCAAGGATAACAGACTTAAACAAGACCAGTGAATGCCCAACCCAACAATAATAATATTAAACAAGAATGGTGAAAACAAACCCCAAGAACAGCAGGCCTAATCAAGGACAGCAGATTCACTTCTACATTTTCTTTCTGTAAAATAGCCTTCAACTTATTCAATTTGAATATATTCATATGATTTCATGGGTAAACAACTTCTATAGAGAAGATGATGATATTTACAGGTGATTTGGGCTTCTGAAAACCTTATTCCCTAACATAATAAATTCATGATTTTCATAGTAAAATAGAACCTTGAATCTGCCTAAATACCTGAAAAAGAATTCCGGTCTTTGAAATGTGATTGAAAAATTCTGATCTTTGATCTTATAAAGGTAATTTCAAAATACTGATAAGGGGATATTTCTCTGCACAGGTGAGTGAAAAATGAACAATGGAGTGAGAACAATGTACTTACATTCTTTATTCTTATCCATTGTCTGCTGCATGGAAGTATCTTCTGTAAGGGGACTGGTGGGTTGTGGATTGTTTGAAGAATCAGAACTTTTATTGTCCATCTTCTTATTCACACAATCCATACAGTCCCTACAGTAGAACTTGTGGATGTACTGGATGGCATCTGGGTCCAACTTAGCACCCCCGCCATAGAGGGGCGACCATGCAGAGTTATTACTGGAGTCTGAAAAAAGCAACAAAACACTCAATTAGCATAACGATAAAATTATCAATCAAACAATGAAAATTTTAAGGACAGGACAAACACATTTTTTTTTCAAATTTCCCATTTCTTTTGAAAAGATACATAGCATTGAAATCATCAATATTTTTCTTTCTTAGAAATAAACAGGATCAATCATATTATTTTTTCTTACATCTTATTCAAAGCCTTATTCAAATCTCCTCTCTTACTCAACAGTGAATGTATGCAAATGTAACTTTTTTTAAATGTGTATCTGTCAAATTAATACATATATTTATATATATATATATATATATATATATATATATATATATATATATATATATATATATATATATATATATATATATATATATATATATATATATATATACATTTGTGTGTGTGTGTGTGTACACATATCTACTTCATCAGTCAAGTAAACCATGTCTAACAATAGTTGGAGACCATATTACCCTTTCGTTCTCCTCTCGAATGAGTTTTCTTTAACATTCTTATGAATTAAACCAGGGTTGATTAAGTCCCTTTTTCACCCATGTCATTAAGAGGAAAGTGACTGAGAAACTACCATGAATCCAACTCTTGAAATAAACAGATTCCTATGCACCGCCGAGACAGCTCAAGCCTCTATTAATTAGGGAGCGTGAGATGGGAGCTACAATTAGCGGGGGTCTTGAAAAAGAGCCTGAGGGATGATGTCGAGCTTAACGAGATGTGCTGGTTAGACGGTGGCCCTCTCGATACCATCGAGTCCCCCATCAGGCACCACAGAGCTGCTTATCGCAAATTGACAACATGAATCTTGAACACATACGCTGGACACAACAACTTCTTGTACCTGCAGCAAATCCTCAGAGTTGACCAAGGTTTTGCTTATATGCTATTTCCAAGGAAATCGAAGCTTTAAACACTTTATATGAGAGTTGGCAAGGTTGCTTATTGTAAAATGACAACATGAATCTTGACCACAAATGCTGACTTCCCGTACCTGCAGGCGAGAATGTTAGCGTTGACCAAGGGTTTGCTTAGAAAGCATTACAATTTCCAAGGAAATCTCAGCTTCAAACACTTGATGTTGCTTATCGCAAAATGACAACATGAATCTTGAAGCACAAATGCTGGACACAACAACTTCTTGTACCTGCAGCTGACAATGTTAGAGTTGACCAAGGATTTGCTTAGAAAACTTCACAATTTCCAAGGAACTTTCAGCTTCAAACACTTAATGTTGCTTATCGCAAAATGACAACATGAACCTCTAAGCACAACTATATACACAACAACTTCAGATACCTGCAGCTGACCATGGGTTTGGTTCAACTACACTACTATCATATGAGTACCCATGTGCCAGAGTTTCAGTCATTTTTCAGCTTTTATGCATCATATTCTATTGACCAAATTGATGACCAGCAACATAAGCCATAAGAAACCACTCTTCAAAGGGATCTCTGAGCACGAGAGAGGTAAATGGTAGGCAGTATTACATGTAGTAATAGGGAAGCCAAATCTCCCTCCTCCTCCTCCTCCTCCAGATGCACATTAGTGGAACATCTGGAGGTTAAACACTATTTGTGTTTGTAAGGAACTGGCTTGCCCTATGACGTTGATACACATGGTTAAACTGCATGGTATTACATCAGTAATTACTATCTGATGCTGCTCTACTACTAACAGCAGACTACCCATTACACACCCTGCTAGTACTACTAGTGCTGGCATTGGGGGAACAAATGCCAATATACTGGCCTACTATTTGCTGGAGAAAAGTCCAAGCAAGTCTATGCATTCTTAGTTAAGTATTTTCATAACATGTTCATGCATACCTATTACATACCCGGCTACTAGTGCTGGCATTATTGGGGGAACAAATGCCAAAATCCTAACCTACTATTTGTTAGAGAAATGTCCAAGCATCAAATGCAGTCTTAGTTAAGTATTTCCATAACATGTTCATGCATACCTATTACAAACCCTGCTACTAGTGCTGGCATTATTGGGGGAACAAATGCCAACACCCTAGCCTATTATTTGTTGGAGAAAAGTCCAAGGAGATGCATTCTTAGTACAGTATTTTGATAACATGTTACTCCCTGTAGCAGCCAGAAAAAGGCCTATAAATATGTTCTGTTATCTCTTTGAGCAAAGTATCTTTTGGATATTCATTCCTGCAAGTCGTATCTTTAATATGAGGTTGGATTTAGTTCATTACTCCAGTTGTTTTCAACCCCCATTTAATGACATTCGTAAGTTGCTTGTACTGCTTCTTAGCACCTTAGAGAATAACAATACATGTATCTGATTTAGTTGTCAGAGTCAAGCGATATAAATTTCCTGCAACATGAAAAACTATTTCTGAATATTTCATACCAGAATTTCCTGCCTAGTACCTCTATTATGTACATTACCAAACACCAGACTATCTAGTCTGCCTTCTTCTTTCACTCAGGCATCATATCTAAATAATGCACTACTCCCTACTACCTCCCCTTTGAGAAGAGTTGTTTTATAAATTATCTTTGCAGACAGTCTCTCATTGCCTTCTGATATTGCCATACATGAAATCAAATTTTCCTCCATAAAACATTACTAGAGCCATGATGATATGTGCCCCGATTTATCTATAAAATCCATGTGATATGAGTTGAAAACTCATGAGGCAAACATTTCTTATGTCAATATTTTGCCTATTTTTACCATATAGTTTCTGCTTTCATGTAATGTTACTATGATGATAGGCCACCCCCACAATACTAATATTCTACATGCAAGAGACGGAGGTCATTTGAATTGATGTGGACCTATACATTCATACATACTGATGAAAACATCCATGAGACATGTATGGATTCAAAGGAATCAACTGTAGCATCTCACAAGTACCAAACACTGTTTACTTATGTTAATGCCACAAGAACTTAATTATTCCCTAAGAAAATTCAAGAAACCTAAGGCTATGGCCCTAACGCTGATCCCCCCACTATAAGTACTCACATTGTTGAACATCAACAGCCATGGTCCTTGCAATTTTGCTGAAAGTCTAAGCTTCCAGATTTAGATACTACAAGCTGCCTGGTCCAACGGACACCGCAAATCCTGAAATAAATCCACACAAGAGATGATGGGTAAGATCCGAGGGTCCGTCCGTCTGTTCCGTGGTGGTCGTCGTCGGTTGTTGCGGAGGTAGATGATGTTATGAATGAGAGCCGCATCGAAGAGAAGACATCTTTCGTCCTTCACTCCTCCTCTCGTGTCTGCTTCTGCTGCAGCACTGGCGCTCCCAGACCGCTGCACTGCCTAGTAACTAGCTAGCCAGCGAGCGCTGAAGCCTGGATGCTGATGCTGCTGCTGCTGCTAGAGATCAGGCCAAGCCGGCAGCCTCCACACACACACACACACACTCACACACACAGACGCAGCGGCTTCCCATACACCTTGACCTCTGAACCCAAGAGATTCAGAGCTACCGCATCCAGCGTCCAAACCACACTACGCTTTTCTACTACTTCCAACTTCTCATCAACTTCATCCACAATCTATATGGGTTGTATAAAAGTATGTTATCTCTCAAGATGAGGGAATCTTCGTTCCTCTGTGTTCATTGATAGGTAGTGCTTACACTGTGCACAGGGAGCTCTACTCTACCAGGGCGATCTGCTAGCCGGCCCAGCTACATCGCCAGGCTGGATCATGTGACCAGTGTAGCGATAACGGCTAACACATGTGGCACACTTCTGGCTGTCAATCAGGCCACCGATCAGCAATCACTAATTAATGGTGCACAAATACACCTTGGTAATACACCCTAGCTGACCAACAAAATACACTTCGTCTCATTCTAAAATCAAGATCAGCATCACTGATTTCAACATCACTTTGTAATGATTTGAATTGATTTTTGTATCAAAATTGATTCTTTTGAATTGCATTGAGAGAGAGAGAGAGAGAGAGAGAGAGAGAGAGAGAGAGAGAGAGAGAGAGAGAGAGAGAGAGAGAGAGAGAGAGAGAGAGAGAGAGAGAGAGAGAGAGAGAGAGAGAGAGAGAGAGAGAGAGAGAGAGAGAGAGAGAGAGAGAGAGAGAGATGGTGATGGTGTACCCCCTGCAAGGGGTACACCATATACATAATACACTTGAATCCAGTCAGACTTCTCTACTAAACTCCTGATATTGTAATAGCTACATGCTTTCACATACACAACTCACCATGTTTGTGGTATAACAATACCAGCCCTGCCAGGTTTTTGGCTGAATACGAGCCCCTCTTTTTAGTGTTTATGGGATCTGTGCCTGGCACTCCTATATACATGCTTGCTTATGCCAACTCCAGAGTTCACTATACTGGGGGTGTAAACAGCGGATAAATCACCAAGTACCATCCTACGGCTACTGTGTCCATTATTATGTACAAACAAGGCAAGTTTGTTGAGACTATGAGAACGGTTTGACCCCTGGCCAAGGGCCCAGCCAGGCTCAGACCAAGATACCCAGCAAAATCATGTAGGCCATGCATGCAGTACATTAAGTGGAATAAGCCATAACAAGGGGTATTGTTTCCAGTCTGCTGAAAGTAACATAATATTGCATAGTTTGTCAATTTCAGAGATTGTTTTCACTAGTATTTTCTGTTCTTGGGACCTGATTTTAACAATACAACTTTTTGGTGACACCCTTTCATATGGTAATGATCCATAACTCCTTTTCGTTCACCTTAGATTCTAAACTCAAGTGCTCATTCATTATCAAACTACACCCTGCATGATTTAACTTAATTATTACTAGCCCACACTCAATGTGGAAGTTGATAATTTTTCAAAAGAATGCTTTGTATAGTGTGTGTGTGTGTGTGTGTGTGTGTGTGTGTGTGTGTGTGTGTGTGTGTGTGTGTACAGACGTTTTGTAAATGTGTGTTTTAAACCATTAAAACTCACATTTTATAAATACAAACATCTGTTGCCATAATGTTGGTAAGCACAAGGAATGATTTGCATTATTTCTCAAAATATTCATTCTGCCAAACTCACAATATTTCACTGATGTATTTGATATCTGAATACCAGATGTGCAGTAATCTAAACCGATAAAAAAAAATCAAAGTTACAGTTTTCATTATGCAATCTGACAGATGTTCAGAACCTCCTTACTGCCTGCTTCACTGAGGACTCCCAGCAGGGGAGAAGGATGACACCCAGATCCAAGGGTGTCATTATCTGTCTCTAAGCCAGGAGCATGTATACTACACAAAATAAGCCTTATTTTCTACAGATTGGCACCTTTTCGCAACATGGTACAATATCTATATCTATATATATATATATATATTTTTTAAGTAAATCATAAAATCCTAACGGTAATGTTAATGATACTGCCTGGCTCCAAGGGACCTAATTTTGTTGAATTTATCACTGCCATCTTCAGAAATTTCATGGAGATGAAACTAGAGCAGTGCCATTATCCCTTTCAATGCTAAGGCTACTTTCGTCAATAGCACAAGGATACAAAGATTTTGAAAATCATCTAAACCTGTCATGTTGGTATTCATTGGGTAGCTCTCGCTGAGTCCTCTCAGATGAGTACTCATGTGTCAGGGTTTCAGTATTTTTTCTAGGCTTTTTGCATCATTTTGTATTGGCTAATTAGCCACCAGCAGCATAAGGGTTAGAGCTGCTCTCTGTGTCTTGAGATTCCCAGCTTGCTGAGCGAGCCTCTGCCTCTCCCCTCCCTCATCAGCCAAGTGGCTCAGGGGTCTGGAGGGGACGCTAATCAGCACAGTTAACTGATCATCAACACCAGCCAGCTCTAGATCACCGCTCTTTTCAACGGCACTCTTCATCACAGATATACATCTCTACAGGATGTTGCTGCTGCTGTAGTTAAGGCTACTGTACATAACAGGGAGGACTGGTAGTTCCAGACCGACTTATCAAGAGAAAAATCAACAAGAAAAAGCATTTTTTGGGTAATAATTTAACTTTCAATCATGTTTTTCTTTAGATATACATCTCTACATGATGCTGCTAGTGCTGTGGTTAAGGCTAGAGTAGTAGGAGGACTGGTAGTTCCAGACCAACTTACCAAATGGAAAATCAACAAGAAAAAACATTTTTGGGGGTAATAATTTCAATCATGTTTTTGTTGTATATGCATCTCTATATGCTGCTGCTCCTGCTACTGCTGAAGTTATATAGCTACTGTACAGCACAACTGGTAGTTCCAGACCGACAAACCGAATGGAAAGTCAACAAGTAGAAGCATTTTTGGGATAATAATTTAACTTTCACTCATGTTCTTTCTTGGAAATTCATCTCTACATGATGCTGCTGCTGCTGCTGTGGTTATGGTTACAGTACAGGGAGAACAGGTAGTTCCAGAATGACTTATAAAAATGAAAGTCAACAAAAAATCATTTTTGGGTAATAACATACCTTTCAATCATTTTTTTTCTGAAGTATGTAGGTTGTGTTAATTTCCAGAAAGAAGGGACAAGAGTAGCAGGATGATACATCTTATTCAGCTGTGTAACCGTGGTGATGATGTGATCATCTTGCCTCATGGATTCCCCACTGGGCGTGGCAAGGAAAGATCAGTGTTTCCACTCTCTCTCAAGTACAGTTCACCTACAGGTTCTAACCATTATGCTGTTGGTGGCTTATTAATTTGGTCAATACAAAATGATGCATAAAACGTAAGAGATGACTGAAACCCTGACACATGGGTACTTATCTGAGAGTATCAAGGAGAGCTATCCAATGAATACCAACATGACAGGGTTTAGATAACTTTCAAGAGTCTTTGCATCCTTGCGCTTTGGATGAAAGTAGCTTCAGCATTGAGCATTTGAAGGGCTAATACTATTAGCTAATGCACTGCAGGTAAAGCAGATCAGACTCAGCAATCAGTGAAATGAAGACAGCATTGGGAAGTCACTTTCTCATAGGCTAATATCAGGCAAAGGAGGCCATAGTACTGGGAGCAAACTTACAACCCTTCTCTATCACTAGTGCACTGGCACCATTCCCACTTTCACCAGCTATCTATGTAATCCTTATTTTATCTTCACACAGTTGCCTGAACCTCACACTTTGCTATTCAAAGTTATGTGGAAAGGATTATAATGTATATCACAGGTCTTTAGATGCCACAGAATCAGGCTGTGTGTGTGTATGTGTGTGTTAGGGTGTTTGGGGGGGGGGGGGGGGGGGGGGGGAGGGGTAAACCAGACACCCTGGTATCAAAACACACACTTCATCCACCCCCTGTGCTTAATTTTCCTGGATTAAGGGAACAAGTGTATGCATCCCAAAAGAGACTGCGTGAGGAATGGACCCACACACTCAATCCTATTCATCACAGGCCCAATGGAAATAGATGGCTGCCCTTGGGCACACAGCCATGTATAAATAGAGCCTCCTGCCATTCAATTGCCTTGTTCAACATCTGAGCCAAAATACCACACAGGCCAATCAATCTGTGCACCTATGTACTTTAACTCAACTGGAGAATTCTTTGACAGGTTGACCAACATCCTGTAGGAACTACTGGGTTCTAGGACAAATGTAACAGTATTTATTAACCCTTCTCATGCTAAGGCTACTTGGTCCAGAGCAACAGGATGCTAAGATGATTTGAAAACCATCTGAACCCTGTCATGTTGGTATTCATTGGAAAGCTCTCCTTGAGTACTCTCAGATGAGTACCGAACCATAATCCAGGGTTTCGTTCAGTTTTCAGTTTTTTTTGCATCATTTAGTATTGGTCAAATTAGCCAACAGCGGCATAATGATCAAATTATTTTAGATCAAACAGGATTGTGTTAATAAACAACTAAGTTACCATTAACTCCCAAAACCTAAATCTGCAAATAACATTTCTCTCATATGAATGACACTGTTATTAGATGTTAGCAGAAATGTGTCCTATAATGTAGGTGACAACAGTTGAAATAAATATTATACTTAGTGGTAGCATTACATATAGTTCTTGTGACTTAGGAAAAGAATGGATGAAATGAAACTGGCAGCACTACTAGGGTCTAGTCAAAATTGAGCCGACCGATGCTTTGGTTAATTACCTTTGTGGTTTGGAGTAGTAAAATATCGCTGGCTTCTTGCAGTGCCTCACCACTGCTATAAAGGTAGGGTATAATTTCCCAAAAACTGGTCGACTAGTAAAAACCTGCAATTTCATGCCACAGAAGGGACAAAATTCCTACAATAGGCCTTCCAAAGGAATGGCATCAAATAACGTACTTCATAAATGCTAAAGCTACTTATGTTCAAAGCACAAGGATGCCAGATTTTTGATAACCGTCCAGACCCTATCATGTTGGTATTCATAAGATAGCTCCCACTGAATTCTCTCAGATGAGTACCCATGTGCCAGGGTTTCGGTAATTTTTCCGCTATATTTTTTTTGCATTATTTGCGTTGGCAAAATTAGCAACCAGAACAGAAGGGTTAATATGAATACAAAATTGCACCTCGCTATGATTATAAGACAAGAGTGTGCAGAGAAACTCGGTCAGGCCCATTCATCGAGCCATATACCTGAAAATAGAGCCTCTCGGCTGCTGGTGGCCTTGACTGACATTCAATAGGTCTCACACACTGAAGGACTTCACTGGGGCTGCTCATTTTTTATGTGTCAAAAAAGGTACTTGTTAAGTGACGTTTCTGAAGTTAGTTATCTGAAATATTTTTCTCAAGTTATTGTAGAAAATGGAGTATTCCTGGGTTAGGGGTCGCAGTAGTTGTCAAACTGGCCAACACCATGAAGTGGACATGGTATTTCACAATGACAGGTGTGACCTTATAATATATGGGAGGTGTCTACTGACATGGAGGGGGACCTGTGAACTTCTAGTTCATGTCCTCACCCTACCTTTCACAACTATACACAGTTCTGGGCCATACTAATGGAAATAGGAAAGGGAACATGTATAAGATAGTCAATAGCTTGAAGAAAAAGATACAGAACCTTTATGAGGCTCCAAGTATTTTATGACCCCTTAAGCATTCTCACCAATAAACACAAATCAGTGCAGGTAACAATGGAATATGAAACAAAACAAGGTAACAATGTGGATTACATGGGATGAAGTTGGGATGTTATATATTCAAAAGCGAAAAAATGTCAATGCAATAACAAGAAATATTTTAGACATCATACATTCCGTGTGTGCCATTATTCACATTATAGACGACCGCTTACATGCAAATATATGTACAGAGATCATCTAGGTTATGCTTTTATTTCACAAATCAATTGCACTCCTTGTATCAAACAACGGCAAACTTGAATTGTTATGATGTATTGTTGCATGTGCACCATTGTAGATAATAACGGATAACTTCACAGTGGTCAGTATCGATAAGAGTACCTTATGAAATGGTACACTACAGTGCTTTTTGTAATGATAACGTTACCAATACCTCTTAATGGTCTCCAACCCCATGCCAATGTATTCCCATTATACAGAAGTTTTTACTGTACTGCCTCTCATCATTCAAGAAACTATACATTGAAGAAAAATGTTCAACTCTGCGGCCTGAAGAATCGAATACAATGTTTGATACAAGGAGTGCAATTGCTTTGTGAAATAAAAGCATAATCTATATGATCTCTGTACATATATTTGCATGTATAATCCTTAAATCTGAGGGCCACAGCGAAAATCAAATCTTGTATTTGACTGTGTTACCCTAGTGAAAAAGATTATTATTATTATTATTATTATCATTATTATTATTATTATTATTATTATCTATTATTATTATTATTATTATTATTATTATTATCATACGAATGTCCATGATTCCATGATCTAATCAGTGGCTTGCTTTTTAGAGTGTATATCTTGTGAGCTGCGTGCAGCGTGAAGAGCCAGTCTCCTCCCGATAAAAAGGGAGTCCCCTAATCATCTGCTCAAGTGCAGCCTGCAGGATGTAAATAGAGGATAAAAATAAGTGAGGACATCCTCAGCTGATCACGTCAACTACTGGTGATAAATCCCCCTCCACTCTCATGCTGCTGCTGCTGCTGCTGGCAACAGAGGCCTGCCTCCAACGCCACCATGCAAAAATAGACAGCACAGTGTGGCAACAGGCATCAACTGATTCACTGGAATAAACATGCATGATCGTCCTATCCTGATGCGTTTTTCAATGTAGCTACCTGATGCTGCAAGGGGGGAGGAGGGAGAGACAGGGGAGGGAGGGAGGGGGAGAGAGAGAGAGAGAGAGAGAGAGAGAGAGAGAGAGAGAGAGAGAGAGAGAGAGAGAGAGAGAGAGAGAGAGAGAGAGAGAGAGAGAGAGAGAGAGAGAGAGAGAGAGAGAGAGAGAGAGAGAGAGAGAGAGAGAGAGAGAGAGAGAGAGAGAGAGAGAGAGAGAGAGAGAGAGAGAGAGAGAGAGAGAGAGAGAGCATAGTCAGTCACACAGGTCTCAGCTGAAACCAAGGCATCAATTCATCACACAGTTGGAGGGCATGCAAAAAATCAACTGCTCCGCCAACACTTGCGCCAAAAAATATCATCGCTCACTTCAAATGCCTGGAGGAGAGACAGTGTCACTGAGCAAGTCATTTTTTCTGAGCAAGAATAGCAGCAGCTCCTTAGGAACCCACTGAACCCTCCAGCAGGGCATTTCTGGCACTGTTTGTTATTGAATGGCCCAGCTCCCTCTGATTTGCCCCATGGATAGGTGTATCTGTATCCTAGGTTGTTGGTCTCCATAAACAGACTGTGCCATGAAATACCACACAGGACCCAAGGGCAAGGGTTGAGATCAGGGCAGAGATATACAAAAGAGGGTCACCTGTACTTGAAACTGTAGGAGGCAGGTAATTTTATAAACTCCCAAAAGGATCAGTTAGAAAATACTTCTTACGGGAATGTGTATCATATGTACATATATACTTGTTCTTTGGAGACAAAAATCCAAATAAATTCATAATTATTGCATCTAAATATATAAGACCGAATATATAACTTTAAGGAATAAAGATACATGAAAATCTTCGTAATCCTATGCAATAAAAAACTTCACTTCACATTCCTATCAAGGTAAAATTGAATGTAAGCACATCCATAAGCTAAATAAGCTAAACAGACTTACAACTCGTCTTCAAATAAGTTGTCAATCAAAGTTAAATTCCAAAGTTATTTCCAAAATCATCAAAGCTCCAGACAACACCTGTCAAGGAAATATCCAGACATGGAAAATTTAAATGAAACATCTTACTGCTTCTTCCATGTTTCTGTGGTGAAAAAGAGGCAGGCATATTTGTGGCTAAAAAGTGGGTTTTGTGAGGACTTTCGCATATCCCCATAATCACCTAATTCCCGGTCATAGCCCTTTCCCTTTTTCCAGCTTAAAAAAAGGAGCCAAGACAAATAAGACATTTCAAAGCAGAAAAAGTGCCTTTTTCCTGCTTAAAAAAGGAGCCATGACAAATAAGACATTGCGAAGCTGAAAAAGTGCCCTTTCCCTTTTTCCTGCTTAAAAAAGGAACCGAGACAAATAAGACATTTTAAAGCTAAAAAAGTGCCCTTTCCCCTTTTCCTGCTTAAAAAAGGAACCGAGACAAATAAGACATTTTAAAGCTGAAAAAGTGCCCTTTCCCTTTTTCCTGCTTAAAAAAGGAACCGAGACAAATAAGACATTTTAAAGCTGAAAAAGTGCCCTTTCCCTTTTTCCTGCTTAAAAAAGGAGCAGAGAAAAATAAGACATTTTAAAGCTGAAAAAAGGATGGCCTTAGGATTGTTGGTTAATGTGATGCCTGCGATAATGATGAAGATGTTTCGGCCTCGGTGATGCAGCCTGCTGCAATCATGTCTATCCCGGGGAATGCTGCTGACATTTCAACACTCACACCTTTCTCTGGGAGGAGAATGGGAACATGGGCATATGAATGATTTCGCAGCCTTGTTATAACTTATAACACACGCCCCCCTCCCAAAAATGCTCATATAGTCTGCCTAAACCTAAACGACAATCTTCATAGACTTAATCAACTTTAGATAAGACTTCTTAAGACATCCTGGTATTTCAAATCTTTTCCCTAAAGACATTATAGTAATGCAAGGTAAAATTGGCAAAAAAAAAATCCTGAAACATACTACAATTCTTTCTTTTTTTGTTGTTCAAACTTACTTATACAGGATCTAGGTACTCTGAAAGGAAGGAGGAATCATTTACATATCAAAAAGTCTAAATTTTGCCACCAATTTTTGTGATTAAGAAATATCATTATCTCTCTGAGTAGGGTAGATTAGAGTGAATATGATTTCAGCAGTTACCTAACATCACATGGAGAAAATGGGTCTGTCATGTTTAGGCAATGGCTTCCTCAGCACTTGTACTAAAGCCTAACACTGTAAACACCACCCTGGAGCATTTACAGAGCAAGTAGAGCAAGTTTTTATCAAACTTTTTATGAGGTCAGTTTCACATTTCCCGAGGAGCGCTGGGTTGTGCTGACCGTGCACCAATATGAATATCAGGGAGCAAGCCATGCGCACCGAAGGATAGAAATGAGTGGCTGTGTAAAAAGAAGAAATGCCACAGCCAAAAACACTACCCCCTTTCTCCTTGCAGCAATTTTCTAAGGTCTTCCACCAACTTGCTGGCAAAGAAGTATATGCATTAGGGTTGAAATTGGTTGCAATTTCATGATCGATAAACAGTTGCAGCCAACCGATTGATTATCGATCATAATAGATTCTTCACACTTTTTCAGTGATTGGGTACTAGAGGTCTAGAGCGTAAAACTAAGTGATAGTCTATGACAATTGCTTGCTATTAGCACCCACTCTAACTTTGTTTTGAAGTGTTTTTTAGAGAGGTGCATTGGTCCTTGTAAGGTCCTTTCTTCCACCTGGCTCCTCTTAAAATTGATGATCACTTATCGGTAGTGGTAGGGCAGGTAACAACAGGTGTAAGAGTAGGGTCATTAAGCTGTCTGAGACTGGGCTCTCTGTATCACGCACAGCACATATATCCAGGATGGGCCACCATTACCACCTAGAGGCTTGTTAACCTGTCTAAGACTGGGCTCCCTGTATCATGCAGAGCACATGGATGCAGAACAGGCGAACATTACCACCTAGAGGAGGCGTGGGCAAAGAAGATCAGAGAGGCTCAACAGTGATGATCAATAAGTGGCAGTAGTAGGGCAGGTAACAACAGGTGTAAGAAGAGGCTCATTAACCTGTCTGAGACTGGGCTCCCTGTATCATGCAGAGCACATGGGTCTAGGACAGGCCACCATTATTACCACCTAGAAATGAGATGGGCAAAGCTGAACAGAGAGGCTCAACAGTGATGGTCACTTAGTGGTAGTAGTAAAGCAGGTAACAACAGGTGTAAGAGTAGGCTCGTTAACCTGTCTGAGACTGGGCTCTCTGTATCATGCACAGCACATGGATCTACACAGGCCACCATTATTACCACCTAGAAGAGGCATGGGCAAAGAAGAACAGGGGGCTCAACAGTGATGATCAATAAGTGGTAGTAGTAAAGCAGGTAACAACAGGTGTGAGAGGAGGCTCATAAACCTGTCTGAGACTGGGCTCCCTGTATCATGCAGAGCACATGGGTCTAGGACAGGCCACCATTATTACCACCTAGAAGAGAGATGGGCAAAGAAGAAAAGAGAGGCTCAACAGTGATGATCACTTAGTGGTAGTAGTAAAGCAGGTAACAACAGGTGTGAGAGGAGGCTCATTAAGCTGTCTGAGACTGGGCTCCATGTATCATGCACAGCACATGGATCTACACAGGCCACCATTATTACCACCTAGAGGAGGCGTGGGCAAAGAAGATCAGAGAGGCTCAACAGTGATGATCAATAAGTGGTAGTAGTAAAGCAGGTAACAACAGGTGTAAGAAGTGCCTCGTTAACCTGTCTGAGACTGGGCTCCCTGTATCATACACAGCACATGGATCCAGGACAGGCCACAACTACAAACTAGAAGAGGTACGGCAAGAGGCGTGGGCCAAGAAGAACCGAGAGACTCAACAGCAGGCCCCCTCCCTTCAACATGCTCTGCTGAAAGTTGCATGCGGTAACATACTTGGCATTTACAACTACATCCACTGACCTTTCTCTTAGTATGGGTGCAGCCGCCGACCATACAGCACAGAGAGAGAGAAAGCCTCCATCAACAGCAGCAGCAAGTTAGAGGATCTCCTCAACAACATGCTACAGACAACACCTCCAGGCCATCAGCTGGTGCACCACCACAGACGAGGAGCTACTACAGCACCATTTCCCTCACAGAGGGCATACTCCTACTTCTACAATAGGGATGTTGAACTGATAGAAGAATGGAGTTCATGATAATACACTTAAGTTAACATCCTCTAGTTTGTGTCAATGTTTTGAGTTAAAATAGCACATGTGCATGATTGTCCCAAGTCAGGTATTTCTAAACCTCGATGTCAATGCCATAGACTTGTATGAAATACACATCATAATAAGTGTCAATGTTTTGAGTGTGAAATGGCACATAACATACTTGAAACAAGTCCAGTATTTCTTAACCTTGACAGACTTGTATTTCATACAAGTCTTTCACATTCACATCCAGGTTGATGCATACCCTATATATAGGAAAAGAGGTTTACTCTCCTTGTGTGGGAAACTGAGACCCTTATCCAAATCCTATTACCTGATATTTTACTGAGTTCCAAGGTATAAGACTGTTTTGTTCTAGAGCGGAAGAACCGTCTTCTTGTGTTGTGAGACAATTAAAGAAGCACATATCCTGATTGCATATATATTCAAGTCTGATGTGCCAGGTACAAAATAGTTATATTTCAAAGGACACAAATGGTTCTATAGTTTTTACATGAGATGCATCTATCCTAAACCCATATTTAAGGTGTGAGGTCAAGGATAGAAGATGGTAATATTTCGAAGGAAAGGAATAGTTTACTTTAATAGTTTGGCATCTTGAGCTGCATCTATCATAACCCCATATATATATATATAAATATATATATATATATATATATATATTAAGGTCTAATGCCCATGATACAAGATGGTTATATTTCAAAGGGAGAGCATTGTTTACTTAATTAGTTTCACATTTTGAGATGCATCTATCCTAAACACATATACTAAAGTCTGAGGTCCAGGATACAAGATGGTTATATTTCAAAGGGAGAGCATTGGTTACTTTAATAGTTTCACATTTTGAGATGCATCTATCCTAAACACATATACTAAAGTCTGAGGTCCAGGATACAAGATATCCACATTTCAAAGGAAAAGAACAGTTAACTTTAGTAGTTTGACATATTGGCATGAGGTTCAGGATACAAGATGGTATTATTGTAGAGCAAAAGAAGAGTTAGCTCTTGAAGTGTGAGGTGTATGGACACTAATAGATACGATTCTCATCGCCCATGTGCTGCTATTTAGTGGAGCAGCCAGTCATATTTCGAAGGAAAAGAATAGTTCACTTTTTAAATTAGCAGTTTGACATATTGGTATGGGGTCCAGGATACAAGGTGGTATTATTGCAGAGCAAAAGAAGAGTTAGCTCTTGAAGTGTGAGGTGTATGGACACTAATAGATACGATTCTCATCGCCCATGTGCTGCAATTTAGTGGAGCAGCCTGCAAAGTTGGTCCGGGACTTAACTCCAGAGTTGTGTTTCAGCCTGCCAGTAGCAGCAGCCTGAGTGATGATCTGTGTGCTGAGACGCTCGCTATGCCTTCTCCTCTTACCTATGTACCTCAAATACAGAAACAAGTGCAGCAGGGAAAAATGGTACACACCCTATTTATCAATTTCTAGACCACACAAAATGGCAGAAATTCAAAGTTTTTGCCATATTTGGGTTAAATCTAGACTAGCCAGTTGTAAGCGGTGAAGTAAACCAAGTACCAATGAAAACCTCTACCTAACACAAAGTCACTGGTAACTTTCTTAAATGCTCCAAGCCAAGACAGTGCTGTAATGTCAAAATGGCAGAGATCGTGGTTGTGGTTAATTTGTTGTCTTATGAATGCCTTAATTTTCTAGAATTTTTACAAAATAACGCAAATCTCACTTGAACTAAGAGCACAATTCATGTCTGTTAATGATTCCGAATATCATCATTTATTCTCACTATTGCCATCTAACAAAGTTCATTATTGATTAAGATATCAAACAGTCAATATGATGTTAACTAATATCATTATTATCATCACTATCATTATTATTATTATCAATATTATTATCATTATCACTACTACAACTAGTAGTAGTAGTAGTCGTAGTAGTAGTAGTAGTAGTAGTAGTAGTAGTAGTAGTAGTAGTAGTAGTAGTAGTAGTAGTAGTAGTATCATTATTATTATCATTATCATTATTACTATTATCATTATCATTATCATTATAAGTATTATCATTATCATCATAAAGATCATGATCAACATTATTATTGTTGATGTTGAGGTTTTTGCTGTTGTTCTTAATATTTGTGAGGAGCTGAATTTGACAGGAGTGGAAAAAGCATAAACTGAAAGTAGACTTCGGTCCATTTTCAAGTGAGGAGCAGCATTTCTGGACCTCCAAGATAGAAGTTGAGCAAAAATAGGTTACATGGTGTCAGGCAGTTCCAGGGAGGGCGTCGAGATGGGCTAAACGAAACCAGGAGTAAGTGGAAATTTCACACGTTTTTCTGTGCAAGATAATACAAGGATGGGGAGTAAATATAGGTGGGTTGTTAATTCTCTTATCTGCCGGCTATAGGCAATGAGTCTGAGAGAACTGGGCCAAAGACGTCGCTGCTGCTCAGGCAATCTAAGTGGGCTATATATCATGGCAATGTTCCCCTTTCTCTCCTTAACCCTTATGCTGCTGGTGGTGGCTAATTTTGTCAATACAAAATTATGCAAAATATCTGAAAAAATAACTGAAACCCTGGCAAATGGGCACTCATCTGAGAGTACTCAGCAAGTGCTATCTAATGAATACCAACATAACAGGGTTTAGATGGGTTTCAAAATTATTTGCATCCATGTGCTTTGGATGTAATTTGTATTAGGATTGGAAGGGTTAACATAAAGAAACCTTGGAGATCTCCTTAGGAAAACCAACATGCTTTCCTATGATTCTGATCTCATGGTAGGAGCCATTAACTGATACATACATCATGTCACTGTACCTATTTCCCCCCAAAATATCTAGTAACATATGAGAGCTGTTGGTGATGACCACCATGCTCTCCTAGCATTATACGCTTATTGTACAATCTAAGTGAAACCCATACATCATGTCAATTTTCCTCTTTCTCGCCTTAACATTTAACAACCTAGAAGAGCTCACTAGGACAAAACTGCCTTGATTTGCTGCAATGCTAGGCTCTGAGTACAGTTAACGACAAGAGTGCCTCACCAATGTTAATTTGAAGCTAAAACAAATTTATAATGATAATAAATTCTTTTGTGAAATGAATTCTATAAAATACACTTGTAGTTCTATCAGTCTGATCCCATTCCCTCAAATCTTGTATTTACTGTATTTAGCTGTGTCCTGCTTGAGCAAGCTACTGTCCCCTAGTGATGGGAACATTGCCCAGGCACTGACGGCCAAGCGTGCTGGCCTTGGGTGAAATCTATGGCACAAGGTGCTCTCCGCTTTGTGACATTTTTGCCCTATATCATGAACCAGGTTCTATTTCTGCCTGCCCCACCGAGCAGCAAGTGTCCGTAGAGCATATCTAGCTGGGCAATCATCATGAGGCCACGAGGCACCTCCTCCTCCACCAGCAGTACTACCACTAGCCTAGGCCAGAGGGACAGCAATACTAATAATAATAATACTAATACTAATACTACTACTACTACTAATAATAATAATAATAATAATAATAATAATAATCTTTATTTCACGAGGGTAACACAGTCAAATACAAGATTTGATTTTCGCTGTGGCCCTCAGATTTAAGGATTATACATTCAATTCTTCAGGCCACAGAGCTGAAAAATGTTTCATATACCTCTTTTAAATATTTCTATAAATTTTCATATATATCTTTATATATTTCTATAATTTTTTATAAGTATTGTCCCTTTATATATTCCAACAGTAGTCAGGATCTTAGCCAGGATTTTAAAAATGCCTCTCAAAAAAAAAGAAGCGATTTAAAACATTTCTGCCTGTCCAAATTAAGCTGCTACCCATCTTCTTCAAATCCTTATACCAACTATATTTAATAGCCTCCCTCATAAAAAAGGGCAAGTTACACTTCAGCCATGTCTTAGAAGATAGTTTGTTATGGAAGGATATGATTATCGGAACAAAAGTAGAAATTAACAATTCTATTTGTTAATCTTTGCATGTCTAAAAAGGAGTATGTCAGGAAACTGCCCATACAAAAAACAGGCTAAGTGCCTGCCAGCAGTACTAGCACTAGCTTAGTCCTACGGCCGGCAATTTTTGATTTGGATCTAAAAAATTGCTATAAGGATTATCAAAAGTGAGATCTGTCCAGTTGATTCTGACTTACCAACTGGTGTGACCACCTTTAGCGCCATCTATCACCAGCCACAAAAACTAACGTCTAAACCTCAAACAAAAGATAGAGACCAGAAGAATGAGAAGCATTATTTAATGAAATCATAGACAAGGAGCTAGTCTCTGCTAGCAGAGGGCAGATCATCCCTGAGAAACTTTCCTGTTTTTTATGGTTTAATTCCTGTTTTTTATGGTTTAATTCCTGTTTTTTATGGTTTAATTCCTGTTTTTTATGGTTTAATTCCTGTTTTTTATGGTTTAATTCCTGTTTTTTATGGTTTAAATGGAATATATGAATATGGAGAGGTATTCCTGCAAAAGAACTGGAGATAAGAAATGTTTTTTGGAAAGATGTTATAATGTCGGTTGTAGAGGTGTACAATAACTCATCAATCAAAAGTATAGAACATTTACTTTCAATGCCAATATGGTACAATACAAAAGTTATACAAGAACGAATACCAAAATGGACAGAAAAAGGTATATGTACAATTGGTGATTTATTGGATGAAAATGGCAAACTTCTTACACTTGAATATATTAACAATCGTCTGCAATTGAAATGTGATTTCCTATTATACAACCGTCTTAAAAGGAAAATAACAGACGTTATAGGTAATAACTTGATTTCACAGCAGGATAACATTCATCCCAGAATGCCTTTTATTTTATATATAATTGAACCTTGCCAAAAGGGAAATAAGAATGCATATTTCAGCAAACAAGCATCTGATTTATACGTCTTGACAGACTTACAGTGTAAATGGTCACAGAAACTGAATGATGAAATTAGACTAGATACAATATCAAATTCTTTTAAGAATGCAAAAAAAAATTCCCCTTCGGTATATCAACATTTTAACCAATACAAATTGATACATAGAAGAATAGTACATAACAAATTATTATATAAAATGGGAATTTCAGAGACACCAAATTGTCTTTACTGCGGTATAACGGAAACAATTGAACATGTTTATCTGGAATGCCCAAATGTGATTGACTTATGGCAAGAAACTGAAGGTTGGGTCAAAAGACTACATTTTCCACACTTTAAAATATCAGAAGTTGAGAAAATATTTGGAGAAAAATACAGTGATTGCATTAAGCATATGATCATAATCAGTGTCAAAGATACAATATATCAAAAAAGGAAAAAGGGTGAAAAAATGAACCTGACAGATGTTAAAAGATGTATACAACGAAATCTACATATTGAAAAAACTAAAGATGTAATTAAAGATGGTACATCAAAATTTGATGAATATTGGAAACCCTTCATAGACTTTTTAAGACTTGACCCAGCCACAAGAAATAGCTGGTACCGCTTGTAATTTGTACATTGTTTTATTTCTCTCTATATTTGTACATTATACGTTCTGTACTTATATTTTGCTTTCATGATTTGTATGTCCTGATAGATAACAGTTTATCAAGATCTCAGATTATTTGTCATTGCGAACACTTGCGGAATTTGGAGACAAATTCCATTGATATTGAATACCTGTGAAAATAAAAACCCTGTTGCATATGTGTGCAATTTGAAATTTAAAAAAAATCCCTGAGAAACTTATGATGAATGTTCACCTTTATAACCTCATGTTATAATGGTCCCACGCCCAAGGCTCCTCCCTCCCCAATGAACCAAAATAACATGTAAGGCAAAATATGATGACAAGGGGTCGGCTCCTCCTATAAGAGACAAGTGGTGCCGAGTTCTCCTGGATGACCAAAATACTACTACTGTGCTAACCATATACCACATGGTTAGCAACGCTGATATGCCATGTCGCCACTCCCAGCTGGGAGTAGCAGAATAACTCTGTTGTCCACTGCTATTTCCCACTTAGCACAGACGTAGAGACATTAAATCAATTACAAAACCATCCATCTGTAAAGCCAAAGAGGCTGCCCCCATGGCTGAGTGGTTCAGTGCATTCCTTACCTACTGTGCAGCCATCAGAAGCCACTGTCTCACCCCTGCACAATGTCCATGGATGAACTATGGTGCCCCATGGCTGAGTGGTTTAGTGCATTCCTTACCTACTGTGCAGCCATCAGAAGCCACTGTCTCACCACTGCACAATGTCCATGGATGAACTGTGGTGCCCCATGGCTGAGTGGTTTAGTGCATTCCTTACCTACTGTGCAGCCATCAGAAGCCAGTCTCACCACTGCACAATGTCCATGGATGAACTGTGGTGCCCCATGGCTGAGTGGTTTAGTGCATTCCTTACCTACTGTGCAGCCATCAGAAGCCACTGTCTCACCACTGCACAATGTCCATGGATGAACTGTGGTGCCCCATGGCTGAGTGGTTTAGTGCATTCCTTACCTACTGTGCAGCCATCAGAAGCCACTGTCTCACCACTGCACAATGTCCATGGATGAACTATGGTGCCCCATGGCTGAGTGGTCTAGTGCATTCCTTACCCACTGTGCAGCCATCAGAAGCCACTGTCTCACCCCTGCACAATGTCCATGGATGAACTATGGTGCCCCATGGCTGAGTGGTCTAGTGCATTCCTTACCTACTGTGCAGCCATCAGAAGCCACTGTCTCACCACTGCACAATGTCCATGGATGAACTATGGTGCCCCATGGCTGAGTGGTCTAGTGCATTCCTTACCCACTGTGCAGCCATCAGAAGCCACTGTCTCACCACTGCACAATGTCCATGGATGAACTATGGTGCCCCATGGCTGAGTGGTCTAGTGCATTCCTTACCTACTGTGCAGCCATCAGAAGCCACTGTCTCACCACTGCACAATGTCCATGGATGAACTATGGTGCCCCATGGCTGAGTGGTCTAGTGCATTCCTTACCCACTGTGCAGCCATCAGAAGCCGCTGTCTCACCCCTGCACAATGTCCATGGATGAACTATGGTGCCCGATGGCTGAGTGGTTTAGGTATTCCTTACAGGCTACATTTGGTTATTGGGAGCATAAATGGTAATCAAGGAGAAGAGGATACAAGAGTCAGAGACTAAGATCTGGCAGGTGAGATTGTGGCAAATTCCTAGGGTGGTATAAATTTCCGAAAATTTATGGTATCATTGCATTTCCTTCACATAATAAGCTTGCTACTTGCTCACAGGTGCAATAAACGCCTGATCCAGAAACAATGTGTAGCTTCTTCATTCTTCATTGCCTGACAGCTACACCACATCCTTTAGTCTAACCAACCATTCCTCTTAAATCCATGCCAGGAGTACATGGCATTTCCTGTGCACACTAAACTAGCTAGTCTAGAAGCACACACTCGTGATGGACAATCAGTCTGAGCAGTTCTCACTGAAATATCGTCTCCCTAGCATTAGGTGTGAAATGGTCAGCCAGGAAAAGCTGTGAATGCCAAGAGTGGTGAGGTGGATCAAGTCTCTGATAGTCTACTCCGTTATCACCATGGGAAAGTGGTAATCAAGCTGAGTACCTTATGCACTACCAGGGCTCAAAATGAGGGAACTACATAAATATATATATATATATATATATATATATATATATATATATATATATATATATATATATATATATATATATATATATATATATATATATATGTATATATATACTATATATATATATATATATATATATATATATATATATATATATATATATATATATATATATATATATATATATATATATATATATATATATATAAATGTGTGTGTGTGTGTGTGTTTGTTACTGTTTCTTGTCTATAGAAACCGCAGCCATTAACTAAAGGGGTCATTTTGCTTAGCTGTTGCTAGAAACCTAGTCAGTAAGTGCAGCGGCTATCAGTGATGGAGAGGTGGGATGGAGGGAGGGTGCCGACCGCTGTTGCAACATAAGGACAGAGGGAGATAAGAGTGCTTATTCAAGAAACACAATTACAACACAGCAATACCAGTCATCTTCCAGCCAGCTGCTGATAAGAAGGAAATACAAGGACCTTTCTATTAACCCACTTCTGCTGGAGAGATCCTTCAGAAATTGTGGTCTGGAATCCTGACACGGATGACCAAAACTTTGAAAATAAGAATAACATTACAAAATATTTTAAGGAGTTATTCTTGATTCCAAAGTTACTGTCAAAATTATCATAGATCCTTAAGAAATCTTTGCAGTAACTTTTTAGCATTATTGGATTTGTAATGCCAATACATATTTTTCTTTCTTTTTCATCAGACGAAAAATACCTTTTGTTATGGTAAGACTGAAACATTTTAAGTGTCGGTGTGTCCCCCCTTAAAATGTCCAGTTAACCATTCTAATGCTGAGGTTATTTTTGTCCAATGCACAATAATGCAAAAAATGATTAAAATCATCTTAACCCTATCATGTAGGTATTCATTTGAAAGCTCTCACTGAGTAGTCTAAGATGAGTACACATGTGCCAGGGTTTCAGTCTTTTTCGATGTTTTTTTTACATCATTTTATAACATAGCCAATTTAGCGAACAGTAACATAAGGTTTAACATAGCAAGATAGCAAAGGGGAGACAACCGCATGGTTCTGTAGAAACCATGACCTGCCCACCCTATACATCTGATAAAACTAGAGGTCCATGTCCCTCTACTGAGCTGGAAAGTTTTCTCTCTTTGATGTAATCAGGGGGCGTTATTAAGCCAGAAGTGCCTTACGCAAGGCGAACAGGCAGGAATGCTTTTTCCTCCTTGAATTGAGCCTTGTGTAAACAACTTAATTCCCCATCAGGATAAGCCCCCTCTCCTCATTTACAACCACTAGGACTTCTCCCTATGGGGTGCCACTTCACGGCACCACTCAAACATGGCCATGCTCTGGATATGGGGGAGCACTGCCTAATCGAAGATACAACTGATAAGGCAATTCATGCAAAAACAACAAACATAAATTACTAGGCAAACGCCTTAAAAGCTGGATGCCCAAAACTGTTTTTTGAAAACTGTTCTAATGAATGAATGGTTCCTTTTTTTAAGTATAAGGGAATTGTAGATACAGCAAGAGAATGACAAGAACAATCTCCTATCATGGAGAGTATTTATATAAGTAACTTTCATCAAAACTTATTCACAAAATGATCAGACCTTGATGACCGAATAAACCTTAAAATACCATGGAATTCCAAGAATATTCCTAGGAAAATCTCAAAATTTCCTGAACAGTCTCAGCGCCATCTGGTAAGGAGAGACACCATGTACATGGATGGTTGAACCGAGGGAACTATTCCCGGTGATGATTCACTTTTAAACGCTAACTAGATACTGAAGGCTAGCGGTTCCTCTGGCCTTGAGTGAACCTTCGCAGAACTGGAATAGACTGGTAGATGCCACAACAACATGCCTCCGGCACCTGGTAGTAAATAAATAGTATTTCTACCATCCCTAATTCTAGGGGTCTGCCCTGATGTCTGAGTGGTCTAAGGTGTTGCAACTAACTGCCCGCTGTCTCTCACCACTTCTCGGGTTTGAATGCCGGCCAGAGCAAGTGAGAAAGTTGCTAGTGACTTGGGGCAAGGTGATGGTTTTTGCTGGGTACTCCAGTTTCCTCTGCCAATCCCCACTTCAACAATAATTTAAATTTAAATTCAAATTTGATACCTAAACATCATTTGAAGGTAGTCTTTTGAAATGCCACATAGTAAACTGTATTTTTTTAAGCAGTGATTTTTCTGAGGTAAATTGGAAAAATATTGCACATCATTATAAAGTTGTAATGATACTTCCATCAACCTTCCATAGAACTATTCAATTGAATCATATTGCCTTGAAATCAAATTTAACAAGAATCATTGACAGTGTCATCTGTCAATAATTCCCTAATTTTGAAAAAAAAAATAGACACTTTTCCAAATGCAAAAATGAAAATCCATGTTAATGATACAAAATAGGTCAGGCCTAATCTAAATTTGGAAGAACCCCTTGCTCTGTAAAAATGTCTCCAGCCATCCCGTAATATATACCATATCATACTGGTCACTGATGGCAGATAAATACATGCTCGGTTCACATGAAAGGAGTGCCCCCCTCCCCACCACCAAAACCAAAACCCAGAGGCTGTTCCTGCCCTCTATTCATACTAAAATACGCCACAGGCAGAAAACTGTAATGTGTAATTATCACATACATCTTTTCCATGGTGTGCTGTCATTAGCGTCCCATCGGCCCATCTGGCTTGACCATCAACACGCCATTCAAGCTAAGGCTGTGGTCAGCCCCCTCTTTCATCTCGCCCCCTGTACCAGCCCCCCCTTGCCTGTCATCGCCCTCAGCCATTTCTCACAACACACTCAGGGTTTTATGGCATTATAAGAGGCTACCGACCAACCCCTGCTCCAATCATTTTTGGTGATCTTCTTTCAAGGAGACGGTGGGAGGATGTGGAATAATTGCAGGGTATGTATACAACATGATTGACAGAATGCATACTGCAATTTTACCTCTGATGTTAGCACACTGAATCATTTCATGTCCAGAAACCCAGGTCACCAAACAGTCGTGGGAATATGCCAGAAATATAGCTTATATTGCAAATGCATTTGAATACATATATATATATATATATATATATATATATATATATATATATATATATATATATATATATATATATATATATATATATATATATATATATATATATATATATACATGTGCATACACTAAATCCTGGCCCTGATACCAACTGTTAGCAGTGTTCTGCGGAGATCTGACCTAAAGAGGAAGTCAACTGCAATATCAATTCTACATTTTATTCCAGCAGTTCCTCCCTCAACACAAACACTCTCAAAAACCCAATGATTGTCAAAGCTGTTACATTTTCCCTATTACCTTTTCTTTGTCCACTCTTTGTGATACCACCAAGATAAGAGGGACAGTGGTGATAATAACAAATCAAACATAATCAAACATACTACTAAAATCCACAATGAAACATGAAATTCTAACATGGCCCATTTAGAAGCATGTCTTACACACTAACTTTCACAATGATACCGACAGACGCTTGCCTGTCAGTTTAAGAGTGATATTGCAGGATCTAATAGGTCCAGGTCACCTTGATTCTTCCGAGACCACTATTTTTCAAAACCTTTGAACTATTTTGCATTGGATGAGGTTATAGCCTTAGCACTGGAACGATTCACAGCTAGTTACTGATTCTAATTCATTAAGCCTCACCACTAGATGTAATTCCACAAAATATACTATTTTTCCTTACGGTTGACTCAATTCCCCGCTGCTGGAGACTCACTGGTGCCTGCCAAAAGCGAGAAGAGTAGATCTTTTATCTGAAGAATGTAATTTCCTCAGCCAGCTGTTCTGAATATGGTGCCTGTCTTATCAAGCGGTTGGGCACATTCAATAGTGTTTTCCCCCTGCACCCCACCTACAGACACCATTCACATTGAGACCTCCGAGGCCAAGTTACTCACCTTATCTTTTTACACTGTTTTTAACCTAGGGGCATGGAGAGAGATCCGTCTGTGACCTAGAACCACCACCACTAGGAGTGCCAGGGTCTTGGCCAGGATTTGGAAACTGGGTGCCCAAAATTAGAAAATGTACAATTTTTGCGCTGTGTGGTCTAAGCCACCCAGGGCATGTATGAAAGTTGCCAGTGACTTGGGGTTAGGCCATTGTTTTTGCCTGGGTACTCCGGTTTCTTCCACCAGTTGCAACTGGCTAGTCACAACTTAGCTAAAATATGGCAGAAAACGTGCTGCAAATTCCCCTAAAAAAGCAGTCTCCATGCTATGAGATTAATGAGATTCAAGGAATAAATTTGCTTAAATGAAGAATGAATTGAAAGAAATGCTGGAAGGATCATTGATTGAGATTTTTAATTTTCTTTACTGGCCATTCAAATACTACTCTAACTATGACGGCCAACAATTTTCACATGAGGTATGATAATAAAGGACGAGCCATATATAACACATCGAAATATTGTTCAATGCTCTGCTGAGAGTGTAGCCTAGCTTTTAAGTATTACTGTATTTTACCATATCATGTATAGATTTATGCTTGCACCTATACTACATAAGGGCTTGTGGCTTACTGTAGGCCATTTAGTTCACACAAATGCCACACAAGGGGCAAAAACACTGATAAATAACTGAAACCCTGGCATATGGGTACTCATCTGAGAGTACTACTCTGAGAGCTATATAATGAATACCAATATGACAGGGTTTCGATGGTTTACTAAAAATCTTTGTATCCTTGTGCTTTGGACGAAAGTATAGCCTTAGCATTGGAAGGGTTAAAAAGTTAACATTCCCTTCTGTGCTGACCAACCATGTGTACTATAGTACCAGGTATGGTAGATAGCTGGCACCACCTGGTCCACCTATATCTAGAGATTTTCTGTAATACTCAAACTGGATCCTTTATTTCCCTGGTGAGATAAGTGTAAACTAAACTGACCACTATGGCCAGCTGGACTATTTGGTGCTTGGTAACAGAAAAAACATAACAGAAAAATACATAGTACAGCAGGGCTCGACGCTAAGGGTAAACCTATGGCCCCAGGCCAGTAAAAAATCCCAAAAACAGCTTCGGGCCAGTAAAAAAAGACCTCAACTGGTCCTACAGGGCCAGTAAACATTTGGAGATATTCTTGTTAAAAAGTTTCCCCCTGAGAATGTCCCCAATTGTTTTTGAAATAAATCAAGACAAAATTTATAAAGATAAATGTTGTGGTGAATCTTATGCAATGCTCTTTCTTGTTATGTTGAAGAAAAAATGCAGGACCAGTAAACATTTTGCAGGACCAGTAGATGCTAGGTGTTACTGGTCCTACAGGGCCTGTATCATTTTGAGTTAACGTTGAGGCCTGTACAGCCTTGAAATCTAGGCTACCACCTGCTCTGACAAGACCAGCCAGGGAGACAAGGTCTACATGAGAGACATAGCAGTTGATAGCCAGACTTAATTGTTTTTTATGCTTGCTGGTTGTGTAAGGGAAGACACCAGGCAATTTGTGGGGTCTGGTGTTAAGAAAGCAGAGCCAGCAGGAGGCAGGCTTGATGGGAAACAGAGCACCTTCTACCTACAGCCACTATACCCAACCCTGTTAATCCACCCTGATGCCATCGCTCTCACTCAAGGACAATCACAGGATTTCTTACACCTACTCTGTTAATCTACACAACAGGATGTCTTCATACTGTTAATCTACACTGCCATCATTTAACGAAGAATATGTAGCATGTCTTCATACGGCCAATATATCTAACTCTGTGTATCTACACTTCCCTCATTTAGGGATGGATACAGGTTGTCTTCATATAGCAACTATATCTTGTTCTGTTAATCTACATTGCTTGAGGATGAATACAGACATCTTCACACAGCCAGTATATCTGTAACTCAGTTAATCTACACTGCCATCTCTTAAGGAGGAATACAGAAGTCTTCATACAGTCACTATACCTAATTTTGTACGACATACTCTTATTTCCTATTTTGAAAAATGTTACCTCATTTTACCTTAAATGAATTATGCCATGCCTACTAATGTCAAGTCACTAATCCATACAACACTGATCTAGGGTCGGGAATCCTGTCCATCCTGCAAATACCCATACCACGTACAGGAATAGGATTAATGGGCAGAAAATTGAGGAACAAAAACTAGAAGAATCCTGACACAGCAATCACAGGTCTTTTACAGAATCCTGTCCATCCTAGCAATCCCTATAACAGGAACATGACACAGGATTAATGGTCAGGAAATTGAGGAACAAAAACTACAAGAAGCCAGACACTACAAAATCACAGGTCTTCTCCAGAATCCTGTCCATCCAGCCTATACCTATAGCAGGAACATGACACATGGATTAATGACCAGAAAATTGAGGAACAAAAACTACAAGAAGCCAGACATGTAGCAATCACAGGTCTTTTTCCGTGGGAGCTTAGTAGTGCCAACCGTTGCCAATAGTGATCATTTTTCACATTATGTAATCAATCTTGCAACACTCTCTCGGTTTTCAGTGCTATTTTATTGCAAAATCCTTGCCGAGCTCGGATGATGACAAAAAGAAGGCACGCTGCCGCATCAACTGATTATAAAAGCAGTATCTCCTTCCCCCGCGGTGGCATTATCGAGGTACTTATTGCTGATTTACTCGTCAGGAAATTACTGCCATGGCAAAATGCCCAAGATAGGACTATAATACAACCACTTGGATATTACACAGGATGGATATTAATAGACTGCCCTTGCTTTGGACATTAATTATAGGAGAGGCAGGGGGCATGGTCTTAGCCAGCAGGGCGTCTGGGTGTCTTTTTGGACACCAAAACCCTCAAAAAGCACCCCTCAGGACACCCAAATTTTTTTGTGAGTAATTTCTTAAAATGTCAATCTCAAGCATATAATTGAAGTTTTTCATTGTCATATTATTCCCATGATCTTGTATAAGAATATCATGCCTTATTTGGATAAATATATGCATGTTTATGGTTGAAATCTGAGTATATTGTGATCCCCCTTAAAAATGTGGACGGCCAAAAAATTTTAAACTGCCAATTTTAGGCACCCAGTTTCTAAATCCTGGCTAGGACAGTGGCAGGAGGAGGGAATATTTATTCGCAAATTTCTTAACCTAATGCCATGTGGAGAAGCTCAGAAGGTATCATTTTGGCAATAAGCATGAATCTTTATGGTAGAAGAAAAGACTGATTGACATATACAAGGACTAAGTTTCATCTTGGGGGACTACCGTAAAGTCTCGGAAATATCGGACACTTTTTATTAATTACGATTTTCCTTGGCTGATGGTGGCCGAAATTTTGTGAAAATAGCGATCAAAGCTTAGACACCGTGGCCGAAATTCGCCGATATCATCAATTGAAACGAAAGCAAGATGGAAAAATCGATCACTTACTTCGTACACAAGAACACAATTTTCCCCCCAAAAATTCTTATTGTCCACCTAAATGACTTGTCATTCCTCTGCTATATATACTAATAAAAGAATTTGTCTACCTTACATGTTGTTTACTTGTTTATTCTTGGTGCCGCACGCCAATTACGCATAGAATTATACTTTGTTTATCCAAGTCAGACTTTCAAAATGGCGGTCTTCACATACGGCGAACGATTGACATGCGCCGGCATATACCGGCCAAGCTACAGGCACGTGGCAGGAATAATTGTATATTGGTGAATCGGTTGCTGACTTGCTAACGACGCCATGCGGCCAATTTGTCGATGTACTTATACATGTACTGATGTGTAATCAGATGCAATAAGGGCCCCAGAAAAGCATATTATCTCGTGGGATTATAATTAAGTGTAATTGATTACCTCAGCTGTCAACAGTAGAGCTGTCGCGAAGCCATAAACTTTCACCTCCTCACAATGCCTGGGCTACGATCGTGTTTTGGCAGATTGGGGGACAAGAAACAATCGTTAATTATCCAAAATCAATTGCTAACTTTGGAAATCTAAATGTTTTTTTTCTTATATCAATGAAATTTACTTGGTGGCCGACTTTTGGTGAAATGTGTCCTTGGATGAATCGGGGGTGGGCGAATTTCCTCAATATTTATTTTGTGAATTAATTATAGTGGCCGAGTTTCCTAGGGCGGCCGAGATTTCCGAGACTTTACGGTAGTCGTTATCCCACTTTCCTTCTCCCCCTTTCACTTTACTTAACATATTAGCCCTTCCAATGCTGAGGCTTAACTTTCACCCAAAGCACAACGATGCAAAGATATTTGAAAATTATCTAAACCCTGTCATGTTGGTATTCATTAGAAAGCTCTTGCTGACTACTGTCAGATGAGTACCCATGTGCAAGGGGTTTCAGTCATTTTTCAGGTTTTTTGCATAATTTTGTAATGGCCAAATTAGCCACCAGCATCATAAAGGTTAAAATTAAATAAATGTCTCTATCGCCACTAGGGCTTTTCTACTCTGTCAATCCTCCTCCCACCTTAAGGTAGACACACGCCTCTGCTAGACCAAACATCCATTAGACCTCTTTATGCAGTATTACCCCCGATAAAACAACTGTATCATTATCTCGGTGAAGTTGGTTGCTAGGAAAGTATCTCTGTGGATGTCAAGAGGGTTTTAATTGGGCTGGTTAGGGGGTATTCGTAACACGTGGCTGATATTACGCAGGGGCTCAGCAACATTAACTTTTACTCTCCACATTGCCGCGGTACAGTGTAAGACAGTTGTTAGGCCCACATGTTCAGTCTACAAACTACTCATCCTTCTCCTCCTGCTCTGGCTGCTCCACAGACAATTGCTGTTTTTTTCCTCTGCCATACCCTAGGGCAGCCCATTCAAGCTCAGCCCCCACCCAGGTGGTCTACTACTATTGGAAGAATTGAAAACTAAAAACTAAAAGGAGTACTTCACATGGAGGTACATCCCAAAAGTATTTTTTGTTCTTTCGTCCATCTGTTGTTTTTTTCAAAATTAATTAAAGGATTTTATATTTGTACACATCAATACCAGGCAGCATGATCATTAACACAAACATCCAAACATTTTCCACCTCTCACACAAACCTATTCTTTTTATGCCTTGAATGTCCAGAAGAGGGTTGACTGATGTAATGACATGTGTGCAAAGCAATTAGTTTGGAAAAACTGAAGGCAATATTTCTAACAGAAAAAATATTTACTCGAAAGTATTGCCGTACATTGTGTATGTCAGTAACTAATATCCAGACATTTAACAAGAAGTTCTGAATAGGAATTCACCAATTCATGCTGATGAGCCCCAAAGAAGAAATTCTGAAACTAATTCCATAACTATCATAGCATCCTAATATGTCATCTCCAAAGAGAGTTAAACGCATAAATGTTTTAAGGAAAACTATGCAATCAACTCAGAGAATTTGAAAACTTTGTGAGTAATTATTCAATACTAAGGCAGTTTTCTGAATTGAAACATGTAAAGGAGGATTCTAGAAAAAACATGTTTACTCATACTTGAGACAATTCACTATGGTTTCCAAAATAAGTATGTATGTGTCTGAGAAGTTTGGCTTTTTTCATCTTTTCTCCTTAAGGCAACTTGTTCAACTCCCACTATGAAAGGAATGGAGCTAAATATTGCTTAGGGGCTGTTTCTTTCATATTCCAAGGGCACCAGGCAGACCTACAGAATACATGTGCTGCATGTGTTCAGAGGGCATGCCATCACTGAGTAGCTGTAGAGCTAGAACACAATCTTAACAGACTATGTTATGAATCTATTCGTACCAAGGATGTCCTGGTCGTCTGACACAAAATGCAATACTACTGAGGATAATGAACAACATCTTGTTTTTCAGCATCCTAGAGCAAGAATTTAATTGTCATACTAGAAGCAATGAAGAAGAGGTCTGACTTTGGGAGAACCAGTTAACTTGTCAGTATTAAAACGGATTGCCCTAAAAATAGATAAAATACCATAAGATGTGTTGGGTTATGCGACAAATTATGATTGATCATCATCATGTTCTATTATCATATGGCTTCATATAATAAACTTTTATCAACTCAAATACCACTCCCAGTTTCAAGGAGTAGGGCTGGTGAATGTGGAATCTAAGATGGGTTTGGCCAATCAATCACTATAAAAGAGAAAAGAAGGAGAAGAAGAAGAAGAGGAAGAAGGAAAGAAGACAATCAAGGCTGCTGGTTTGTTCCTAATGGTGCTCAAAAAATCTACCACTTTTACAAACACATAAAGGGTGCCTGCATATAACACATGTACCACACACTGTGTTGTAACAACTACAAGACTGAAGGCCTACCGCTGCCTTCCGCCACAGGAACTAGCGGGTACCTCATTATTAGCTGTAGGTTTTCCTGCCCTGTGTCACAGAATAGCAGTGAGAGGGCTCTTTGGGAGTGTGTGTTGTGAAACCCTATCTGTCTGGCGACACGCTCGCTGTGGGGACAGCCACACTGCGCCCCCCAATCTGTCTCCGTGACAGCCTGCACTAATGCACTCACCAGCAGCAGATATGAAACAACACATAACCACTTAACACTCAACATTAACCCAGGCATGCTTGGAGTGCCCAAAACACATGTTGTTGAAAACTCCCTGACCAAGACATTTTTTGGGAAAATATTTGAACGGGAAAATCTGATTGGAAAATAAATTAGAAATCAACCTTTATCTCTTGATAAAATATCTTTTGATTACATGTATCATTCTTAATTTATCATTCAAGTGTCATAGAATCAGGTCACAATTTAAAGGGGATTGCTATAAAGCTTCTAGGCATCAGTGGGTTGACCGAACCATCTCAACAGTTGTCCAATATGGCCTTCCTACTTGCTTAGGGTGGTACCCTTTCAAAAATGCATCTATTGAGAAACATTCAGAGGAATGTTAATCTTAACCCATTATGGCCAATCTTAGACTCTCCATCACATACAAAGAATTTCGATTATTGTTACTTTTTTGCCATATTAAGTCTAGTTAGTGACTAGCCTGCAGTATTAGTAGTGGAGGAGTCCAGAGTACCCAGCCAAAAAAAACACGCCTAACCACACGTCACTGATAACTTTCTCACATGCCCATGGCCGGGATTGGAACCCAGCAAGAGGCGACACATAATTCTTAAACATTTATAGGTGCAGCAGCTGAAAATGGCTTGCTTTTTTATGATATCCTTGAAATGAGAAATATCAAGATGAGAAGGTTTCATCAGAACTCAAGCAACAACCCCCTTCAAAGAAGTTGGGAATCTGTTGTTGCCCATTCCTGAGTTAGTTCTACAAGTATCATAGAACCACCAGATAGTAGTCTCAGGCATGCATGGTAAAAATGTATGCTAAATACCCGTATTATTTAATGAACCATAACAGCTTTCAGAGGAGACATAAGAGGAACTCTTCAGGATGACGGATTATGGCTGGCCCTCTTACATACTATGTGACATAATAGACTTATGTACAGGCAAACAAAACATTTTGATGATATATTTCAGGCAAAAGCACATCCAGGAAAATATTTGTAGGAGAAATACTATTCAGACACCAACTAAAGGGCAGTACTCTTTCAAATATTTTGCAACTTTATGATTTACTCCCTAGTTGTTCTTAGTGGAAATGTAGATCCATTATTATTGTCAAGAGGATCGCCAGACTTGAAAGGGTTAAATTGCATAATATTGCAGATGTGGTCCTGCCCCGATTTGGTGGAAAGTAACTTACCTACATGAAACTGATATCTAGACTAACTTAATGCTGTTATATCTATTCAAATCTGTAAAAATGCACCTGTGGTCCCACATTGGATTTGGGGGAAATAGCTTGTACATGAGGCTGACATCTAGTCAAATGGTATTTCTTATTCAGACCTGTGACTTCTACTTTGTACACAGGAAGTATTTGCTGATGGTCAATATAGATGGCACCAAGCTTGGTGACCAACAAAAAGATTTCTGAGTGACTACTAATTAGTAATATAGATTATTTTTCATAAAGAAGATCAATGTTTTTCTTTTCGAATGGTTGACCTACAGCTAGACTCCCTCCCCCCCCCCTCCCCCCACCTCCCTGGGGCCATCTGTGTAATAGACACTGTCCATATGTATTATGGTACATTATTTGTTATAAAGAAGATCAATGTTTTTCTTTTTGACTGGTTGACCTACAGCTAGACTACCCCCCCCCCCCCCTCCCTGGGGCTATCTGTGTAATAGACACTGGCCATATGTATTGATCAGCTTGATATGGTAGTCATTAATCCTGGGGTGCATGACCCATGCAGACCCTGGCCGGCCCGAGAGTGTCAGGAAACACGCTTCACGGACCCTCCCCCTTCATGTGCTAAACACATCACATCAACTAATTACCAATCCCCAGGGAGGACTTCCCTCTCCCCAAATCATGAGTGCACTAAGAAACAGTATTACCAAAAGTTGATAAACAACTTTTGGTATTACCAATTTCGTAATTTGGATTATTTTTGTCACTTTTTCTGCCATATTGAGGCTCAGTCATGACTAGCCAGTTGTAAGTAGTGGAAGAAACTTGAGGACCCGGCGAAAAGCAAAGCTACTGGAGACTTTCTCACATGTCCCTGCCAGGACAGTGCTAGGAAAGGGAACTTAGATCAAACTCACATCAAGTTAAGGTTTTTCAAAGTCTCCAGACTTAATTCTTTTCCTTCATTATTAATTAACATATGCATTACCTCATAGCTTTTCTAAAGTTTATGAGAGCAGTAGCAACAATATTCCTCTTCATTTTCTTCTCTCCATTCTTCATTTCCAAGTTATTGTCAAAGGTATCAAAGATCAAGATGGCAATTTCAAATGGACTCTTAAGCATTACTGGGCTAACCCTAATATGCTGTTGGTGGCGTTTTTGGTCAATATTAAATGATGCATAATACCTGAGAAATGATTTAAACCCTGGCAAATTGGTACTCATACGAGAGTACTCAGCAAGAGCTATCAAATGAATACCAGCATGACAGGGTTTAAATGGTTTTCAAAAATCTTTCCATCCCTTTGCTTCAGACGAAAGTAGCCTCTGGATTGGAAGGGTTAAGCACTGTATCAAAGTTAACCATTTCTCAGAATATGATGCACGCCAGACAAAACGAGGCGACCCCATGATACCATAATTGCCATAATAAAACACATGATTAAAGTCCACTTCTGTGTGCCATTACATAGGGTGATCTGAGTGCAGACACGTGGAAAAGGATGTATCAAATATGCTATCAGTTTGGGACCTGCTTTTCTAATTAGCGAAACTGCTTACAACTTCAATACACTATCCTCTTGCTGGCGTGCATGCTGCAGTAAGTCATCTTTGTTGTGGGCCAGATTGAATGGTGTTTGTTCATGGGGCAGATGGTAAGAATGTTGCCGTTGCCAGATGGCTTGAAAAAACAGGGGGCCACACACTGGATTTCAACTATACAGAAGACCACCAGGAGACCGGTTAGGGTCATTTTTTAAACCAAGTTTCATATCTATTCAAATCATTTCAAATTAAGGCTAGGAAGAGAGTCGGTACCTTCGTTAAGTGTAAAGTGTGGTAAAAAAAAATTCATATTTATCTTAATTGTTTTCAATTGAGACTAGGAGGATAGAAAGTCAGTATACTTATTAGGAGTGAATAGTGGTCAAAAATGATTCATATTTATTTCAAGTGTTTTCAAATGGGACTAGAAGGATAGAAAGTCGGTACATTTGTAAGGAGTGAATGGTGGTTGTCCATGAGCTTCTGCAGAGAAAAGGGTATCCATTATCCCAGGTCAAGTTTCCTCACCTTTGGTATTTAAGCCAGCCTAGATTTCTAAATTAATGAAATACCTGAAGGAGAGTTGTTGGTTAGGATCTGCTTCATGATTTCTCTATCAAATAATTTTCAATAGATGCTTTTGTCAGAGGTATGGCAAAGATAGTATGGCATATATTAGGTGCTACAGCATGGTCTTAGCCAGGATTTACAGACTTGCTGCCCAACATTTGCAATTGTCAATTACTGGGGCATCCTATTTTTCAAGGGAGACCACAATATACTCAGATTACAACCCTTAACATGTATTTACTTATTGAAATTAAGCATATTGTCCATAAACAATGCCATGTGTGAATTATATTAAGGTGAAAAATTCAATTATATGCTTGAAATTGACATTTCAAGAAACCCCTCTAAAAAATATTTAGGTGTCCTGAGGTCTGATCTTTGAGGGTTTGGGAGTCCAGATGACGCCAAGACACCCTGCTGGCTAATGCTATGGCTGCGGGTATGGAAAGGTTAGGTATCTGATGTTTTTACTTATCTCACATCAAGCCCGCTTTGATTACATGCTATGGTGGCTCTAAACAACTAACAAGTATCATTGGAGAGGGGTGAAATCACCATTGGTGATTACAACCAAGCTCAAACATGTGTGGGGAGTTCACTATAGCAGTCATAGCTGACCATTCATATGAAAAATCACCACATAAAAAGGTTAAATATCAATATAACTGATAAGAAATTATGGTGACCCAGGGTTCATGGAAACAGGTGCTTGACCGAGGCTGGACGCAATGAAACGTTATCTAAGAATGCTAACTGACCAGTGGTCAAGCAAGGAATTATCCCAATGACCACTGACAACAGCCTCAAGCTGGACAAGAGTGCCAATGTCTTCAAGATGTCCTCTGAACATGCCCCATGTGTGACTGCTTGCGCACATTTCTCCCCCAACAAACACACTCAGTCATTAGCGCTGACTACAATCTGCGGAATACTTACAGCATGGAACGAGGGATTTCCTGGAATGCCATTGCATTCCTTCACCAGGATACTTTCATCTGATGTGTCCTGGCCATTCAGAGTGATCAATACATTGTTTAATCAGGAAGTTGTGATTATCACTATCTGAAGGCCATTTTAGTTTCAATACCTAAATTATACCTTGATATAGCAATCTCTTTCCTTGATTATGTCAATGAATAGCTAAACAGGTTCTGATTTGATGTATTATCATAATTCTGTTTCATTATCAATTAATATTTGATATAGTGCCCTTTCCACCTAAATGTTCAAAGATGCCTGGTGAAATCAATTAGACGCGCTTTGATGCCTTGTCCTCAACTAATTTCTGAAATCTTTATTTAAGAAAAATTCCACAAGAACTATTAGGGCAGGATTACAGGGAAACCATTGTTGTAGTTGAAGGCTTGGTTGAGACTGTTTAGACCTACTACCATAAATTTTCAGTAATTTGGGCCTCTTTTTAACAATATTTTTTATGGGTTGAGGGTGGATCATGTTTTCTGAAAATACAGACATAGCAGAGTAATAGTGGCACAGATTTCCCTTAATGACAGCCAGCGATAGATCAAGGGTGGCCCTGATTTACCTTAAATCATTTTGCACAATAATTACAGTTGCCCTAATTCTTAAGGTGGTCCAACATTCTGAGGATTTATGGTATACCTACAATACGTTTACCCCTCACAGCACTCCTAGCATGTGTTACAGTGAAGACGGCATGGATGCATCATTGAGCAATCCCCAGCATTGCAGATGAGTGCCCCCTACACTTGCTTACCTAAGAGTTACAACTTACAAGGAAACAGGCGTCCTTACTCATGCGCATTAACACAACCATCATGAGACTACTACTAATGCAACACACACACACACATATATATATATATATATATATATATATATATATATATATATATATATATATATATATATATATATATATATATACATATACATATATATATATATATATATATATATGTATATATATATATATATATATATATATATATATATATATATATATATATATACATATATTTATACATACCTCTTTTTGTATTGTAGTACAAATCTTGAACAACAATTTAGAGAACAATTATGAGACCAGTACTGCCACCTAATACAAATAGGCCTAGCAAGGCATCTTTAGATGGTTCACAAACTTTTCATCAGTTGGCACTGTAATATCAGCTTATGTCAATGATGGAGACCTCAATTGAACAATAGACAACACCATAAAAATGGTAAAGATCACTTGTTTAATGAAATATGCATAATAATACATTTGAGTATCTAAAAGGCTCCATTGGCCATGCAGTCTGATAAGTTACAGAGTTTGGCAGTGCTTGATGGATTAATCCTGTCATATGTTTTAAAGCCTCTGTCGCACACAGGCACAACATAATGCGACAGTTGGACACCCCTGTTCTTGTGGTGCCCTTTAAAAACACACACAATCCTCTATGTGCAGCAAAATATCATAACATAAGTGCATCAATCATCATCATTGCTCTCCAGACTCCCGGAATCAGACTGCAGACAAACAGACAGACACTTGCCTCAGGAATAGAGGCAGCGCCAAGAACAAGTAGGATGTGTAAAATGTACGTAGGTAGATGGTTGTTGTGCTCCCACAACATGGAAACATCCAGATTGTACGTTCTGACCTACCCTCTAGTGTCGCCAAAGGCCAAAAAAATAGTATGCAAAATTACACGAGAATTTTATGAATAGAGCTACCAGTATAATCCTGTAGTTAGTGCTAAGATTAGTCACCAGGTGGAAAACATGGTATTGATTGGTGGGTTTCCTTGCATTGAGATCCTTGTAGGCAGACACCGAATTCTCAAGTACAGCAACTTCATAAATATAATTTCTTCATTCAATCAGAGAAGTTGATTAGATCAACATTCCTGATTCAATGTGCTTTTTTGAAAGTCTTTATTCTAATTTGCTTTCAAAAAATACCGCAACTCCTAAAGTGGTTACCAAAATAATTTCACTTGAAAATTCTTCAACATCTTGAGTCTTTATTCTAATTTGTTCTCTACAAACTCCTTAAGTGGTTCCACAAAAAAAAGTCTAGTATGAAAATTATTAAGAAAAAAAACTTGTTTATGGTCCTAGGAAAAGAAATTCTATTTGAGGGCAACTTCCTTTTAATACATGACTTGAGAAATACTTTTTAAGAAGGCCTGACATATATGAGTTTCAGATGATGCTCATCACCGTGGAACATCACAGGGTTAGGGATGAAGGGCATATGTTTTTCTGGGTGAACACCTTGCATTCATTTTGGGTGTCATATTCAAAAGGCTATGGGAAAAGTTCACCACAGTGAACTTGCAGAGACCTGACATTTCCTTATCAACCACCGAGATAAGTGTCCCGGCACCAACAGCATGCTGGGATGGAGGGCAATGGAGAATAACAGGGAGAGTAGTTCACACTTTCTCCACTAGAGGGGGTTTGTCACCAGGAATGGCTACTGATCAGGGTCTTTAAAATCTGCAAATTATAAATTTTGGGGTGTCCTACTTTTCGAGTAAGAGCACTATATACTTAGATTACAACCATAAACATGTATTTATTTATTGAAATAAGGGGTAATATTCTCATATAAGAATATCATGGGGGAATTATATTAAGCTGAAAATTTTTAATTATGTGCATGAAATAGACATTTCAAGAAATTCCTCATAGAAATTGAGGGTTTGGGTGTCCAAATGATGCCCAGATGCCCTGCTGGCTAAGATTATGCTACTGATTGCATTTCATCCTCAACAGTGCCTATAAGAACTGATCATTGGCAGAAATCAATGATATTTAAGCCAGTCTTTTACTTATATTTCAAATAAATTTCTTCAAAAGCTTTTATAAGAACATTTGTATGTACAGGCAATTTACCATTTACTTAGGCTGTTTGGGCACCTAGTATACTTCTCAATTATGAGATGACAGGAGATGTGCTGCTCAAGTCAAGTACCCCTCAGACATTAGCTTTGGCTCCTGTTCAACTTGTAGGGCACTTCTTTACAAAGCATGGCCTGCTGCTGCTCTTCTCTGAGTGTGAGTGCCGGAAACTGGAGACGCACCGTTTTTCCCGTCCCAAAAAACCATCCCCGGCCACTGATATTAGATGTTGAGGAGAAGTTACGGCTCCTCGCTTGCCCGGTCCAACGGCTCGCGATCCACAGGCCTCCTGCATCGAGCCTGTGACCCAAATACCTTTCTGCGGCGGCAGACCTGCACCTGACAACTATAGACAACCTTGTCTCTCAGACAGCACAGGTACAAAAACCACCCTGGCTTGTGCTACTTCTCTACTGGAGGTTATTGGCAGCTGAGTAAGCTCGGGACTTTACTTTGCAAATGTGTGAGAAACACATTGAGCCTTCACCCTTATGCTGCTAGTGGCTAGTGACTGAAGCCTAAGATTTCTAGGCTGTCATACGTATGCTTTGGTTCTTCAAGTTCTTGTTACCAGGCATCATGAGGGCAAGTGGCCAATGGCCCAATTAGTTTACATTTATCTCACCAGGTGAATAGAGGCTGTTTGTGCAAGACAACTGACAACTAGAGATAGGAAGACCATCCATATTGCGCCATATATCTGCCATAGCTGGTACTATACCACACTGGTTGGTAAACAGAAGGAAATGTTAACTTTTCAGGGACTAGGATCCTAGTCTAACGGGCCTGCAGACCAAGCCTGCACATTTCCAGCCCTCAAGCATTGATCATGGTAGGGGCAGCATGAGAAGAATGGCCAGCAAGAGGAAATGCTTGCGGCATCCCTCACAAGCAATCCCAGCAGCACATGGGCTGGCCAGGACACTATGCTACAGGGCAATACCCCAAATAACAAAGGCCCCTTCTGAGCGTGTACTGACTAACCACAGTATCAAACCAGATGGTCAGATCACCCCAGCCATGCTTGTAGTACTAGTACACTAGACCATAATCATACTCAACAGTGTCTGGGGGTCATTAGGACACCCAACCCCTCAAAAATCACACTTCAGGACACACAAAAAAAATTGTAAGGAATTTCTGAAATTGGCAATTTCAAGCACATGATTGTATATGTTTTCAGCTCAGAATAATTCCTACGATTTTGTGTATGGATATCATGCTTTATCTCATGAAGTAAATACATATTTATGTTTGAAATCTGAATATGATGAAGTCTTCTTTGTAAAATAAATTTTACGATTGCAAATTTGGGCCCCCAATTTCCAAATCATGGCTAAGACTAGTTCCCAGACTATAATTTCATTAGATAGTGCTTTTCTCTGTTCTAGTCTCTTATGTAATGCATACTGTCTAGGTGTTAGTTATTGTGGCTGGTGGTGAATGGCCAAAAGTGATCACACTAGTCGGACAGAATCAAGAAACTGGAAAAATCTAACAACTGGCCACCCGGTGAGCAATTTCAGAACTAAGTCAGGGTAGGCACAGTTTTGATTTGGTATAGTTTTAAAGTCAAAAATATAAAGCGCTAGAAAAAAAATTGGCCTTGGACTAGGCTAACAATCCACCTACAAAGTATACTCAAGATGCTCTGATATACATGAGGATAATTTGGAAAAGAAACAAGATTTCGATTTAAAATAATGGTGTGTTTGCACTGTGCATCTATCTATTTAGGCCTTTGTGCTAACATTCAGAAATGATTTCATCAACTCTCTACATTAATCTGGGTGGTCTTACAAAAAAACCACAGCCTCGTGTAGGTAGCCAGTTTAAAGCTCCCAGGTGGCCTTCCTGAAACTATATGCGAAACCAATGTATTCTTTTTGGCAAGTAGCATCTGTCTCATATATTTCCAGCCTGGTGCCTCTGGTCATATGAGGTCAAGCGTGGTCAGGACAAGTCCCCCCCCCCTGCCCCAGTCATGGAGTATCATAGCTTCAGCTGTCCTATGTTCAATATTAACCCTTCCAATGCTCAGGCTATTTGCGTTCAATGCACAATTATATAAAGATCTTTGAAAAGCATCAAAACCATGTCATGTTGGCATTCATTGGATAGCTCTTGCTGAGCACTCTCAGATGAGTACCCATGGGCCAGGGTTTTGGCCATTTTTCCAGATTTTTGCATCATTTTGTATTGGCCAAATTAGCCACCAGCAGCCTAAGGGTTAACTGACTAAAAACCAATGTTAAAGCTCAGTTAAGTGCCGGGAGAGAGATCAGCTGCTTTAGCTTTGAATAATTTGTTTACAACAATAAACCATACACATCACTCAAGTCAAGAAAACATCTCATATGTTTTCAATACTTCGTTCAAATGCAGTGTTTTTTATTTATGACACGATCATAGATATATTTCAATACAGCATATAATCTCCATAACACTATGATAATGTTGTATGAATTTCTGTAGAGTTGAAATTAATAACATTCTTAAGACAGTATTGTAAAAAGTTGCATAATAATCAAAATCTAATTAAGGAAGGATAACCACAAATAGCCAAGCTTCATGTACATATCTAATTTCAAGATAAATTCTAAAGCCTGATTGAATTAATGTCTATAGAGATATCTGCAGTAGAAAGGCACCACATGGAACATGGTTGGGTTCAGATGATTCATATGTATGCATATACCTGTACTTCAAAGAAGGGTGTCTGATTCCAAAGAATATTTAAACTAGTTAAGATAATCGGCAGAACTGGCTAAGACAGTTCTGACATAGCATATCTCTGGACTCCAAGCTATGATATCTGTTTCTAAAGAAAATGGCAAAACTGGCTAAGACAGTTCAGATATAGCATATTTTTTGACTGCAAGCTAGGATGTCTGTTTCTTAAGAAAATGGCAAAACTGGCTAAGACAGCTCTAACGAAGCATATCTTTAGAGTCCAAGCTAGGCTGTCTGTTTGTAAGGAAAATTAGAAGTGGCAAAGATGGCTCAGACATCTCTCTCCATTAAGCTAGGATGTCTGATTGTAAGGAAAATCGTAGCTTGCAAAGACAGCCGGGTATCTCTGTATTAGAGGCGCGGATGTTTGGTGAATGGGCAGTGAAGTGAGGATGAGATGCCAAATGCTGACACGAGCCACGCGATCTAAACGACCACAAAATAGCTTCCTGGGGGAAAGAGCACTGAAGATAACAGCTGTAAAAAGACAAGTCGGTGAGAAAAACTATGTCTGTGCGAGGATACAAGGCCCAATCAGGAAGAAATAAACAGGCATAACCCTGACAACTGCTATACTCTTGATGCCTGAGAAAATCCATACAGAGAGAGAGAGAGAGAGAGAGAGAGAGAGAGAGAGAGAGAGAGAGAGAGAGAGAGAGAGAGAGAGAGAGAGAGAGAGAGAGAGAGAGAGAGAGAGAGAGAGAGAGAGAGAGAGAGAGAGAGAGAGAGAGAGAGAGAGAGAGAGAGAGGAGAGAGAGAGAGAGAGAGAGAGAGAGCTAAGATAACACCTGGGAGGGAGAATTCATGCAGTGTTGCAATTTAGATGTGGATAGTTATAATGTTCTATAATGGCAGACGGTGAATTTTGATGCAATTAAAAATAAAACTGAATTTGATTGCCTATTCTATAGCATTTATTGTATGCAAAATCCCATTAAATTAAATGACACACAAAAACGACAGTATTCATCAAAAGTTGCAACACACTACCAAGGTGAGACATTGCGCATCTCGAGAAATCACACACAGGTGGGCAACTTATTACGAAGGTGATGAAGGAGGACATTTAACTGACCAACAGAGGTATTTGCCATTTTTACAAGTCTCTGTCAATATCTGATGATGAAGAGCTCTATTTTGAGCGCTGTGTTGGCACTATTGAGTGTTCCTAGGAGTTCCTGTTTATTCAGGACTAGGCACCCACTGTCGTCCACAGTGAATACTATGAAGGCGGCAAGGTGTTGAGCCAGTGTTCTCTCAGGAGAAGAGGAGGAGGGGTGGTGATGATGATGGTGTGAGGGTCCTATGACCAGCCATGCTGCCTCCACATAGTCAATGTGAGAGTGTGAGAGTGAGAGAGTGAGAGAGCGAGAGAGCGAGCCGGGAGAGGAATGTAGAGGTAGGATCGAGCGCCGCCGAGTGGCTTGGCAGTCCGTCCTCTGCATGTGCTCCTCGTTAATCTGGAGCCGGCTCTGCTGCACAAATAGCATCATCAGCGGCAGCAGCAGCAAGAGCAGGAGCTGAGCATCCAGGCCTAGCTCCACCTTGACACAGAGCAAGATACTCCCACCTACAACCACTAGCAGCATTCAGGTGTGTCATGAACTCAGGTGTGTCATGCACTCAGGTGTGTCATGCACATAGTTGTGTCATGCACTCTGGTGTGTCATGCACTCAGGTGTGTCACACACTCAGGTGTGTCATACACTCAGGCGTGTCATACACTCAGGCATGTCATGTACTCAGGCGTGTCAAACACTCAGGTGTGTCATGCACTCAGATGTGCCATGCACTTAGTTGTGCCATGCACTCAGGTGTGTCATACACTCAGGCGTGTCATGCACTCAGGCGTGCCACACACTCAGGTGTGTCATGCACTCAGGTGTGTCATGCACTCAGTTGTGCCATGCACTCAGGTGTGTCATGCACTCAGTTGTGCCATGCACTCAGGTATGTCATGCACTCAGGTGTGTCATGCACTCAGGTGCGTCATGCACTCAGGTGCGTCATGCACTCAGGTGCGTCATGCACTCAGGTGTGTCACACACTCAGGTGTGTCACACACTGAGGTGTGTCACACACTCAGGTATGTCATGCACTCAGGTATGTCATGCACTCAGGTGTGTCGTGCCCTCAGGTGTGTCATGCACTCTGGTGTGTCATGCACTCAGGTGTGTCACACACTCAGGTGTGTCACACATTCAGGTGTGTCACACACTCAGGTGTGTCACACATTCAGGTGTGTCACACATTCAGGTGTGTCACACATTCAGGTGTGTCACACACTCAGGTGTGTCACACATTCAGGTGTGTCACACATTCAGGTGTGTCACACAATCAGTTGTGTTATGCACTCAGGTGTGTCACACATTCAGGTGTGTCGTGCACTCAGGTGTGTCGTGCACTCAGGTGTGTCATGCACTCAGGTGTGTCATGCACTCAGGTGTGTCGTATACTCAGGTGTGTCACACACTCAGGTGTGTCATGCACTCAGGTGTGTCATGCACTCAGGTGTGTCGTATACTCAGGTGTGTCGTACACTTAGGTGTGTTATGCACTCAGGTGTGTCGTACACTCAGGTGTGTCATGCACTCAGGTGTGTCATGCACTCAGGTGTGTCATACACTCAGGTGTGTCGTACACTCAGGTGTGTCATGCACTCAGGTGTGTCATGCACTCAGGTGTGTCATACACTCAGGTGTGTCGTACACTCAGGTGTGTCACACACTCAGGTGTGTCACACACTCAGGTGTGTCATGCACTCAGGCTATGACAGTTCAGGCAGCCCTTTTGATAATGGTCATCCATAGGGCTGTTCACCTTATGGAGGTCTTCAAATAAATAATAGCATGATATGATGATAAACAAACCATTTGAAATCAAGTTCAAACCCGCCATTGATATCATGGAACCTATATTAGATGATTCATCTCCTTATTTCCCTTTTTCCAGACTCAAAAAAATAATTGAAAAAACTATTTGTTTACATCTAATTGTATTCTGATAGAAATCTGTACCATATGTGGCCATGGGTATGGAATACAACCAAAGGTGTATGTCTTATAAGCCTTTGATACAACACAAAGGGTATGTTTTGATTCTGATTATGTCTGAGAGTTAGCATGTATACTGTGTAGCGTATTACACTATCAGCAGGTCAACATTAAACAGACGCAAGCAAGCCTCCTGCTGAAAAGATTTAGATAAGAAATACAATGACAAGTGTTCATAAAACATTTTACGACTGCAAAAAAAGGGCTGCTGATCAAAAAAGCCCTGATGTTGATAAGGTAAAAGCTGACGGTGTTGATGTAAGCAGGCTATCAATATGGTGTATGGTGATGCACACAATAGCCATGGGACTTCGCCGCTAGATCATGTTTCTTTATCCCGGTGGAGTGTCACGCTGCCTCAGCCAGACCGCCAAGTCAACCAGAGACTTGGCAGTGCAATAAAGTACCATTACCCAGCATGCACCTCTGCGGGATCTCAATTGGACGGGTGGTATGCTCTGCATGGCTTGATCGGGCGCGATACATACAGGGTTCTAAAGTTCAATGAACTTGCCTAAACAAGTCAAAATATTGATTTTCTTGCAAAAAGTTTTGCTCTAAACCAATGAGGTAAATAGGTAACCACCAATTACTTGTGGCCAGTTGATTCTACACCATAAAACTTCAAATAACTCCTACACTTATTGGCCCCTCTAATTGTGATACGCTTGTGGAGTAGGAGAGGCAATGTGAATGGTGGGAATAAGAGCCAATATGCTGCTAAGGGAGAAGTGAGGTGTTATAACCTCATTTGTGCTGCAAAGCGCTACCATTACAGAATTCATCGTATTCTTCTCCCAACACTAATTATTGGCCACTCTTATTGTGTTACACTTATAGAATAGAGTAAAATCATATATATATTTCATTCACTTCTACAAATAATTTTCTGGGTTATATAATTGGTTTACAATATAATTCATTTACAAATCATGTAGACAACAGTATAAAGGGTAACTGAGTAAGAAAATATTCAATCCTGCTAAACCCTAGTTAACTATAATCCTGCTAATATATTGCTATACAGCATATCTTATAGTGTACCCTAGATTCTATACACGGGAGGGAGGCTGGGCATACGGTGGGAATAACTACCCTGATGCCGGGAAGGTGGGTAGTGTTACCTCATGTGTGCAGCAGGCCGCTACCATTACAGAATTTATCTTATTCTTCTCCCCTCAGTAATTATTGGCAACTCTAATATTGTAATAGGCTTGTGGAGTAGGGAGGGAGTCAAAAGAGTCTACAGTTGGAATGAAAGCCCTGCTGCTGGGGAAGATGAGTGGAGTTAGCTCATGTGTGCAGCAAGCCGCTACCATTACAGAATTTATCTTATTCTTCTCCCCACAGTAATTATTGGCAACTCTAATATTGTAATAGGCTTGTGGAGTAGGGAGGGAGTCACAGGAGTCTACAGTTGGAATGAAAGCCCTGCTGCTGGGGAAGATGAGTGGAGTTAGCTCATGTGTGCAGCAAGCCGCTACCATTACAGAATTTATCTTATTCTTCTCCCCTCAGTAATTATTGGCAACTCTAATATTGTAATAGGCTTGTGAAGTAGGGAGGGAGTCAAAAGAGTCTACAGTTGGAATGAAAGCCCTGCTGCTGGGGAAGATGAGTGGAGTTAGCTCATGTGTGCAGCAAGCCGCTACCATTACAGAATTTATCTTATTCTTCTCCTCACAGTAATTATTGGCAACTCTAATATTGTAATAGGCTTGTGGAGTAGGGAGGGAGTCACAGGAGTCTACAGTTGGAATGAAAGCCCTGCTGCTGGGGAAGATGAGTGGAGTTAGCTCATGTGTGCAGCAAGCCGCTACCATTACAGAATTTATCTTATTCTTCTCCTCCTTCACTCACGTTTCAATCGCCACCTGCCATCCATGTGCATGAAGAGGGGAACACCCTCGATGAAACACTCAACCTAGGAGCCTCTATAGGTAGCCTAGCCATACGCCAAGTTTTTGCCTCACTCCACTTACATATAACCTCAATTATATATATAGTGGAACCCCTCCAAGTGAACACCCCTCTAAGTTGACCACCCCTCTAAAGTTGACCACCCCTCTAAAGTGACACAAAGTGATCACATTTTGCCGATCCAAAACTTTTTTCCTATTAGTTTCATAGAAAAGTTAACTGTCTGTGGCTGGTCCCAAAGGTGGCCAGTTAAGGAGGGCTCCACTGTATAGGATCAGATAAGCTTCATTGAAGTTCAATAAGTACTTACTCAATATACGGCCACCACATGATTTCTCAGTTTCTTGGGTAAACAGGGTAAAAATTGCCTGATTCAGAATGATTCTAATTATGTGAGAAAAAAATGTTTCTTAGAATATTCCATAAACATAGTTCACACATTTTCAGGAGACATTCACCTTCATGCAGTGTCTCATCCAGGGATTAGAAACTGAGGGATTTTTTGTTAGGGTCTGTGGTGTCCAAATGCCGACCAGAAACCCTGCTGGGAAATGTCCTGCATTCATGGCCAGCATTATTCAAGAGGGAAAGGTTGATAAGTATGTAGATCACCCATGACCTTTGCAGGTGTCGAAATGCTTGCTTTACTGAGGTTAGGCCTGGATCCTCTTAAAACACTAATGGCCCTTCCTCCCACACCCACTGATATCCACGGTCTACTGCCTGCTAGAATTACGCCACACAGAGAAACAAAACAAGTGGTGACCAAAAGCACTGGCAAAAAATGTCATTAAGGTACCTTAACTCTTATGAGATCAATTTTAATTTTCCCTACAAATGTCTGATGACAAATTGTAATGTGAAATATAAGCGAAATTCAACTACCAGGTTGTTTATGTTCATGACAATCTTATAAAATTTTAGTCTACAATAGTAGTTGACATATCAAAATGAACCTTGAATCGAGCACAACATTCTGAGATTGGCAAGCTAGACTCTTCTTTAAATGAATTATGATCATTGCGAATATGCATGCCTGGTTCTCTAGGTTATGTTACCACAAACGCATGTTTGCTTTTGTGGCATTATAGAAGGGTTAATGCCTACACAATGCTGTACTTTCTCATCCAAACCCACTCAAAAGGGGAGACCACGAGCCTGTAAAGATCTGCATCATCAGTACCAAAACTTTGGGAATGAATAGGTTAAACGAAATACCAGGCAGCCCTGCGCCACATATTATAACCATCTCAAAACATGGCCAGCCAGGCCCTCCCCAATAACTCACATACTATAACCTCAGGTAACTGCTCAAAACACCCACTCAGCTCCTGTGTATAAAACTTAGCGCAGTGCGTGCGATGTTGCCCAGCTTGAAAATTTTAAAGGTTCCCTCCTCAATACTGGCAGTTAGACACCCCAGGAATATTACTTGACCAATATTTGAACAATGATTATTGGTAAGATAGCCATCAACAATTTATCTTCAAACGTACTTGATAATGGTCATGCTTTCAATCTAACCTTAAGTAAATGTAAGGACAACATGGATTTTTAGCTACCAACTGGCCACAGAAATAGTCCCATAACCTGTCTAGTTGCTAACATACCTTTATACCTGAGTGGTAAATTCTATTGTAAAACACATTCTTGAAACTAAACTATACAAATGGTCAAATCAGACACCACTATGCATTACTTTCTGGCAGAACAGTGCAGTGTCTCATTCAGCATTCTGGCTTTCAGTTGTCATTGGACTTAAAAGTAGTGAAGATTTGTGCAGTTTATCTGTGATGCTTCAAGTAAGCCACCTGGTGGGCATTCCTGGAACTACCAATATGTCAGGTCCAGGTGTTGAAGTGAATGAAGTACTAGTTGCTTGTGTGCTTAAAGGACACTGGAAACTTACAACTGCAGACAGAAAACAAAGTTCCAGTCCAACAAAAAATAATTCATACCTCAAAACTTGGTACTGCACCATTTATCTGTGTCACCAACTTACCTGCAAAGAGAAAAGATGAAGAACAATTAAGAAACATAAGGGATTAGTACAACAAGGATACAAACATTGTACAAAAACAGCCCAATCATTGAGATGCAAGGAGCATCAAAAGAAAAGGAATATAAGAAAAAGAGTTCATTAAATTTGTATCACCATATGAGAGGGATTACCTCTATTATGATGATATTTCTAAAATGTGAATAAAGGATGTATATGATGTATATATATATATATATATATATATATATATATATATATATATATATATATATATATATATATATATATATATATATATATATATATATATACACACACACACTAAATATGTATAAATATTCTTGGTATAGAGAAGTACCTGTAAGGGAAATATGCGTCAGACTCATCTTTGCACCTAGCAACAGACAGAAACCTGATTCATGTGTGATAGGATTCTCGACAGGAAACAGACCTTTAAAAAACAGTGGGCCCAAAATAATAAAGGCAATTACACATCCAGAATGAACCAAAATGCCCCAAGCTTCATGGAGTATGAAGCTCAGTTTTCAGCGTGAACTGTCAGCGGTAGGAAGAGGGTCGTGTCAACAGTGTTTTATAGAGCTATATTTAGGCGAATGGCATAAGTTTTGATAGAAGAAATGTCAACCCGGTTTTCACAAGAATTGCAAAAGCTAGCCATTTATAAGGTTATCGATTAAAAAACTAATACATGAATTGTTTTTTGGTCATAAAGAAATATGACAAAAAGGTCAAACACTAATATATATTCTGCACAAAGAGTCATTGACCTTTTTTTATTATCATATTTCATTTGCCTAATCAGGCTTTAAATGTGACAGACTGAGAGAAATTTGGAAGGTATGATCAAATAATATTTGTTTAGATAAAAATAATAGGACGAAGGATTTATATTTCACATTCCCCGTTATCTATTATATAAATAATATCTGATATTGAAGAATAAGATTTGTTTTTTCAATATGTAGAGAATACAATTTTTTCATTATAAATAATGTATGTTTTCAATAATAAAAAAAAAAATTGACAAAATATTCTTAGAGATTTAGTTCATTTATCTAAAAGGAATGGGTACTTGATATACACTGAACAAATGTTAATTCAACCTTACAAATGGCCCAAATAGTAAAATATTTGCGATTGTTCCAAAGATCCATGGTGCTATGGTCACACAAGGGTTAAGTGACCTTGAGCTGGTAAGATGATGACCTTGAAATAGACAGTTCCAAAGGGTAGCAAATGTGTCTCAAATCCAGGACATAATGTAACATACGGAGAATCTAAGGCACATGAAATTAAGCTCCTGGTACACTTGTTGATTCACATGTGTCAAAATCTATGATATACAACAAAATACAATGCCATAACCCCTAAAAATATTAGAGCAAGGCATCCACCCATATCCTGCTTACTACACTGACCCCTGACTTATCGGCCTACCAACTCAATAACCCCTACCTAGTTATCCAATCAATGTCTAAAGCGCCCTCTGAAACTTCAATAAAATATATTTATACAGGCGACATATTCATCAGCTGACAACCACAGGCTGGGCCGTTCTCGTAAATCCTAATTCCCCCGTGAGTGGGATTTTTTCATAGGGACTGTAAGATGTTGGTCCACATAGTATGCTTGACTAACATCCACTCAATGGGTATCACGTTACGTGTATATTTCATCCATGTGATTGTCTATGTCATGTTCATTTCAGAAGGTAATGTTGGTGGGCTGCGCTGTACATTTTGGTACCTTTTTTTCATGCGGTTGTACATCTTAGAACCGGATAGAGGATAATCACCAAAGCATACATGACCCACATCCCTTCAGTGCATTTGGATTTGGAATTTCGTTTTTCGTCATATTTATGCCAATTGTGGCTAGTTCGTGACTAGCCAGTTGTAAATATTGGAGGAATCCGGAGGACCCGCCGAAAACCACTGCTTAACCCCAAGTCACTGGCAACTTTCTCACATGCCCAGGCCCGGATTCGAACCCAGGCAGTGGTGAGAGACAGCGTGCAGTCAGTGGAGGCGCATTAGACCACACAGCCGTCAGAGCAGGCCCCTTCCCTTCAGTGCATAGAAGTTGATATATAAAATATCATACATATATATATATATGGAGATATATTATCTTTGAGGAATAATATCAAAGATCACTGAAGATGCTTATGATCTGCATCATGTCTCCCAGAGTGATACCTGGTTAAAAGTTACACTTGTTGAGATTTCTATTTTCAATTCTCTCAAATGCATTAGTTGCATACTTCTTGGACTTAAAATGTCTACCTTTCTATAAGATATGCAATTTTTTAGGTCATTTTTTCGACTCTACTATACAACAGCAGGTACTTGGACCACACTCCATTTCTAGGTTTCCACTGATAATCTGATTTAATCCTGAAGTCTTAAGCATCACGTGTAGAAATGGAAATATAAATTTGCAATATGATAGCTCTAATGTTTTCAACATCTTTCAATTATTTTTCTAGAGAAAATAAACCAGAACTAATGACCCTCTGTTACTACAGTACTCATGTACTTCTGCTAGACAGTCAACCTTCAACCTTGGATAACTTTCATTTTTCTTTTTTATGATTTTTTTCACAAGGCAAGCATGACCGAGCCATTACACTAAGCTAAAAGAAGGCTTAACCGAAGTCATCGCAACCTAACTAGTGTTTTTCATGTAACTGATGAAAAAAAAAAATATTTGATACATGTTTTTGGATAAACTGTAGAACTCAAAGAGGTTTTGAAAAAAATGGTGCTTCTTTTTAAACATAGCTTAAAAGAATGCTTAACAAAAGTCATCACAACCTAACAAGCGTTTTTCATGTAACTGATGAAAAACAACATTTGATACATGTTTATGGACATATTGTAGAACTTATAGAGGTTTTGACAAAATGGTGCTTATTTTTAAACATGGTTCTCACTCTTCACTACAGCAACCGTGTACAAACATTTGGCATGACAGAATGGATGTCAACCACCACCGCTAAAAAAGTTGACCAAAAACTTGCTGGTGCTCTTTTCGTTTGCTCGTGTCATCGGGAGTTTACTGAGGGAAATAGACAGCATTCCTTGCAGCACCTCCTTAAGTATCTAAATGCAGCTTTTCAGCGCAGCATCCTGCTGTGCGCACAGCCATATGCCTAACTCAAGCTATTTTATGCATTAATGCTTGACCTATTACCTGCTTCTAAAAATATGTGTGTAGAATAAAAAGTTCAACTCGTAAACTCATTGAGGAGAGGAAAAAGTATGACAAATATTAATATTTTTTTGAATATATTTTACTTGTGCTTAAAAGTGAGTCTTCTTTAGATTTAAAGGTAATGCTTGAATATGTCAAATAAATTCCAATACATATTGTCGATATTGAAAACATTAATTTTCTTGCTTTTACTTTAGCCCTACTCAATATCCTATATATCCACATAATAACTTATAAACCTAAATGTGTTTTTATAATCATTCGATTTCCCATAAACCCTGTTATTTTTTTAAAGACCCACTCAAATTCTTATAAAAGCAGTTATTTTTTCATGGATCCATCCGATATCTTACAAAACAAGTGACTTTTTATGGACACACTCAACTTCTTACAAACCCAGTCATTTACAGATAGACCCACTCAAAGTCTTATGAACCAAGTCATTTTCTCATAGAAACACTCCATTTCCTATAAACCCAGTAACCGTATTTTCTGAAGGATCAAGTCAAAATCTTATAAACTGAGTCATTTTCTCATAGACTCACTCAATTTCTTATACTCCTCAATGTCTTATAGACAGGATACGTTTTGAAATCCTTACTGCTACTATGCCACCAGTAAGAAGTAAGCTAGTTAGAGCTCCACATCTTGAAAGATGAAGATAATTACCACGAGATAAATTGCTGAAAGGCCAGAACTACCAAGAACTGCAATAATAGTCTTAACTTTGAATAAAATGTGTACAAAAGAAAAAGAAGAAATTCTATTCGTGTATTACCTTTCTTTTTATCACTAGCCGTAGGTGAGTGGATAAAAATGAAAGGTATTTCCATTAGTTGGAAGGGAATGAAACAACAGATATGTAGCTTGATAAAAATGTGACCTTTTGACACTAGCTGTTGCATACTTTTCCTCAGATGGGCGGCATTAGCGAATCCAAAATATTGTGTCTGGATTTTCCTGAGAATCCCAACAAAGATCTCAGAGAATCCCAACAAAAACCTGCTTTATTTGCAGCCCCAAAATGTCTTTGAGTGGGAGCCAAATACCTACTTTGGGTGGCTATCTTGGTTAGCTGGTGTCATCTCCCCGGGGGCCCTACAGGTCACCACAGCAATGCAAACACAGGTTGCTACAAGTATTGACAGCCACCCACCTTAACTTAGATTAACCCTTCCAATGCTGAGGTTACTTTCGTCCAAAGTACAAGGATTTTTGAAAATCATCGAAACCCTGTCATGTTGGTACTCATTGAAAAGCTCTTGCTGAGTACTCTCAGATGAGTACCCACATGCCAGGGTTTTGATCATTTCTCAGGTTTTTTGCATCATTTGGAACGGCAAAATTAGCCACCAGCAGCATAAGGGTTAAATCTGCCCCCTGTTGGTGCCAAGAGAAACCGATAGCACACGCACATTAGCCTACCTGTACTGAATTACACCCTAACTACAACATTAACACCCCCACACAGTCAGATAGGGTACACAGGAAAACATGGTTGAAGAATTGCTTTAACATTTAATTTTTTGCCTTCTTAGCTCAACCTCCTCTTCTTTCAGTGCTTTCCACTTGAATCTCCTTAGAAACCATGTGTAAATGATGCCAGTTTCCAAGGCAACCAAACAATAATATTGGCATGGTTGCTAGGGAGTGGGAGGATTAAAAACAATGCTGCTGGAAATTCTGGAGATATCTTTGCAGCCCTTTTCAATGTCTTTCTAAAAATTTGATTCAAAGGTTACTCAAAGTACAATTAAAATCGAATCACACCATAATTCATTATTATCAATATTTTCTTATAATAATTTTAGTATTAAATGTATGAATATTGACATCATTACATCACTAAAAAAATCATTAGCATAAATTATTTTATCATTATTATTATTATTATTATTATCATTAATAATATTATTATCATCATTATCATTATCATTTTTATCATTACTATTAAAATTATTATCTTTATCATTATTATCAATATTATAATTATCAGTATTATCTTTACTATCATTATCATTGTTATAATTATCATTACAATACTTATTAATTTTATTATTGTTAGCCTCATCACCATCACCAACAGTACTACAATCATACTGATGGATACAGGATCATCAAAGAGGGTTCCTTATGATTTGAAGATCTACTGAAGGCGACAGTACCATTCCATTCATGGATGGTGAAAGTTGCCATCAAGCTCTGGCTTAACCCTCCCAATGCTGAGGCTACTTTCGTCCAAAGCACAAGGAATTTTGAAAAACATCTTAACCCTGTCATGTTGGTATTCATTGGATAGCTCTCGCCAACTACTCTCAGATGAGTACTTATGTGCCAGGGTTTGTCATTTTTCAGGTTTTTTTGCATCATTTTGAATTGGCCAAATTAGCCACCACCAGCATAAGGGTTAAATAAAGCATGTTGGGTATGGAGAGTGGAGTAGTAGTAGGCTGAATACCAGCCTCTCCACAGTCTCTGCACACTCTCAGCCTAGTACCACATACACAACCTGAACCTGGGCACAGAGGCAAGAAAAACAAACCCTCAAATGCACTTCCACTGTCAGCCATTTTCTGCAGACAATATTTTGGAAGAAAAGATGTCTGCAAGTGCTATCCATATAACCAGTGGTGCCGCAGCTTATTTGAATAGAGGTACAACAAGTCACCTAATCAGTTTCTCCACTTGAGATGCCACCCAAGTCAGGTTGGTGAGATTACAGGCAGAAAAATGTTTAGGATAGGCTTAGAACAGCTTATAAGTGGTCTTCATGGACAGGTGTACTAATCTAACAGTTCAAATTAACGTCATTCAAGAAAAGGAAATTTAGGACTTCTTTTCATAGACAATGGGTCTAGCTTAATAGGTCAGTTACATTAGTTACCTGCCTTGACTGGGTAACCCTTCACCCTAAACCCTCCACCCAAAGACATTTGTATCTCAATCTTCCAATGGAATATGAGCTTTGCTGATGGATCTCAAGCTAATTTAATGACTATGGGAAATAGGCCCTAAAAAAGTCTGACTACTTTTTATTGCCTGAGGCCGAATGTTGATAAGAACTTACAACTCTCCTTCTAATATCTTGATAATTCATACTTAACTCCTAGTATATATATATATATATATATATATATATATATATATATATATATATATATATATATATATATATATATATATATATATATATATATATGTGTATATAAATATATATATATATATATATATATATATATATATATATATATATATATATATATATATATATATATATATATATATATATATATATATATATGTATATAACTATATATACATACACCAGAGATATATCATATATCGAGATACTGCTTTTCAAGGATAGCTTTGAGCATGAATGGGTTAAATGTGGCTGTCCACACCTCTGTCTTTCTGGTCCTACCCTTAATAGATTGACCTAGTAAAGCCTTTCGGCATCCTGAGTCACTGACCGCTATACAGCAGCTATGTCAATTACCCACCAACTACCCTTAGCTCAGCTGAGAAGATACCTCGCATTCTAACCCAAATGTTTCAGCTATGTTTAACTGAACCAGATACACCTACATTTCACATACAATTCCAGTTCAGCCTCAAGTTAATTGGAAGTGAATTATGCCCAGACTGAGACTTGTCAACTTGAGAAAATGAAATTTTTGGAATTATTTATATCTACTTTGCAGAAATAATATTGCACATGAATATTAACCCTTCAAATACTGAGGCTACAAGTGTCCAAAGCACAAAGATGCAAAGAATTTATTTTGAAAACCATCTGAACCCTGTCATGTTGGTTTTCATTAGATAGTTCTCATAGAGTACTCTCAGATGAGTACCTATTGAGCCAGGGTATCAATCATTTTTCAAAGTTCCTGCATCATTTTGTATTGGCCAAATTAGCCACCAGCAGCATAAGGGTTAAGATTCATTTGTTATCCCGTTCAGGTTAATCGCGGAATATTGTCCTGGTGATGACTAACAAAGTTGTCTATTATGTTCTTGATCAGATCATTTGTTTACTGTGTGCCATTGTATAAATATTCAAATGAGTTAGCATTGTGATTATGTAAAATGGCATGAAGCCTGCCATCACAGCAAAGTGAAAAGAAGGTAAACATTTAGATTGATGCATTGGTTGATTGTATGAATTATCTTGTTGATTAATCATAACAAATGCATCGATGGATTATTATTTTAGCCAATATATGCTTGTGTAATGAGATAATACTTATAGTATGTGTTCTTTATTATCCTATCACTGTTAATATGGAAATGAGAAAAGTTATGACTAGTTCAACATAATATTGTAATGAACATTTGCCTTCAAAGAGAAGGTGCCTTCAGTCCTGGTGACAGTATTTTCTAGTGACAGATGTTCTTAACCCTTCCAATGCTAAGGCTACATTCGTCCAAATCACAAGAATGGAAACTATTTTGAAAACCATCTAAACCCTATCATGTTGGTATTCATTAGATAGCTCTCACTGAGTACTGTCAGATGAGTACCCTTTTGGCAGGGTTTCAGTCATTTTTCAGCGTTTTTGCACCATTTTGTATTGGTAAAATTAGCCACCAGCAGCATAAAAAAGGGTTAAACTAATTTCTGGCCATACACTTTGTTTGCAAGATAAAGTTGGCGTAAACCTTCTGGGTCTGAACTCCTCTTTGTTCAGATTACTTAATGAGTAATTATTGCTTTATAAATATCCCCCTTCAGAGTGATACTGTTAGCTATGAATACCCTTACTTATTCATTTTAAAGCTGCACTTATCCTATTATGGAGCAGGGAAAATAAGTTAGTAAGAAAAAATTTGTCTTCCTAACATTTTTTTCTTGCTGAAACACACAGATAAAACCTCCCAGAAGAGCCACTATAACTGAAAACTATAATCCTCCTCAAACTTAGAGGACTTCTTGCAGACATCACTTAGCTTGACAAGAATGCAATTCTGAAATGACAGCGACAAGATGTTGGAACCTGCATCTTAGCTCTGAGAGGGAGACTTGGCACAGCTGTGAAAAAGCGCAGTGACATGTTTGTTTCTAAAGGAGGAGGGTTTTTTGACAATGTAAAATTACCTACTGCTGTTCAAGCAACACACCCTTGTATCCAGTTCCATTATGGTAGCTGCCTATAATAGCAGTACCAGGGAATAGAGTCAGCTGGCGGCTAGGCCAGACACCGAAGACAGCATGGTTCAAAGGGTGAATTCTTGGGGGTCTCAATATAACTAGCTTCCTGTGGGGTTCATTACTTCCATTAATATAGATACTTGTTGGACACACATTTTGGAGAAATGGGAACAGGTCCAAAATCCTAATGAGTGTAGGATTCCAAAACCTATTAACTAGACACAGCAAAAGACTACAAATACCCTACCAACATTTGCTTTAAAAACCTAGTTGGCAATAGTCATGTCTGGTAACTTAATGACCCATTCACTTCTTTGGAAGGGCCAAGCAGCTCTGTGATGGAACTGTTTAGGAGCCAGGTAGGTGCTTTAGTGACCAAGATGATTTGAATAGGAATAGTTTTCCATATAATTGCAACTAAGTGACTATGTTGGTTTGCATAGGAATAGTTTTCCATTTAATTGCAACTAAGTGACTATGTTGGTTTGCATAGGAATAGTTTTCCATTTAATTGCAACTAAGTGACTATGTTGGTTTGCATAGGAATAGTTTTCCATTTAATTGCAACTAAGTGACTATGTTGGTTTGCATAGGAATAGTTTTCCATTTAATTGCAACTAAGTGACCAAGATGGTTTGCATAGGAATAGTTTTCCATTTAATTGCAACTAAGTGACTATGTTGGTTTGCATAGGAATAGTTTTCCATTTAATTGCAACTAAGTGACTATGTTGGTTTCCATTTAATTGCAATTGTGAATATAGGATACCAAATCCAAAATCTTCTTAATCAAGGAATAACTAGAAGCAAAATATGATTTTTCGGAACTTTTATGAACAGGTTGGTTAAGGAAGATCTGTGTGAATAGGTACCAATTACAGGAATGCTACATTACACCTAATGCCTTGTCTAGACTGGATTTCTAGTTTGAGCTAAGTAAAAGCTTTCCTCTTGGATTGGCTGAATTGGCAAGCTACTGTAGTAATGGACAAGGTAATAGTAGGGAGCACTAATGGGACATCTATAGATAGCATCAGATGATCTGGCTTCATTCTGCTCTCAACTAGCCAGCTCTTTCAGTCTGGCCAGTCATACACTAGTATCTAGTCAGTATGGCTCCATCTGGTGGATGAAACATGAACCAACCATTCATGCCTGTGGCAGCCAAAACCGTTATTTCACTATTTAAATGATATCTCTCAAACAAAAGAAACGATTAGAAAATATTTGGAAGAGATTTGTTGATTAAAACTCTACCAACAACTTTCCTTCAAATTGTTTGAGAATTGATGCTCTATTCAGGAGTTGTTGTGAAAAGTATAGCATATCAAGACGACACTCATCAAGTAGATTTCCTGGGTTAATCACTTGCTGCCAGCCTGGCCAGAGAGATTATAATTGAAATCAGTGTTATAATATGTCCAGCACGCCTTATTCAGAACTTGACAAGTGTATAATGGCAGTAGTTCAAACTCTGCTAATACTCGAGCACGAGAAAAACAAACAAAATGGCCCTGGCCTAATAGAAGCCACAGGCCCATAGTCTTAGCCAGCAGGGCATCTGAGTGTCTTTTGGACACCCAAACTTTCAAAAATCACTCCTCAGGACACCCAAATTCTATTGTGAGTAATTTTGCGTAATGTTTATTTGAAGCATAAAATTGAACTATTTTCGCCGCAATGGTATTCTCATGATATCATGTTTAAGTATATAATGTCTTATTTCAATAAACAAGTATAATATCTACAGTTTTGATCTGAGTATATCAGGGTCTCCCTTGAAAAAACAGGACGCCCACAAATTTCAGAATTGCCAGTATTGGGCACCCATTTTCTAAATCCTGCTCATGACCCCTTTAGCCATAAGCACATGGCAAGCCTAATGAGCAATGGCTAGCCTCCTTATAATCAGTTATCAGGTATCTTTAGCATTTCAAATTGTTTGATTTCCCTTTTATTTCAACTGTGAGAAAGGGGGGGGGGGGGGCGACTGAGAGATTGAACCAACTTACTTGCCCCAGCCTGGCTGAGTCCCAATACTATCCAACCATAGTGGAAAGAGGAAACATGGGGTGAAAGAGTTAAGCTCTCTACAGGTACGGCGTTGAAATACCAGTGACCTATAGACCCTCTCCTCCCCCTCATCTTCTGGCTGACTCCCAATACCAACCATCCATAGTGGAAAGAGGAAACATGGGGTGAAAGAGTTAAGCTGTCTACAGGTACGGCATTGAAATACCAGTGACCTATAGACCCTCTCCTCCCCCTCATCTTCTGGCTGACTCCCAATACCAACCAACCATAGTGGAAAGAGGAAACATGGGGTGAAAGAGTTAAGCTGTCTACAGGTACAGCGTTGAAATACCAGTGACCTTCTGACTCTTCCCTCCCCCTCATCTTCTGGCTGACTCCCAATACCAACCAACCATAGTGGAAAGAGGAAACATGGGGTGAAAGAGTTAAGCTGTCTACAGGTACAGCGTTGAAATACCAGTGACCTCCGGACCCTCTCCTCCCCCTCATCTTCTGGCTAAGTCCCAACACCAACCATAGTGGAAAGAGGAAACATGGGGTGAAAGAGTTAAGCTCTCTACAGGTACGGCGTTGAAATACCAGTGACCTATAGACCCTCTCCTCCCCCTCATCTTCTGGCTAAGTCCCAATACCAACCAACCATAGTGGAAAGAGGAAACATGGGGTGAAAGAGTTAAGCTGTCTACAGGTACGGCGTTGAAATACCAGTGACCTCCGGACCCTCTCCTCCCCCTCATCTTCTGGCTAAGTCCCAACACCAACCAACCATAGTGGAAAGAGGAAACATGGGGTGAAAGAGTTAAGCTGTCTACAGGTACGGCGTTGAAATACCAGTGACCTCCGGACCCTCTCCTCCCCCTCACCTTCTGGCTGACTCCCGATACCAACCAACCATAGTGGAAAGAGGAAACATGGGGTGAAAGAGTTAAGCTGTCTACAGGTACAGCGTTGAAATACCAGTGACCTCCGGACCCTCTCCTCCCCCTCATCTTCTGGCTAAGTCCCAACACCAACCATAGTGGAAAGAGGAAACATGGGGTGAAAGAGTTAAGCTCTCTACAGGTACGGCATTGAAATACCAGTGACCTATAGACCCTCTCCTCCCCCTCATCTTCTGGCTGACTCCCAATACCAACCAACCATAGTGGAAAGAGGAAACATGGGGTGAAAGAGTTAAGCTGTCTACAGGTACAGCGTTGAAATACCAGTGACCTTCTGACTCTTCCCTCCCCCTCATCTTCTGGCTGACTCCCAATACCAACCATAGTGGAAAGAGGAAACATGGGGTGAAAGAGTTAAGCTGTCTACAGGTACAGCGTTGAAATACCAGTGACCTCCGGACCCTCTCCTCCCCCTCATCTTCTGGCTAAGTCCCAACACCAACCATAGTGGAAAGAGGAAACATGGAATGAAAGAGTTAAGCTGTCTACAGGTATGGCATTGAAATGCCAGTGACCTCGGGACCCTCTCCCCCCCCCCCCCCCCCCCCCCTCATCTTCTGGCTGACTCCCAATACCAACCAACCATAGTGGAAAGAGGAAACATGGGAGTAAAGAGTTAAGCTGTCTACAGGTACGGCGTTGAAATACCAGTGACCTATAGACCCTCTCCTCCCCCTCATCTTCTGGCTGACTCCCAATACCAACCATAGTGGAAAGAGGAAACATGGGGTGAAAGAGTTAAGCTGTCTACAGGTACGACATTGAAATACCAGTGACCTCCGGACCCTTTCCTCCCCCTCATCTTCTGGCTGACTCCCAATACCAACCAACCATAGTGGAAAGAGGAAACATGGGGTGAAAGAGTTAAGCTGTCTACAGGTACGGCGTTGAAATACCAGTGACCTCCGGACCTTCTCCTCCCCCTCATCTTCTGGCTGACTCCCAATACCAACCAACCATAGTGGAAAGAGGAAACATGGGGTGAAAGAGTTAAGCTGTCTACAGGTAAGGCGTTGAAATACCAGTGACCTCCGGACCCTTTCCTCCCCCTCATCTTCTGGCTGACTCCCGATACCAACCAACCATAGTGGAAAGAGGAAACATGGGGTGAAAGAGTTAAGCTGTCTACAGGTACAGCATTGAAATACCAGTGACCTATAGACCCTCTCCTCCCCCTCATCTTCTGGCTGACTCCCAATACCAACCAACCATAGTGGAAAGAGGAAACATGGGGTGAAAGAGTTAAGCTGTCTACAGGTACAGCATTGAAATACCAGTGACCTATAGACCCTCTCCTCCCCCTCATCTTCTGGCTAAGTCCCAATACCAACCAACCATAGTGGAAAGAGGAAACATGGGGTGAAAGAGTTAAGCTGTCTACAGGTACGGCGTTGAAATACCAGTGACCTCCGGACCCTCTCCTCCCCCTCATCTTCTGGCTGACTCCCAATACCAACCAACCATAGTGGAAAGAGGAAACATGGGGTGAAAGAGTTAAGCTGTCTACAGGTACAGCATTGAAATACCAGTGACCTATAGACCCTCTCCTCCCCCTCATCTTCTGGCTGAGTCCCAATACCAACCAACCATAGTGGAAAGAGGAAACATGGGGTGAAAGAGTTAAGCTGTCTACAGGTACGGCATTGAAATACCAGTGACCTATAGACCCTCTCCTCCCCCTCATCTTCTGGCTGACTCCCAATACCAACCAACCATAGTGGAAAGAGGAAACATGGGGTGAAAGAGTTAAGCTGTCTACAGGTACAGCGTTGAAATACCAGTGACCTTCTGACTCTTCCCTCCCCCTCATCTTCTGGCTGACTCCCAATACCAACCATAGTGGAAAGAGGAAACATGGGGTGAAAGAGTTAAGCTGTCTACAGGTACAGCGTTGAAATACCAGTGACCTCCGGACCCTCTCCTCCCCCTCATCTTCTGGCTGACTCCCAATACCAACCAACCATAGTGGAAAGAGAAAACATGGAATGAAAGAGTTAAGCTGTCTACAGGTACGGCGTTGAAATACCAGTGACCTCCGGACCCTCTCCTCCCCCTCATCTTCTGGCTGACTCCCAATACCAACCATCCAGCACCACGTTGGCAGAGGCTCCTGGAACATACCCCACCTCGCCTCTGACATACTTACATAAATATTCATTATGTCTTTACCAGCTAAGTATAACATCAGCCCCTGCACATAAATAAACTTTATGCCCACCTAGGCTAACATTTAACATTTCATCAATATCTCATCCACCCCCATACCGCACCACAACATACTCGTGGGTAAATGCATCAAGATATGCACAAGTCCGACCCAGGGTATCCTCCTATGCGTAATCATAGTAAAGAGAGAGCACCTAAATCAGCAGCCTACCGAGTAGGCTTTTGGATATAAACTTGCAATTACTTACTTCACATCAAAAATGTGAGGAAGGCAGGTTTGTTCAAAGTATTCCCATTTTAAAGATGATCCATTCTGAGTAAAATGTGATAGTTTTGAGAGTTTTATTTGAGATGCACTTCATTAAGGATAGAGCGTTGCAGAGCAGAACAGTGCTGGTATTCATAAAATGGTATTTTAAAAGTATCTGTGAATGAATAGCACCAACAAAGGCAAACTATAAATACAAAATATTTCCTTTTATATCAGGTAAAAGTAGCTTTGCAACTATTTCCTTCTATTTCAAGAAGAAAAAAATATTTATAAAAGATTTCAGTTTACAAATGTTATCAGCAAAGCAAAATTATGAAGGTAAAAATATTGTTTGTTTTATTGCATTAATAAAAGATGGGAGTAACAGGGCTCGACGCTAAGGGTAAACCTATGGCCCCAGGCCAGTAAAAATTTCCAATAACAGCTTCGGGCCAGTAAAAAAAAGACCTCAACTGGTCCTACAGGGCCAGTAAACATCTGGAGACATTCTCTTTAAAAAGTTTCCCCCTGAGAATGTTCCCAATTGTTTTTGAAATAAATGAATATAAAATTTATAAAGATAAATGTTGTGGTGAATCTTATGCAATGTTCTTTCTTGTTATGTTAAAGAAAAAATGTAGGACCAGTAAACATTTTGCAGGACCAGTAGATGCTAGGTGTGACTGGTCCTACAGGGCCAGTATCATTTTGAGTTAGCGTTGAGGCCTGAGTAATTTTAAAGAAGTAGTAATGTTCCTTTCCCAATGTTGTTTGTGTACACAGTGCATAGGCAAGAGCACATCAATCTTAATATAAACCCTTAAGGTGACCGTTTCCAAATATCTGCCTATCTTTTTAAAGCACTTCTCTCATGATTAGGGTGGTCAAGAAAAGCATAAGTCACTATTTTGAGGCCAATAATGACCAACTTGGCCAGAATGTCCAGTGGGAGCCCCAATCAGAGAAGTCGGAGGAACCATTGCCAAATGATGCATCCAAAAGGCATGTAAAGACTTTCAATGGGTTAATGAAGTCAAGGGTACCTCTCATCCTGAAGTCACTCAGATCTGGCAGAGAGCTAATGCTGCTGGCACCAGCTCCCGCAGACATAACTAGTGGCTATTTTGACAGCAGACAGTGTTTCAAATAAACTGGTTAGGTCTTCACCAGGTATGTGAAAAATGCTACTAAATGGTAACAGAATTATAGTGAAACCACATTAGCTACACCACATGAAATACCTATCAGGCATATTCATTGTTTATTTCTCAAATGTTGAAAATACAAACAAGTTCAACACACATGCCACTGACAGATAAAGTGATAAACACAATGCATCTCTCTCTCAAGATAAATAAGGGCAATATATGTGTCATAGACAAACCTTTTTGCTTTCTCTCTGAACCAGATTTTTTATAATAGAAATCTTCTCATATCCAGTAAAAAAATCATATGTAAAAAGTATGCAAATATTAGAAAACTGATGAATAAGGAATGAGTACATCTAATCCATTCATACATAATCCATTCTGATGGAATATTTACCTTCAGAATTCTCCATTTTCCATGTTTTCAGATTAAAGTTATCCGTGCGGGACCGCATGCTTAGTTGTCTGTGATAGGGAGGATTTCATCCTCTGCCGTGATGAAAGTGAAGGCCTAAGGCATTTCTGCTCCCACGACACCTGTTCCTCTTGTCACCATCATAGTCAAGTGTCCTCGCAGGAAAGAATGTCCTACTCTCGTTAACTATAGATATCCACGTCGCATCGTCTTTAACCCTTCCACTGCTGAGGCTACTTTCATTCCAAGCACAAGGACGCAAAGATTTTTGAAAAACATCTAAACCCTGCCATGTTGGTATTCATGGGATAGTTCTCGCTGAGTACTCTCAGATGATTACCCAGGGTTTCAATCATCTTTCAGGGTTTCTTTGAATCATTTTGTATTGGTAGCCACCAGCAGCATAAGGGTTAACCACTTAACTCTGGCCAGGGTCTTATCCAGGATTTTCAAAGTGGGTGGCAAAAATTCAGTAAATATTATAAAGATTTTGGGCCACCATTATTTAAAGGGAAATAACAATACCTTCCCATTGCAACCATAAAGCATATATAAATTCACTAACAAATGATGTATAATATCTTTAATTAATGCCAATGCAATGCAGAGATGATTCCAAATTACTTGCTTGAAATTGATATTGGTAGAAATTCTTGACCAATTTAATCACGTTTATGTAAGTATGATATTCAAGGGTTTGGGTGCCCAGTCACCCTGCTAGCTTTAGATACTCGCTTCTCATCTTCTTTAACCAATCAACTCGAAATCCCCTCAACACACACGTAGTGGCAGTGACCTCAAAGAAAAAATTAACTGCTCTGGTTAACTATAAATACCCTTGTCTCATCTTCTTTAACCACTTGGCTATGGCTCCTCTTAACACACACTTAGTGGCAGTGTCCTCAGAGAAAAATGTACTCCAGTTAACTATAGATAACCACATTTCATCTCCTTTAACCACTGAACTCCGGCTCCCCTTAATACACGCATAGTAGCAGGGGTCTCAGATAAAAGAATGTCCTTCTCCCATTAACTATAGGTAGGTACCACTTCTAATCTCTTTGACCCTGTATCTATGGATTTCATTTTTCAGTGAAACTAGCTATTCAATATCATGATATTAGCAGTATTGCACGGAGATGCCATTGTTTAGCTGCTCTGCTCTAGACCCCCCCCCCCCCCCCCCCCCCACATTGACTATAGATGTCCACATCTCATTTCCTTAAACCCACGCCATTTCAGAAATGGATGAGAGTTTTATTTTTCAGTGAAACTATGAAACTAGCAATTTGACATGATGATATTAACAGTATTGCGTGAGGAAGGCATTGTTTTAGCTGCTCTAGGAGTAGGAGTAGCCTACCTAGTGTTTGCCACTTCCTCCTCCTCGGGTTGATCTATTGTGATCTATTGCCGCCACAAGGGGGCATCAATCACGCTCAATGGCGTCTTCCTCCTCAGATGGCCCAGGTACTCTGACGCAAGTTCCAACAACTAGGACACCATGCTCAACCAACCTAACCCTTATGCTGCTGGTGGCTAATTAGATCAATACAAAATCATGCAAAAACCTGAAGAATGACTGACACCCTAGCAAATGGGTACTCATCTGAGAGTACTCCGCGAGAGCTATCCAATGAATACCACCATGACAGGATTTAGATGGTTTTTAGAAATCTTTCTGTCCTTGTGCTTTAGACAGTAGTGGCCTCAGCATTGCATGGGTTAACCAATTCAAGATTAATTATGAACTCTTCTTGAAATTGTGATCTGGATTTCTAAGAATTGTGGAAATAAATTCAGAATTAAAATTGGTTTTACAAAATATTTGGAGAAAAGTTGTATTTAGTGTTGAGTTCTATTTATTATCTTTTGCTCCAGATATCATCCCAACTATGCCTTGGCCTGAAATATTTCACAGATTAATGAAATACACCCATTACATTCTAAAGAGAAGTGATTTTTTTTAAATATTACCCAGAATGTGTGTTTATTCTTAACACTTACACTGCTGGTGGCTAATTTGGCCAATACAAAATTTTGCAAAAACCTGAAAAATTACCGAAACCCTGGCAAATGGGTACTCATCTGAGAGTACTCAGCGAGGGCTATCAAATGAGTACTAACATGACAAGGTTCAGATGGTTTTCAAAAATCTTTATGTTCTTGTGCTTTGGACGAAAGTAGCCTCAGCATTGGAAGGGTTATGAGAAACTTGCATATTTGTTGTAGCATGTGGGAGTTCTTTGATGATGAAGTGGTAGATAAATCAAAGGCCCAGACTAAATATGTGTGTGGTGGTAGATAGCTGGGCAGCATATACCACATAGACTATCACTTCATCATATCACTGGAAGGTAGAGGATAAACACCATTTATAACCAGCCACATTCTACTCACTTCAAGGCATTAGGAGAAAGACGAACATGGGCACTTGCACCTAACCCAATATTCCCTTTCCAATGAAATAGTCAAATTCTTGAGGTGTACCTGTACCTCCTCATCCTAAAATTTCTATGTTATTTGAAAATTTCACAAAAAAATAACGAATTTGTCAATCATTCTTTTCAAAAGAAATCCTATAAACAACTAGTGACATTTAACAAAACCTTTTTTATAATTTTAGTATGTAATTTACTTTACTCTCACTTCATCAATTGTATTTGACCATGCAAAGAATTTGGCAATTGGAATTTTGTTTTGTGTCACTTATTATGGACTAGCCAGTAACCGGAGTGTCCTGCAAATACCACTGCCTAACCCCAAGTCACTGGCTACTTTCTCACATGCCCCGGTGGGATTTGAACCAGGACAGTGGTGAGAGATAGCTAGCAGTCAGTGGCAATGCTTTAGACCACACAGCCATCAGGACAGGCCCTACCATGCAAAGAAGAGCTAGAGATGACATCCTTTGACCTCAGGATTGACTCAATAAATCACTCCTCTAATTCTTCATAAGTTATATTTCTAGTCAAGGAGAGTCGCCCTACACTACAAATCAATGCTTACTCAGTGGTCAGTTATGCAGTGTATGCTAAGAGAATGGTCTTAAAATAGAGTTATGGCCTATTAGCACTCTACCCTAACAGATGATATGAGTTACCAGCAGTGGATATCCAATACCCAGCTTTTGACCACAGGTGTTAGAAGTGTGGGTAGGTGCCACTATCCCCTAAAGCATTGTAAACAGGCGATGTCCATAATAAATCTGTGGTCACTCACTGGTCATCCAATACCCAGCTTTTGACCACAGGTATTAGAAGAGTGGGTGGACACTGCTACCCCCTACAGCAGAGTAAACTGGCAATGTCCACAGTAAATCAGTGGTCACTCACCGCGGTCAGTATTTATTAATCTGTAGTATCAGATACCCAGCTTTTGACCACAGGTATTAAAGTGTGGGAGGGTGCCGCTACAGCATATGGTGATTAGTCAATGTCCACAGTAAATCAGTGGTAACCCACTGGTCAGTAATGCAGTATCCAATACCCAGCTTTTGACGACAGGTTTTAGAAGTGTGGGTGGATGCTGCTACCGTACCCTCTACAGCATGGTAAATGGGCGATTCTTAATAGATTGATTTATCAGTGTTTCTGACACCTCTTGCTTAAAACTTGTAAAATCAAAAAGATTGATCAGCCATGCTTTCACAGTCTGCACTTGTACTGGAAATCTAAATCAAGTAAGCTTTTGCCCCTATGCTCTTTGTGTCCTATAATCACTCTCCATGGCCTGTTCAAATGGATAATGAGGTATGAGAATAAAACCTATATTTGAACAATTGAAATGGTAAGAAATAAGTTTAAAGCAGCTACTATGACATAAGTAGTCAATGAGTGCATGAAGGCTTGAAAGACGTACTGAAACTTTTGCCTAGAAGTCATATATTTCAAAAGTGGAAACTGTTAGGAAAGGTTTGTCAAACGCTATTGGGACTAAGCAGTGAGAATGTATCCAGGCTCTCCTCTAACACTGCAAGGGTAGAGCTAGCTGATGCCACACTCCTTTGAAGCTAGACGGTATGTGAAATAGGTGGTCAGCTGTCCAGTTCAAGGTTAGCAAGCCTAGCAGCTGCTTGACCAATCACAACTCTAACCAGGGCAGTGAAATACTGTGACAAAATTCCTTGCGTCTCACCAATAAATTCTACTTCCAAAAATAACTGAGGATATAGATATATCCTTGCTTTAACTGATCTTCAATATTTTATGTAAACTGACCCTAATGGGCAAATATTAAAAGTAAGTGAATACCCTTGAGACTACCTTGGCATCCAAAGAAGGATGAGTTAAAGTATTGCCTAATGGTCAAGCATTCCGAACTCTGCTAGGCTCTTCACATAGGACTCATAAGAAGCCCAGAATTCCTCCCTAGTCCAACCTGACTAACCAACCTGCTGGACATTTTGATCATATGCATACATTTATAAACTGGTTTAGTTAGATGCCAATAACTGTACCTTAGCATATACTTCAAGTTTCATTATAAAAAGTAGTGTCTGGCCCTTTGAGGAAAACTTGGAAAATGTATGACTATAAAATAATTGATGATTTTCCATCCCTAATTAGTCAGGCCAATTTAGAGCACTACAGCTTAGACTATGTTAGACCCCAATCATTTAATCTTTGAGATATGTGTATTTTCTATGCTGGGCAATTTTGATATTTTGATGGGCAAGCAAAAACTAGCATCTAAGTGCCCGACATGGAAAGTTATTCCGAAAAAAGTATGTCCCTCCCTATATCCTCCCTTCAATACTGCCAAAGAACAACTTTGTGTCGGTGATATCACCGAAATAGAAAGATCGGTACAAATCTAATAAATACAGTTAGTCTATGCAGCAAAGAGAGGGAGGATTCAGTCGCTCTTGTCTTTACGTCTAAAAACACACACAGTGACACAATGATGGGTGGTGCCCTGGATATGAATGGGTCAGAGGCAGCCATAAAATGGAGGTCCATAAAAGTGTACTATATAAACTAGGCTTGAAAGAACCTGCTTTTTCTACTTTTCTAGTTCTGTATCAAAGGCAGTGTCAACGATCTCTAGCCCAACGTGCCAGATTGCAGGAAGCAGTGCTTGGCCTGGATATGATTAAATCAAAGGCAACCATAAAATAGAGGTCCATAAAAGTATACTATAAACAGGTCCATAATAGTATACTATAAACAAAGCTAGAAAGAAATAGCTCTTCTTTACTTTTTTGTTCTGTATCAAAAGCAGTGGCGACAACCATCTCTAGTCCAGTGTGCTAGACAAAAGCAACCATAAATTGAAAGTCCATAAAAGTGTACTCTATAATCTAAGCTAAAAGAAATTGCCCTTTTCTACTTTTTTAGTTCTGTCTTAAAGGCAGTGCCGACAATCATCTCTATCCCTGTGTGCCAGACAAAGGCAACCATAAAATGGAGGTCCAGAAGTGTTCAATATAAACTTTAAGCTAGAAATAAACTGCTTTTTTCTTCTTTTCCAGTTCTGTCTCAAAAGCAGTGCTGACAATAATCTCTAGCCCAGCATGCCAGATTTGAGGAAGCAGTGCTTGTCAGTTCACACATGTGCCATGCATGATAAGGAACCCTGCACATGTGTGGAAATGCCATGACTTTTACATACTGGATAAGACAATCTTAGCCAAGGAAGGTACTCGCATAGGCTAACACACCTTAATGATTGATGGAGGGGAATTGGGTTATTTCAAGAGGAAAATGCAGCATCAAGAGGTATACTCTTGTAATATGGCCAGGGAAAATTGTGAGAAGGTTAGGCAGTGGTTTTAGCTGGGTACTCTAGTTTCCTCCACCACTTACAACTAGCTAGTCACGACTTTGCCACAGTGTGGCAGAAAAAGTGACAGAAAATCAAAATTCAAAATTCCAATCTTGAAATACCCAAATTGTACAATCCCTATTGGCTCAGGTAGCCATTTTAAGGAGACTGGCTGCAGGTGTAATTGTATCTTTGATTGGTAATTGAATACCACTGAAAATGTCAATTTCATACAAAAACAGGAAATGGAAATTTCATACCACTTTATTTCTTATCACAATCAAAATAGGAAATAACACTGTATTGGTAGAGAAAACATACCCATTATGCTGCTGGTGGCGGATTTGGCCAATACAAAATGATGCAAAAAATTGGAAATTGGAAAAAGTGACTGAAACTGTGACGATTGGGTACTCATCTAATAATACTCAGAGAGAGCTTTCCAATGAATACCAACATGACAGGGTTTAGTTGGTTTCCAAAAATCTTTGCATCCTTGTGCTTTAGTGATGAAAGTAGCCAGAGAGCAGCATCAGCGGGATAACAAAACAACCCTCAGTGGTATTGACTAGCATGATAAGGGTTAATGGGCAGGTGACATGGTAAATGGTGTATTACACCCTCCCTTCCCGTCCCAATTACCCTGGAACCGTCCCAATTACCCTGGAACCGTAGCTGTGAAAAAATCTCTGCATCCTTGTGCTTTTGATGAAAGTAGCCAGAGAGCAGCATCAGCGGGATACCAAAACAACCCTCAGTGGTATTGACTAGCATGATAAGGGTTAATGGGCAGGTGACATGGTAAATGGTGTATTACACCCTCCCTTCCCCGTCCCAATTACCCTGAAACCGTAGCTGTCATTTAGATCAGCATCATCATCTTCCAGATTATCGTAATCCACAGATAATGCGGTGCAGGGTATCAGAGTCAGCCAGAGTTCACAAGTATCCCACACTGCTGTGCATTTCACATGTCATATGGACACATCAGGCGTACTTGCCAGAATGCTGTTAATAACAGCTCTTGAAATTGACATCATATCACATCCTTCACTCAGACTCGCACAGGAAAAATGACACTGAGCTTTCCCCAGACCAAAACAGCATGAAATTTGTTTTATGAGCAATCACAGCAGGATGACATTTGTGTATTCCTCATTATCTAAACAAACATGCACCAATTTGCATAATTTCAATGTAAATGGTACATAATTGTGGTTAATGACACATACTGTTTACATTTTTGATGAGAGAGAGAGAGAGACAGACAGACAGAGAGACAGAGACAGACAGAGACAGACAGAGACAGACAGAGACAGAGACAGAGACAGAGACTGACAGAGACAGAGACAGAGACAGAGAGAGGAAAACTTACTAATTCAAGGCTAAACAGTTAGCAACATAATTAGTTGGTAGAAATTACAATTGCTAATGCAAATGAATAGGGAGTTCATAGATGACATGTCTTGATAATTCCTCCTTAAGAAAATAAAGATTTTGATGGTAGAGAAAACAGATGCTCATATATATTCCAAACATATGAGCACTCAACAAATCATATGTACATGTCAGTCATATATGTCAGAAAGTGTTTATGAATGTAAGTGGAAATTGACATCACACTGCATCCTTCACTCAGACAATGACATGAAAAACTATATTGAACTTTTCTCTGACCTTAAGCGGATACAGAAACCTATCTTTCATGCAGTTTTCCAGCTGGCAAGCATTTGTGTGCATTTCTTGATAAATAGATGCATGCCCATCAGGAAGTAATCGGGCATATCATAGAAATAGGGCAGGGCTCAACATTAAGAAAAAACTTCATAAGCCCAGCAGGGCTAGTTACCGAAACTTTTACTAGCCCAGAAATATTTTTGCTAGCCCTGATATTAATGACAACTCTTCTCAAACAGTGACCTCTGTTCATATCATAGCCTCTGTTGATAACATGAAAAGAATACAGTGTATTGTGGTAAATTGAGGTAAATTATCATCCAGGTATGCAGAGCCAAATGTGGGCTTCATAATTTTTAAGCGCTGATATTCTAATTCTATCTAGTCCCTTAGGGCTAATCACAGGTAGAATCTACTAGCCCTGACATTCAATAACTAGCCCGGGGCTACGGGGCTAGCCTTAACGTCGAGACCTGTAGGGTCAATGCAGTTTCATCAAAGTTGAGCATCATTTCTTCTTTTCAAAAGGAAACTATATATATATATATATATATATATATATATATATATAGAGAGAGAGAGAGAGAGAGAGAGAGAGAGAGAGAGAGAGAGAGAGAGAGAGAGGAGAGAGAGAGAGAGAGAGAGAGAGAGAGAGAGAGAGAGAGAGAGAGATACAGATAGAGAGAGAGAGAGAGAGAGAGAGAGAGAGAGAGAGAGAGAGAGAGAGAGAGAGAGAGAGAGAGAGAGAGAGAGAGAGAGAGAGAGAGAGAGAGAGAGAGAGAGAGAGAGATATGAATCTTTCCACAACTTGTTGGCATTTTCATTATTAAAATGCAAAATGTTTGATTGAAAGAAAAAATGAAGAAATTGGCAAAGGATAGAAATATCCCAACCAACCAAAAGTGACACATATAAACCCATGGCTGGGTGGGTGGGTGGGTGGGTGTGAGAGTCCTCTTGACACTGTTTTCTGAATTGGTGGGTAAACATCTTTCAGGCTGACCGCTGCCCAGTCATCTTGTGTTGATCAGACTCCTTGATCAAGTTGGCACCTCTGAGGAGCACAGGTCTGGCATGTGGGATCAAGACCTCCGAGGGGGGTGTGGTCAGTGGCGTGGGTGGTCACTCAACATGGGAAAACTTAACCCTTATGCTGCTGGTGGCTAATACAAAATGATGCAAAAAAAAACTAAAAAATTACTGGAACCCTGGCACATGGGTACTCATCTGAAAGTACTCAGTGAGAGTTATCCAATGAATACCCACATGGCAGGATTAAGATGGTTTTCAAGAAACTTAGCATCCTTGTGCTTTGGAAGAAAGTAGCCTTAATATTGGAAGGGTTAAGATCCACACCTACTCCATTTCCTGTTTCTCAAAACATGGCCAACATACGAAGATGCAGTCCAGAAAAAAATAAAACAATCAAGAAATTTAGAATTTTGAATTTGGATTTTCTAGACATTTCTGCCATATGCCGGCTATTAGTCTTGACTTGCCAATTATAAGTGGTAGAGGTAACCAGAGTACCAGGGGAAAACCACCACCTGTCCCCAAGTCACTGGCAACTTTCCCACATTAAAGCAAGCTTGGATTATTGTTTATTCATGCAGTACAACATTACCAAAAGGGTATTCTGGCCTAACCAATCACCATATCAATAAAATCATGAATAGTCAAATAAGCAAAAAAGTTAAGTATTTAACAGTTGAAATATCAATATACTCATATCTTTACTGTGACAGCAAAATAATGATTATTATGCCAACAAGCCCTTAGCTGCAATATCTTTGATCTAGGGTAGGAGGGCTACTGATGTTGGACTCTATCGCAACTGATAGTTAGGAAGGAAGGAAGGAATTGGGTTTTACGTCGCTTTCAACAGCTTAGGTCATATCACGACGAGATAGAAACCCGGAACCAGGAAGAAATTCCCTACTCTTCACAAATAGTTCCAGGGGGTCTTTCAGTTGCAGAAGGACCATAGGCAGCCCTCCATAACGCCAAACATTTTTATAGCGACCAGGCCAACCCGCTTGGGGATCCAGCGGAGACTCGAACCTGCTAACTCACGCTTGGGAGCCAGGCATCGTAACCACTAGGCCACGGCGGATCCCCTCCTCTGATAGTTAGGATAGGCATCTTCAAATATTATGCAATATGACGCTATATCTATGTTTCCTTATGATACATTATCTTATCAACATTTTTAATTATGATCCCTGCCTGCCTCCCTCCAAGGGACTCTTATTTTGTTAAATCTAGCACTTTAAGTTTCCGAAATGTTCCTATCAAAAAATGCAGAGACTTCCAGACAGCAGTTAATTCAATTTCATAGTTTAATCAGAACCAGTATTACAGATTTTGAATGATGCAATGCTTTTTCTCATTCGACAAGTCAGGATGAGAAAAACAAAAATAGAAGTCATGCCCTGGCACTTCTCAAAGAAAAAGAAATATCCAATTTATCCACCTATATGTCAAACCAGTGAACAGGAGCTGTCAGGGGGCCAAGACCACTGCTTGACCAGTGCCGCTGACCAGCAAGTCGTGGTGTGAGGCGGGCGGGTGGGCGGTCAGTCTCAGTGACCAGTGGCGTTGGCAGTTGGTGAACAGCAGCACAAGTTTGTTACATCACGAGGAGCAAGGTCCAACTGGGCACGGCAAGGGCTAGCAAAATCACAGCGGTCTGGATAAACATTGACCCAGCCCAACGGACAAGTGGCCAGCGGTTTTAATTGGAACTTGGGGATTTGTTGGATAGGCACAACTGACCTGTAAATCCCATCATTAAGTCTCCTGGTAGGGTGGGAGGGTGAGCATACCCTCTAACTGACCCATACAGAAACTTAGCCAGGACCCGTCCAGCCTGTCTTTTGGACAAGCACTTTCCTGAAAACCGTCTTTTTGAACAGGCAAAAGTTTCTACAAAGAATTTTAAATTTTGAATTTTGGGGGGTAATAACCAAATTTTTTCCTAACAAACCATCTTCCAGGACATAGCTGAATTGTATCATATCAATTGTCTTTTTGACACAATAAGCTATAAAATGCAGTTGGTATAAGGATCTAAAATAGTTGAGTAGCTAAACCTGCACGGGCAGAAATTTGCTGTTTTGGACAGGCATTTTAAAATCCTGGCTATGACCCTGCAGAAGCCTGATTATTTCAGTGATAACAGCTCTTGCTTTTGATACATCCTCAATGCCAGCACTGATGGGCCCGAGATAACTCATACTCATTCAGTGCTTTTTCATCAAAATTGTGGCTTTTCAGTTGATTCAAATTTTACAGGTAAGATATTCAAAGTCTGAACAAAGCCTCCTCCTCAAATAATAAATCGCATTTATTGGTCAAGAAAATGCACATCTATACTAAACACTCAATCTCGATTACTTACCAGTCAGCTACATGACACTGGGAATTACTGCATTTCAATTTCTTACCTAGAAAAAGAGAAGAAAGGAAAGAACATATAATGAAATGAAATGGATAATACATTTCAAAATTGTTTCCAAGACTTTATTTCATCACCTGATAACCAATGAGATTTCCAATTACTGAGGAAAGGAAAAATACAATAAGATCTATGATTTTCGTAAAACATTTCTAATGACAAACATTTGAAAAAGAGTTCATTAAGAAAAAAAGTTTAAGGTCACAGTCATTTAAGACTTCATTTGATGTACCGAAATCAGCCAAAAGATGGCAGCACTTCATATGTACTCCTAGATCCTAAGTGCACATGGACTAAGATGTTCTCTAGGTGAAGTTTTACATGTTTTCCACATTAAGTAAACAGATAAAATGAAGAACCTCAGTAAAATGCAAACACGGAAATTGTAAAAACAGAGGACATCTCAATAGGCTAGATATCAAACCAATGCCGAAACATGACTTAGGTCATAACTTCTGCACTCTTGAAATGCAATCAAGCAAGCTTAGGTCAATGAGTACATGAATATGTGGTATCTAATTGCTCTTAGGTTATCTTTATTTAGTTACCACAAAAACATCTTGAACCTATTCATGTTCTGTGCCTCATAGACTAATATATTTCATATGTACACTTTTAAGAAATAGTCAAATCTATTTCTTCAAAATTGATGAGCAAATTCGTTTTCATTGCTGACCCTAGATTATTGAATATCATTGATATCTGGCTCTAGAGTTATGTGTCTATTTAATCATAGCCCAGCCTTCTTTGTGAAACAGTAAACATTTTCAGCCATTGTACTATGATAATTTGACATTTAAAGAATCCCAAAATCTTTAAAATCTAATCATAATAATATGCAAGCTTCCTCCTACAAATGCCACTCACCACTCATATCTTTATCATTACCACTAAGACTATGTGCAATATAAGGAGAACAATATTTTATGGTATCATGAAGATATTCATGGTGCCGATTCTTAGCCACGGTGCATGTTCTTCAAGGTTTTGGGGTTGATCTACTGCCTAGTAATGGAAAAACTCACTGCCCTCGGCAAATTTGAAGAAACATTCAAAGGAAAGTACTATGCCTTTCAATAGTAGTTTTTCAAATAACATACATTATTTCTCATTGAAACATTCATTATGTTATCAGATTATCCAGACTTCACAACAATGCACCCTAAACAACAAAACAAGACTGTAGTTACAGATATATATTTATATATATATATATATATATATATATATATATATATATATATATATATATATATATATATATATATATATATATATATATATATATATATATATATAAATATATATATAAATATATATATATATATATATATATATATATATATATATATATATATATATATATATATATATATATATATATATATATATACACTCACATATATACACACATATATACATATTGAGTGCCTCAGGAGACAGCAGGGTTTCCTAGCCATGAGCAGGTTAAGCCATGAGAAATGATGAGAAAGGGAGAGATGCCTGTGGAAGGGCAACATGGGAACAGTTAAAAGGCATAGGGTCAGAGCATATTCTATGATTTATGTTGTTTATAGCCACCAGTCTTCCCACAACGCAGGCACCATAATTCCTAGCCAGCAGACGAGTACCCTCACACACTGTCAGAAACTCAGCTAAAATATCATTGGGCAACTTGTTAGAGCAAGAAATAATGAAAATATACAGCTCTAACCATCAGACATAAAACTGCTATCTATTAAAAGCAGTTGGGTTGGAACTAGTTAGATGTCCTGTGGCCATTCTTTTACAGGGTCTTAACCAGTGAGCATCTGGCACTATTTGGATTCCCAAAGCCCCAAAATTACAAAACGGAACAACCAAAAATGTTTAGTGAGGACTTTTTTTTAAATGTCAATTTCAAGCAATTAAGTGAATATTTTCATCTCAATTAAACTCCCATGACATTGCAGAAGGATATTATGATTTTTCTAAATAAGTGTTTTTATGGACCCAAACATCATGATACTCATTATAACATAATTTATTATTATAACTGTTCTTTATAAATATATTTTAAAACAAATAAATCTGGTTGATTTTTTGCCTAGAGATAATTGTCCTTTGAACTGCTAATTGTGTTTCTTGTATAAACCAATGATAAAACATACTGCAACCTTACAAATTTACATGTTCTGTTTTTTTTTCTAATATCATATATCAAAAGAAGTGGCTTGCATTGTTCTTGCTGTTCCAATGAGATGCTCCATTGAGATTTACCACAGATGCAAACACTAGTTCTCTACTCTTGTTACTTCTTTTCCTATTGTTTTCTGGAACAGTCTTGAGTCACCAGGCCTTCCCCCCTCCCCTCCCCCCGGTATAAAAATTAAGTAGGGAGGGTTTTTAACATCCTCTACTTCCTAGAAAGGAGGTTTGAAATCTTAACAAAAAGGCACACCTTGACCAAGTGAGACGCACCTTGCCTTTTGATATGCTAACTTGTCTTGATAGTTTAGTTAAGATGAAAGTAACCCTATTCGTTCCTGGATAATCTGGTCGAGTTGGAAAAAGTTTGGAACCCTGCAGAAGCATCTCTTGGCAGAAAAAGAGATATACTTATCAAGGCTGCGGCCTCCCACATAAACACAGTCTTTCATCTACATGCATGTGTGTATTTGTGTGAAAGCAGCGACATGTGTTGCTCATAACTGATAACAGGCATGTTATGAAATGTTAAAATGCTATATAGCATAACTTCAGCCCTCGGAAAGTGGCAGCATAAACAGCAAGATGACCCCGTGACCTTCGCTGGATCTTCTCCCTCCCACGCAGGAGAAGCCAAACCCTTTAACTCTTCCAATGCTAAGGCTACTTTCATCCAAAGCACAAAATTTTTTGAAAACCATCTAAACCATGTCATGTTGGTATTCATTGGATAGCTCTCACCGAGTACTCTCAGATGAGTACCCATGTGCCAGGGTTTTGGCCATTTTTCAGGATCTTTGCATCATTTTGTATTGGCCAAATTAGCCACCAGCAGCAAGGGTTTTAATTACAGGTGGTAAAATGTTAAAATGCCAATAAAAGTCCCTATGATAAGAAATGCCCTATTGGTTAGTTAACACAGCATAAATGTTACTATTTAATCAAATACAAGTGATACAGGTACTTATCCTGTAGTTGACACAATAACTTTTATGGTAAAGAAATGTTATCTTTGAATCAGTATTGCCAGCCAACCATTTTGAATTGCTCATTACATCTGCCCAGTTACCTTGGTTTAAATCAATTTGGGCAACTGTGTTGGTGACAGGGACTTAGGCAGGACACGTCCTACCTGTCTTTTGGGCAGGCAGTTTCATGAAAATCTCCTTTTTGGACAGGCAAGATTTTCTATGAAGAATCTTCAATTTTGACTTGTGGAGTGTAATAAGTAATTATCTTCCTAACAAACCATCTCCTTGGACTTAGCGGAAGTTTAACCCTTATGCTGACGGTGGCTAATTTGGCCAATACAAAATAATGATAAAAAGCTGAAAAATGACTGAAACCCTGGCATATGGGTACTCATCTGAGAGTACTCAGTGAGAGCTTTCCAATGAATAACAACATGACCGGGTTTAAATGGTTTTCAAAAATCTTAGTGTTCCTGTGCTTTGGACAAAAGTAGCCTCATCAATGGAAGGGTTAAAATGCCCTTTTTGACACAATAGGCTATTAAATGTAGTTTGTATAAGGATTTAAAGTAGATTGATAACTCAAATATCTGGACGGGCAGAAATTTAAGAATTGCTGTTTACGACAGGCATTTTGGAAATCCTGGTCATGACCCTGGCTAGTGTTGCTTATATTAATGCTTAAGATCTACCAAATTGAACATAGGGTTGAGCACACGGACCCTAATTAGAATAGAAAACAACATGATCAAACTGAAGCTAGTCTACAGTCATGTAATATACTGGAAACTCAGTTAATAGGAACAATTAGGCCTAAAAAAAGTTGTTTGTTTCCTGTAACCCTACCCTAACAAGTTTTTATTCATAAAAATCCCTACCCTAAGGTTTTTATCGCCCATCCAACTCCCAATCAAGGTAAAACATGCATAAAACACACATTTTTGACCAAAAAAATAATGCAAAAAAAATGTTTTTTACCGACCTACCTACCCTATTTTTTTCCGGACCGTTACAGGAAACAAACAATTTATTTTTTTAGGCCTTATCATCATCTTTTCACTGCCATGTTTGCTTTTTTGTAATAACCCTATATACCTTTGAGGTAAGCATATCCACTGAAGTCATTAATCAAAATATCAAGGATATAAGAAAATATCAACATTTCATT
>OZ012685.1:19054007-19209007 GCA_963942565.1 Maea johnstoni
CATTTGCATTACCTGAACATGATTAGTACGACACTGCTACATCACTCCATACTCGAGTACACTGATTGACTATTGTGCGTATGCCTGTGGGTATGATTACAAACAAACCCACATTGGATTTCAAAAACCTTACTGTTGCATAATTTGGTCGTCAAATCTAATCGTTTGGATGTTGTAATTTTCCCTTTATTTTGATCAATATTTTCGTTTGTTTTGCACTATCCAGCAGTTTAATGTTATGGTTTTCATGCAGGTTGGGTGTCTTCGTGCTCTGCACCTATGAATTATATAGACCCTCTGATATGATGGGCATACAGCCTGATACAGGCTGTATTCTAGGGAAGTCGGTTAACACTCTTTAAGCCCCTACTGAAGCACCTTAAGTAAACAGATAAAATGAAGAACTTCAGTAAAATGCAAACACGGAAATTGTAAAAACAGAGGACATCTCAATAGGCTCTATCAAACCAATGCCGAATCCTGACTTAGGTCGTAACTTCTGCACTCTTGAAATGCAATCAAGCAAGCTAAGGTCAATGAGTACATGAATATGTGGTATCTAATTGCTCTCAAGTTATCTTTATCTAGTTACCACAAAAACATCTTGAACATACTCATGTTCTGTGCCTCATAGACTAACATATTTCATTCACTTTTAAGAAATAGTCAAAAATATTTCTTCAAATTTATAAGCAAATTTGTTTTCATTGCTGACCCTAGATTATTGAATAGCATTGATATCTGGTTCGAAAGTTAAGTTTTATCCCAGTATACATTTTCAGCCTGACAAAAAACTTAAACTCAAGGCAAATTTAAAGAAATATTCAAATGAAAGTAGTATGCCTTTTATTAGTAGTTTTTCAAGTTACATACATTATTTTTCATCGAAATATTCATAACGTTATCAGATTATCCAGACTTCACACCAATGAACCCTAAACAACAAAAAAAGACTGTAGTTGTGTGTGTGTGTGCGCGTGTGTGTATACATATACATATATATATATATATATATATATATATATATATATATATATATATACATGTATATATATATATATATATATATATATATATATATATATATATATATATATATATATATATATATATATATATATATATATATATATTGAGTGCCTCAGGAGACAGCAGGGTTTCCTAGCCATGAGCAGGTTAATCCATGAGAAATGATGAGAAAGGGAGAGATGCCTGTGGAAGGGCAACATGGGAACAGTTAAAAGGCATAGGGTCAGAGCATATTCTATGATTTATGTTGTTTATAGCCACCAGTCTTCCCACAACGCAGGCACCATAATTCCTAGCCAGCAGACAAGTACCCTCACACACTGTCAGAAACTCAGCTAAAATATCATTGGGCAACTTGTTAGAGCAAGAAATAATGAAAATATACAGCTCTAACCATCAGACAGAAAAATGCTATCTATTAAAAGCAGTTGGGTTAGAACTAGTTAGATGTCCTGTGGCCATTCTTTTACAGGGTCTTAACCAGTAGAGCATCTGGCACCATTAAGATTCCCAAAGCCTAAAAATTACAAAACAGAACAACCAAAAATGTTTAGTGAGGACTTTTTTTTAAATGTCAATTTCAAGCAATTAGTGAATATTTTCATCTCAATTAAACTCCCATGACATTGCAGAAGCATATTATGATTTTTCTAAATAAGTGTTTTTATGGGCCCAAACATCATGATACTCATTATAACATAATTCATTATTATAACTGTTCTTTATAAATACATTTTAAAACAAATAAATCTGGTTGGTTTTTGCCTATAGATTATTGTCATTTGAATTACTAATTGTGTTTCTTGTATTAAACCAATGGTAAACATACTGTAACCTTACAAATTTACATGTTCTGTTTTTTTTTTCTAATATCATATATCAAAAGAAGTGGCTTGCATTGTTCTTGCTGTTCCAATGAGATGCTCCATTGGGATTTACCACAGATGCAAACACTAGTTCTCTACTCTTGTTACTTCTTTTCCTATCGTTTTCTGGAACAGTCTTGAGTCAACAGGCCTTACCCCCTCCCCCGGTATAAAAATTTAGTAGGGAGGGTTTTTAACATCCTCTACTTCCTAGAAAGGAGGTTTTAAATCTTTACAAAAAAGGCACACCTTGACCAAGTGAGACGCACCTTGCCTTTTGATATGCTAACTTGTCTTGATAGTTTAGTTAAGATGAAAGTAACCCTATTCATTCCTGGATAATCTGGTCGGGTTTGGAAGAGTTGGGAACCCTGCAGAAGCATCTCTTGGCAGAAAAAGAGATATACTTATCAAGGCTGCGGCCTCCCACATAAACACAGTCTTTCATCTACATGCATGTGTGTATTTGTGTGAAAGCAGCGACATGTGTTGCTCATAACTGATAACAGGCATGTTATGAAATGTTAAAATGCTATATAGCATAACTTCAGCCCTCTAGAAAGTGGCAGCATAAACAGCAAGATGACCCTGTGACCTTCGCTGGATCTTCTCCCTCCCACACAGGAGAAGCCAAACCCTTTAACTCTTCCAATGCTGAGGCTACTTTCCTTCAAAGCACAAGAACACAACTATTTTTGAAAACCATCTAAACCATGTCATGTTGGTATTCATTGGATAGCTCTCACCGAGAACTCTCAGATGAGTACCCATGTGCCAGGGTTTGGCCCATTTTTCAGGATCTTTGCATCATTTTGTATTGGTCAAATTAGCCACCAGCAGCCAGGGTTTTAATTACAGGTGGTAAAATGTTAAAATGCCAATAAAAGTCCCTATGATAAGAAATGGCCTATTGGTTAGTTAACACAGCATAAATGTTACTATTTAATCAAATACAAGTGATACAGGTACTTATCCTGCAGTTCGCACAATAACTTTAATGGTAAAGAAATGTTATCTTTGAATCAGTATTGCCGGCCAACCATTCTGAACTGCTCATTACATCTGCCCAGTTACCTTGTTTTAAATCAATTTGGCCAACTGTGTTGGTGTAGCTTATATTAATGCATAAGATCTACCAAATTGAACATAGGGTTAAGTACACAGACCCTAATTAGAATAGACAACAACATGATCAAACTGAAGCTAGTCTACAGTCATGTACTATACTGGAAACTCAGTTAAGAGGAACAATGATCATCATCTTTTTACTGCAATGTTCGCTTTTTAGTAATAACCCTATATACCTTCGTGGTAAGCAGATCCACTGAAGTCATCAATCAAAATATCAAGGATATAACAAAATATCAATAATTCATTCATTAGAATTGGAAAGAAACCTGATTCTGCAATAGCATTATCCCTTCCAAGGAGTGTATATTTTTTGTTACTATGTCAAAGGCCAGTATAAAGACTGGAGTAATAATGATTCCAGTCTGCTGATATTTAGCTCTAAGAAATGGTGCCTCAAGAGATATTGGCATCCAAACAGATAGTACACAGCAGGGAGTTAGTCAGCCTGCTTTGGACTAAATAACTCCTTTATAGACAGGCAGAATTTCTGAAGAATTTTCAATTATGGCTTTTTGGAGTGATAACCAACTCTTTTCCTTACAAACCATCTTCTGCAACATGGCCGAAGTACAAAATGCCCCTTTTGACACAATAGGCTGGTAAATGGAGTTGTTGTAAGGATTTGAAATAACTGAGTAGCTAAATCTCCACAGGCAGAAAATTTGTGATAGCTATTTTAGAGAGACATTTTTGAAATTGTAAGTAAACCCCTGGTGGACAACCCTATAAAATCATAGAGCAAGCAAGACGTGGGTAGGGATAGTTATAAATATCTCTGAATACATTAACCTAGTAAAAGCATTCCTCGCCATCCCATCCAGCCACTGGAACATGTACCGATTAACACACTGACACTGTTTAGAAACCTGCACACAATTAGTCCTTCTCATCTTCAAGATGCCGCCGACCAATGGCTGGTATGCAGACCTTTGATAGCTAAGATTCAAAACTGGCTCTACAAAATGGAAAATCATAATATATTTGGTGTGATATTTTACACCAAGACTGCACAATTTTAGGTTATGGCCATGATAAAAGGATAAACAAGACATCTTCAAGTTAAAACCTATTAGATATACATTGACGTGAAAGCATGTGCTTCGATTTGGTATGACTCAAAATTCCTCACAAATTTGAATGTCATGGGCTTAACCCATTCAAGCCTTTAGCAGCCAAATCGTCTGAAAGGCCACAATACACTTAGATTACAATCATAAAACATGTTTACTTATCAAAATAAGGCATAATATATATATATAAATTATAACATCCTTATACAATGTCATAAGATTTATATTGTGGTAAAAAAAATCATATGTTTGAAAATGACATTTTAAGAAATTACTCGATCTTGGCTTCCTGAGGGGTGATTTTTTAGGCTTTGGGTGTCCAAATAATGCCCAGACACCCATGTGTGTAGCCTATAAGACACATATTCCTGGGGGAGGAGGGATGAAAGGATACACATCTATGCCTCCCACCTGGGCAACGAGGAGGAGGAGGATGCTATGGTTTATTTGTCCGAGATAAACAGCGCAGGGGTTGTATTTACGTGAGATCTGTGACCAGTGAGTAGGGTGGGTGTAAACAGAGGAGTAGCCCTCTAGGCAAGGCTAATGGTACCACTGAGGAGGGAGACAGGTGTCAGCAGTCCCAAGGCTGGCATCAGAGGGGCAATCGCAGCCAAGCATACTGCCATTATCTTAACCCAATGCTCATGCTACTTTCATCCTAAGCACAAGACAACAAAGATTTTTGAAAAACAATCTAAACTCTGCCATGTTGGTATTCATTGAATAGCTCTCTTTGAGTACTCTCAGATGAGTATTTGCCAATGCAAAATGATGCAACAAACCCTGGAAAATGACTGTTACCCTGGCCCATGGGTAATCATCTGAGAGTACTCAGTGAGACCAATCCAATGCAATGAAGGTTAAGGTTAAGATGGTTTTCAAAAATATTTGCGTCATTGCGCTTTGGATGAGAGTAGCCTCAGCATTGAAAGGGTGAACCCTGGACCTCGGGATGTGTGGATCTGGGATGCATCTAAAAGATCTCTGGGTCCTCTTTGGATCTGAAGGCTCTGCTCTTACTCTCCCTCTTTTCCCTCTTTCACATAGGATTATCATGCTTTGTCATCTTTCTTCATTTATGACAAAGGACCACTTTTTGTTGATACTGTTTGGCGGTAACTTTGTGTGCCAATGTGCCTTTAAACCCTCATTCATTCCTTGGACCTTAACTCTTTAACTACAGGCGCCATTTGCTGGCTAGGCCCTCTGACCTAGTTAGGCCCTTACACCCCAGGGGGTTTGCAACAATTGGCGCAAAATGCTAAAATTGTTTCCCACAGCCTCAATGTTAAAGCACTATAAACAAATAAAAATAGAAAATCCAAAACGTAAGACATTAAAAATCTAATACAATTTAAATCTCCTCAATCGAGTCATGTAATTTTTATTTGGAAATGTGCATGATTTGCACCAGAAAACAACGATTGAACACAAAAATCAAGTTTTGATTTGTGGCCGCCATGTTGTGACTTCCAAGTTTGCTAACTTTCAGAAGCAACAACACAGTAATAAAACCAATGTAATACACAAAACTTACATTGGAAAAACAAATAAAAACATCTGGTGATTACCTACCTTCTTATCCTCCTTATGGTGACTTTCTTTTGTGTTGTACCATCAGTTATAGCCTTTTTCGAAGGCTTCAAACATGATGGGCAACACGTTGTCAGGCACTATTTACGGCAAATTCTATTTCGAAATCCATTGGCCGTAAGAAATGCACCTATTTCCAATCATGTCTCTCTTATAATAATCGCCCAATAAACAAATATACAATTGATACTGTTAGATAGATATGTGTCTTGGCTTTCAGGAAATGCATTATTTATCACGATCCAACCACGGGAAGTATTTATTTGGATCGTGTAAAGTTCGGCGAGGAGACCGCAAAATCTGCCGTTCTCAAAATGGTGGATCTAAAAAAGTGCGAGGCGATTTTCTTTGCACTTGTTTTAAAAAGATCGTTTCAGCAACAAAATAAATTCATCTTGAAAAATAAAGTGGATATTCTTATTCCCTGACATCCATTTAGTCTAATTCTCATCTTTATTGAATTTAGGATGTCAGGAATAAAGGAATATCGATTCAAAACAAAACCGGAAGTGCTCCATTCAATGGCGAGCGGCTAGCTGCAAGCTGGTCTCAACACCGTTTTTCGGCCGTGTTTTACCACTCAGTTTATATTGAATGTATAATATTGATGTTTTTCTTTGTCAATCTGACAAAGAAAAACATGTGAGAATAGGTGAGATATCTATATCACCTATTCTCAAGTTATTTGCCGAATTCGCTGGATATTATCACTTCCTGATTAATGGAAGCACCATGACTTACGTAACGGCAATTGAGTTAGCGCTATTCGGCGCTTCGCAGGATAGACGCATCTGCCACATGAGCGTCATTAGGCGCTCCGTGGGATACGCAGGTGCGCTCGAGGAGCGCCTAATAGCGCTCCGTGTAGCTAAAGAGTTAATAACAGTCCAGTTAGCCAAGAATAGTAATGAGTGTCAGGTCCACATTAAAGGTGGTTGCCAATCACTAGGGTAAAGGAACCTAACTACATCTGGACACATTTGAGTAAACACTGAACCAGCACTGTCATTACAAACCCAGAGCAGGTCAGTCAAGAGGCCTTGATATTACCAGCTTCAGCATGTTCTCACTACATCTACATCTACATCTAATAGGGAATACAAGCCAGCATTGCGAGACACAGACTGAGGCAATAACCATCATCTAGTTTCAAGGCTGATGGGTAGGTAGAATTTCTCTTGCATACCGAATGCCTTGACCAATTACTGCCACTTGTAGGGATTATGTATCTTACCGGTCTATAGGTCAATGCCCCCTACTTGAGAGAGAGAGAGAGAGAGAGAGAGAGAGAGAGAGAGAGAGAGAGAGAGAGAGAGAGAGAGAGAGAGAGAGAGAGAGAGAGAGAGAGAGAGAGAGAGAGAGAGAGAGAGAGAGAGAGAGAGAGAGAGAGAGAGAGAGAGAGAGAGAGAGAGAGATAGAGGGGGGGGGGGGAGGGAGAGAGAGAGAGAGGGGGGGGAGGGAGAGAGAGACAGAGAGACAGAGAGAGACAGAGACAGAGACAGAGACAGAGACAGAGAGACAGAGAGAGAGAGGGGCGGGAGAGAGGGAGGGAGAGAGGAAGGGAGAGAAAGAGAGGGTGTGAAAACTTACCAAGTGAGACAGGCAGACGGACAGATGGAGACAGACTTTGATTGTTTGATTATAATTTTGCAAAGATACAATTCATTTCTGAAAGGTTTATCAGGCTCATGTGTTTTCTCTTCTGGAGAATCAAGTGTGTAGTAAGTTGCTATGACTTTATTGTGAAACATTCATTTTCCTTAGTTTACTAATCAGGTAATATTGTTGATTGCTGCTTGTCTGTAAGGATTTAAAAATTAGATGAAACAGTTTGCAAATTTTTGTGATACCATCACTTTTTTATCACTTAACTATTGCTGTTTCATAGTAGACTAGTTTCTCTTATACTGCCATAGGCTACTACACAGCAAGCAGCCTGGAAGAAGTAGCCTGAATGCAGAATGCATATCTTTACACACATGGTTCCCTCAAGTTGCTTGTATGATCCATGAGAACAGGTCGGTTGATTCACAGAACAAGGTCACAGCTTGTTTTTTGAAAATGCTTGAGAGTGGGCGACCTTTTCATGGGAGTCTTCCATCAAGGTCATCACCAACATCATTTCTCTCAAATGTCACACCTGATTACTATGCACATGGACCGCAAGTTAAAGATACAACAGCACACAAATAGCTGAAAGGGTGTACCGACAAAATGGGCAGAAGTGGGGAAAAATGCAATAAATATTGAATAAAGTGGTTGGATGACGGCCCGAATAACCTCATCCTAAAACTTCTTTAATTGTTGCAGTGAGTACTGATAAGAATAAATGCATTTGCCACACAAATTTAGAAATATCATATCATCAATCTTAGCTTTGCTAATAAGTAAAGTGATTGCCAACCATGTTTTTTCTACTCATAACCACAACATATTAGACAAATATGAAGGTTCAGTTGCCTAGGCTGGGCCTGTGAGTGAGTGCTTTTGGTATCCCCCCCCCCCTCTCTGAGCACTTTATTTTTGAATGTGTGTCCTACTGACAAAAACAGTCCCCCAGATATATCAGGCAAGCTATGCATACTAAAATATTGAAAGATAGGTCTGAGAAAATGGCATTCTGTGTTTAAGATTCACACACTTTCTCTATAGTCCTAACAGCGACTTTGCAATCAACATAGCTACATTGATTCTAGTCTAGATGGGCCACCATACTCTATTTTGATAAAATTACCAACACTGAAAAAATATGTTTCACATGTGTTGAAATTGAAGAATTTTCAAAATGCTTCTTTTCTTTCCTAAATTTTGGATCATTCTCTGTTAAAGGTATTCGGTTTATACTCTTGTATCCACCGAAACGCTCACACGACCTTCCTCCCCTAGCAGGCCTGTACACACGGAAACCATTTCAATCCCCAGGGGGATATTCAAGAGCAACTGGCAGCATATAGCTGCACCAGCTCTTACCACTGCCTTATTAATGCTAGGCACCCATTTTGCAGCTGGGTAAACTGAGGCAATATGGAATAAACAGACTTGCCCAAGGTCAAACCAAAGTGCCCCGGCCAGGAATTGAACCAGCGACCTACTGATTACTAGTCCGACACCTAACCAACTGAGCTATTTTGTCCCCTATGTCCTCTGTTGCTGTTTACTTAATCTATTTTTCAGGTTGTGATCCTTTACTGAAGTTTAACTTCATCGTACATTTTAACCTCATTCACAAAATCATACATAAAGACTGACTGATGGATAATTAGATAGTAAGCTGAAATGAAAACCATCATGCACGTCTTCCTTTGAAGTAATTGCATGCATGAGTGACAGTTAGAAAGCACAAATATTGGATTAAGTAGAAACTTCTTCTGCACTGCTAATTTTCTGAAGATGCATGCAAGTAACACACAAGACAAACAGATACAGCAGGCAGTTCTCATCCCATGAAACAGAGGCAAACATTGGAAGTATAGAACTAAATATGTGTGCTGCCATCTACTGAGTATGGCTGAAACTAAATTTTATCTGGAGGTAAATTTTGTCTTCTTAGGTTTACTGCAAGCCATGATGGTGAGGTGGTGCCATCTATTAGGTAAAGCTATAACTGGATATATGGGCAGAAAGTAATTTCCAGCCACTATCAATTTCATTGCCAGTATCCATGTGAAAGACTACAACACTATGAGAAATTATGACATATAATTATTGGGTACAAGATATATTAGGGGAATTGAGTATGTTTTTCAATGAAGGAGAACTTTGATATGCAGTTAAGCAAATGATGTGTCATGATTTTGTGCCCGATGACAAACATCATACGCTACACGGTGGCCAGCTTAGAATATTGAAATAGTAAGTGTTACCTCTTTAATTTACCCTTTCCCCAATCCCGTAGGAGATGCATAAAATAGAAAATATGAAATCATATGCTATTTTCATTCCTGAATTGGATACAGAAAATTGGTAAATAGCTCCTATTTTTCTATTTTTCATTTTCACAGTTGAACTTGAAACTCCGAAAGTAGAACATTATCCAAAATGAAAATGAAAATTGGAAATTTGATAAACATTTGCTATTTCCATTTTTCATGATGAACATGAAAATTGGAAATTTGATGCAAATTCCTTTTTTCAATTAGAAAATAGAAAAATAAATCTGAAAATACTACACTGACCGTGTTCAGCTCTAGGTCATATGATATTGATAAAGTATTTATCTATGAACTATTCTAATTTCAATTACAATACATCGCCAATAAGTCATTAATTTGCACCTGATCTCGATGGCAAGAAGAACCTTGAATTTAAGCCATTTCACCTGCAATACTTTGATTGGCCCTTCCAGGGTCTTAGCCAAGATTTGGAAACCGGGTGCCAAAAATTCACAATTGTAAAATTTTGGGGCATCCACAATGGGGACCACTATGTACATTAAACAATGTCATGGGAAATATATGGAGATGAAAATATTCAATTATATGCTTGAGTTTGACATTCTAAAAAATCTTTTACAAAGAATTTGGGTGTCCTGAGGGATGTTTTTAAAGGGTTCGGGTATCAAAAAGACGCCCAGACGCCCTGCTTCCTAAGACTATGATTGGAATGGTAAAGCCAGGTGAGTCATGATACCTGAACTGTGCAGCACATGGCTCTACTTACCTGTAGTAGTAGGCATCATGTAGTTTTGGCATCCCCAGCACACAGAATACCCACTGTGGTAATTTCCATCCATAGCACTAGCAGCAATACCGGGAGGGTAATTGTAAGAGTCAACAGAATCACCCGTTTCTAGGGAAATATTACCATTGCCATGACGATAGTATCCATCAAGGGCAGCGTGGGACTCGTCATTCCCGTACTTTATCTTCTTGCAGGAGCTTCCACTAGTTGTTGACAGATTGTATTTTCTATCTGCATCACTTAGGCAGGTCATATTTTCACTGAAGGGTGTGAAAGGGTCAGCATATGAGGAATGTCCACTCTTGGGGTATTCGCGATTCACCATACCTTGACTATACATTCTACCCATGACAAAACAGCTGCTGTCTCTGCTGACTTTGATATTCCTTCCTACGGAGTAGTCACAGTAAAAAGGAGAATAGGAATAACTGTGATTTAAGTACTTCTGTCCCACAGCCTTTATGCTGGAGTTGCCCCCTGAATACATGCAGTCAGTGCTTTCAAGTAGCCGTGTCTCTGTTACTGTGTATGCCAAGTCATAGTTTTTACCATGTGAATTGTGATTGTATAATTTGGTCCTACTTTGGCCACTGTCACTGTAACTGGCATTGCAAGAAAGAGTGTTTGATAAAGAATTTGAAAGGCATTCGTTATCATACCCATTGCCTTTCCTTTGGTTATCATTGTACCTTACAGGCTTTGTGATTTCACATCCAGAGTAAATATTATCATCATTAAGGCTGTTGCAATATGAAGTTGATACATCCCCATATCTACAAGCAGTGAGTTTGCGATCAGCCCTAAACATGTCATGTTTGCGTTGTAACTGCACATTGCAATCATAATTGCATGTTTGGTTGTCAAAATTAGCACTATTCCTCATATCTGTATATTTCATACTATTTGCTATAATTCTATTGGCAATTAAGTCCTCATGAAATGAATGTGAAATTCCATTGCATTTGAACCTCCGTCCATAATTGTCTATGTACCTGTTAACCTCGGAACAACTGTCTTTCTTGGTGAGTGATGTGATGCATTTACCTCCACTCTGAACAGGACTTGTCAGTGATGATAATTGGCCTTCAGTACATGAGGCTTGGATTGCTAATTTATCATGATCACTGAGCAAGGTTTTATTGCTGATTATTGCCAATTGGCTGGCCATGCCAGAGCCTTCCCTATTGCTGTCACAGGCCATGAGATATTCTCTGGCAGTATTCAACACGGCAATGCTCTATTCCAGTTGCCAATGCTAATGGTTTGGCTTTCTCTTTAATGGTGTTCAAAATACCTGCTATGAATGAGCCAATGCATGCAATATGGAGGAATTACGATATTGCTGCATATATTGATAGCTTTCCACTGTACCATGAACCCTAATGAACAAAACATGAAAAACACCTGTAATATGTTTTCTTATATCAATGAAATCAGTGGGATAAAAGTCGTCCACCATGCAAACTAATAATGAAACTTAATTGTTATTCAAAATTTTCTTTTCGATTCTAATGACTCTTTATTATTGTGACTCTTTATTTAATTTTTCAATAATTCAATTCTTGATTGTTACATTTAGTACTGTAAATCCTGCCTCAGACTCCTTCTCTTAAAGAGAACCCTTCTAGCCAACGCTAAGCACATGAAAGCGTGGGCCTTGATCTGTCTTGAATGGCTTAGTAATGATTTCCCTTGCGGAGATTCCTGACAAGGTTTTAAATGAGTATCCTTGATCATTTCCTGTAGAGCAGTCCCACACAACTGATATCATAGATTGTGAGGGTACATAACAATCTCCACTGATAGCATCTGATATTGGATGGAGACTCAAGAAATTGGTTGCTGGTTACTTTGTAAAAATTCCATATAATTGATCGAGGGTGTGAAATTCTGGAGCATAGCAAATGTATTCAATGTAGCCTTTCATAAATGAATATCCATGTATAGCCACCTTATCGCTGAAGGTCCTTGCTACAATATAACAAGTGGACATCTATTTCCGAAGCTGAAGAGCAATGTCTTTCGAATACCCACTATTGGGGAATAGATACTTCAGAGCAAAAGTTAGGTCAAAAGAAATGTCCTTACAATGAATTAACAAAATTTCAGCAGACTATTTTGAATCCTTACAATATATGTAACAACTCCACGCACTATTTTCTCAGTATCTCACTTAATAATAATTCAAACATATCCAAGAGCGGCTGAAGATACAATTGGCTGTCCATCATAGTAAGTCTGTAAGATGGTTTGCAATATTTTAGTCAGCAACTAATCATGTTGCTTTTTGTTCCGTTTTATGGATATTGGTTGCTTAATGGATATTGCATGATCTCATAGTAGCAGCCAAGTAAAATTGAATGTCCAATAATCAGTTTTTGATGATAGGAATTCTGCGAAGGCGATCCACGGCTGATGATCAATACAGCATCCTTTAATAAAATACTCCTCGTCATTCCTCTCTCCTGCCACCAGCTATGCAATCATATAGGAGGCCATCATGTCAGTGAACCATATTCTACCTCAGCAGACGCGAATGCCCTATTTGAACGTGCGATGGAAATTGTATCAAATAATTCAGTCGAATCCAACAGCTGGCACATGAAAACGGCAAAATTACAGGGGCTCCAGCAGACCATTGAATGATATGGTTATATATTTGCACAATACTGAGTATATCCAGACATAACCCCCTGTTTTGTGAAAAGTTCAATTCAGGTAAACGGAGTAACAAACACGATTTCTGAAGATATATTAACATTGAATATCTTATAATTATCTTGTCCTGATGATCCCTTCCAAAGATGATACCTGTTGAAATTTGTGAGTCAAATTAACATCGTTGATTTTCTCTTTTTCTCTTTAATGTACCTTTGTTTCTTCTAAATGTGTAAGTAACCTGATGAGAGATGCACCAGTCATATTGAATATTGAAAAAAATTCAAATATTCATTCCTTCACAACTTCATTGACACTTATTGGGCCGCATTGTTAAGCCAACTCAACTGCTAATGGGTCCAATTTGCTGAGTTAAACTTCCTTCAGTGTTCTCCATTGTTTTCCTTCACATTTATATTCTGCTATAGCGACAGTGTGTTGGAATTAAGTTTGCATTCTTGTATTCTATCCATGTTGTACCTTCCAGCAGTACCTAAACCTATAATCATATTCATTGCTTTTAGATCAATCTACTCTGCCTTAGTTCATATGGTGCTCCTCCAGATTTTTCCTTCTTCTTCCCCACCGCTGTATTTGCTTGTTTCCATAGTGTAAGAGAAGCCTTGAGTTGCCTATACTGTATTTTCCAATGGCATAGCTGGCTATAAAGCATTTCCTTTGGTCTTTTCCATGGTAATTTAGTCACAATAAGACATGAAGAAGACCTTTCTAATATCCAGGCTACTTGCTTTTCCTTTCACTGTTTTACAGAAAAGGAGCGGTGAGTCCTCAATTCAACTGTCATCTCCTAAGCCTTTTTCATTATAAAACCAGGCGTAGGTCACATGTGAAAATTACACACTGAGCAATAATTACAGAAATTATAAGTGTGACAGTCTTTACAAACAACAGAGCTAGGTGGAATTAAAGGTCACTCACTCAGCAAATAATTGAGTTTATTTAAATTATGTTTAATTTTGTTCCATTAATTACTTAACCTTCCAGAAGCCCAGTTACTTAATGAATGCATAATTCATTTTATAAGTCCTGCTTTTATAGACACTTTTGAACATTACATAATTAAAAGATATTACTTCAAAGCATCCAACTATTCCCATCTCTGAAAGAGGCTTTTCACGTAAGATTTTTTTGCAACTCAAGGTTCAGGGCACGACGTTAACTTTTGCAGCGACTTGCCCCATAGGGCAAGTGAGATTCAATTTTCACCTGCCCTACTCCAACTTTCACTTGCCCTTGAAAAAGTGTATGTTTTATAATATTTCTTTTAAAAACAAGGATAACATGGTTCTGGCATGTGAAAGCATATTTTCTAGGACAAGCTTAGATGGCAGACCATGAAACTTGCACACATTCTCAAAAGTAAACCTGAAATATACAAAGCGTACTTTCCCAGTGGGGCAAGCAAGACGCAGTTTTCACTTGCCCCACAGCTATAATTTACAAATTCTACTTGCCCAGGGCAATGGGGCAAGCACCAATGTCGAGCCCTGCAGGTTTCGTCATAATAAGAACTTCTTGCAATAATTCATTCATAAACGAACCCTCAACAACCGCAAAATGCAAACAATGAATGTTTTCAAAGGTTAGCATTTATAGAACACATCACTAGGACTGGCTTGTGGAGTTGGTTCAGCCAGAGAAATACATCCCCTTGAACCGCAACCCCATAGGTACTGCATGGTAGCATCTACGGCGTCTGCGCCTCGAGTTACGCGCTGTAGCCTGGGGTTGTATTGGTCACGTGATCTGTGCACTGCTGGCTGACTGGCTGGCTTGGGAATGTTATCCTATCTAGGTCAGATAGTGAGAGGCAGCGAAATTTGATGATTCATGACCAGCGCCCACTCCCTGTCTACTTCTCTCAGGTTCAGCACACCTCTGTTACCCCATCAACCCCAGGAGAGCAGGGTCTTTAAACGAATGTTGATGACAGGATACGCAACCAGCAGGTCTTGCTCAACAACCTCAGTATGACTCTTAGCCCAGGTGTTGACAAAAACTACATGAGCAACTTCTATAATGTAAACAAATACTAGAGCCCTGACATTCGCCTGTCTCCTAGTGACATCACATATAGGCGAGATTAGGTGTGTCAAGGGCTTCACAATGGGCCCTATGGTAATTGGCATGTGGTAACCAATCCATATTTTCTTCATCTAAGGTCTTGGATGGGATTTTCAAAATGCCTATCTGAAACATCATTCAAACAAAATTTTATCCACTCGTATCTGTTTAGGTAAGTTTTAATGAAAAGTTTACCCATCAACCTGCCATCAATTAACCTCCTATTAGTAGGTGTGGTTACACAGGTGAGGAGGGCCATGTTAAAGGTCAAAGGTCACAAGAAAATTACTCTACCAATTAATGCAAGTCTAGGCTCAAACTTCATGACCCATTCATGATAAAACGCATCTTGGTTTAATCGCTGTTACTGACAAACACGTTCCCAACAGTTGATGCTCTTAGTGAACTAAAATTATAGTAAAATTTGAAAAATAAACAATGAAATATTTTGAGAAAAATTCCATAGCACCCCTTCTTCCTTACAAATTCTCTCAGCACAACTTCCAAGTACGAACTTATCCTCCTTGCAACCCTTTCATCAAACCCTCTTAGTACCCCATTCCTCCATATCTCTTCCCTTCTGAGCTGTTCTCTCGAATACAGGCGAAAACGCCCGCATCGAAAACGCCCGCTATTTCTTACTTTTCAGTTAGTCGTAGTGTAGTTAGTGGTGACCTTTTTTTTTCACGAGAACACACCCGAGTTGGATCTGGCCGCCGTGGATTCATTTCACTCGTGTGTCAGCACACGCTATGTCACTTTTAAACATTGGAATAAAGTTCGAAAATGAGTTATTTCACCTGCCTTATAGATAAATATATGGCTTCACCCATCAACGACAAGCGGACACACGAGGAACATCACACACGTAGATATATATTTAAATTGATTGCCGGCTTGCCGGGCCCCCTGATGTGCCACCGACGGAAAGAGCACTTCACTTAACAGCAAGACGCCGCTCACGGCATCACTTGAAAATAGCGGGCGTTTTCGATGCGGGCGTTTTTGCATATCGGGCGTTTTTGCCTGACACCGTTCTCTCGGTATTCATTTTTTTCACCAATTAAGTGTTTATTTTCCTAGGGAGCCCCATTACATCTTCAAAAGCTACCCAAAGGGCTCCCTGAAGAAAATTGAGGGAGCCGCAGAAGAATTAATAGGTGCTCTGGGCTCCCAGCATCCCCTAATTTCGAGCCCTGTATTTCTCCTAGCACCCATTCCTAATAATACCCACCACCCTTCCTTCCAACCTATCCTACTTTAAAAGCTAACCTTAAGGTACTTCTGCTTAAGATGTTCAGAGGGCACCACCTTGCAACATGATGGAAAACCATGCCGAGAATATCTTCTCACCCCTGCAAGAAATGTGAGCATGGACTGGTAACATTTTCCTCGCACACTCCCCCTGCCTGACAGTAAACAACACCAGACATGATTTGCGAGCAACAGCGGATTATAGATCCATTTTTCTTCCATGGATCGTACGAGGCAGGCAATAATTCTCCAATTTAGTGTAATCACCGGAGCTGGGCTTTCCTTATGACATTCGCACGAGCTGTATAACAACAGCCGGCTGCCTTCCACCTAGACTGGCCTGGGGCTGCTGCGGGCAGATTACTCTAAAGAAAGCCCGAGAAAAACAAGCTGTCACACTCATCCCCAGATCAACACCGCCTAAAAACTATTGTGCACGAACTGACATTATCAATTAGTAACATAAATAGGTGGGTCATGTCAGGTGATTGACAAGCACTCGGGTTAAGAGTTTTAATCATTTTCACTAATGTTCATTGAAATAATGCAAGTAATTTCTGACAAAGTGAAACAATTAGAAAAGTTTGATTAACCCTTCCAATGCCAAGGCTATTTTTGTCCAAAGCACAAGGATGCAAAGATTTTGAAAGCCCTCTAAATCCTATCATGTTGGTATACATAGGAAAGCTCTCACTGAGTACTCTTATATGAGTGCCCATATGCAAGGGTTTCAGTCATTTTTATAGATTTTTTGCATCATTTTGTATTGGTCAAATTAGCCACCACCAGCATAGGGGTTAACAAATACCCCTCCCCTTAATACACATCTGCATATACATGTATATTCATTTCTGGTACCAGTGTACATGGTGTGGATCCTAGGTTTTGGCCATGCTGGCAGCACATGCTGTGTAAGCTCCTATGATCACTGCAGTGGGGACGACCCCTGTCCCAAACCGCTGGCAAATAAATCAATCCCTTTGACCTTTGAAAGCACTCACCTTCCTTCTCAGTTCAAAATCCCTAGAAAAACAGAGGCCTAAACAGACCTAATCCCTTTCTCTTCCACCACATTCAGAAGAGTGAATTCTAGAGAAAAGCGTGGTGCATCAAGGCTCAAGTTCAATTGGTGAAATGCCCCAAGTTTACTGCTACTAGTTATTGAGAACTTTGTAACAGAGTGAGTAAGGGGTATAATCATTGGCTGATCGCCCCCAGTTCTACATGTGGAGATGAAACAGGCTCCCACTCCAACTGACATAGGCCAGCACTATGCCTAGCACTTTACAATGTTGTAAAATTGAAAATTTTATCTCCAACTTGAGCATATCCTTAAGTTAACTTAAATTTAACAGAATAAAATAAAATAGAAATGATGAAAAAATACTTTTTAAAACGATCTAGACTTATTGCCAAAAGGAGGTGAAATTGAAGAAGTTTTGTACTTTGTTATGATTCCAACCCAGCTCTAGCTCTCTTCATATTTCATTTTATGTGTCTCAATTTATAGATACCATGGGGGTTTCTTACAGTGACTGGGCCCACTCAACAGGTTAACCTAGTCATCCCTATCAGTGATGAAGAGTGTGATGATATCTTTCCACCCAAAGCATATATTGGAACAAATGTCAGAGCAAATGTCAATCAGAACTCAACCTTCTTGTGTCAGGGATTGACATACAAGGTAGCCCTGTAGCCTATAGCTATTAAATATTTGATAATTGTGTGACAGAGCCACTAAAACTTGAGCTGGTGTAGGCTTCTTGGGCTAATGAGTTCCCAGGGAACCTTTAGAAAAGTACACAAACAGTTACATAAGAATGTGATCTGCCAAAGGTGTATTGCCCCATAAAATCAGTATGTGGGCCTCTTATTTCCATGGAAACTGGTGGTGGGAACACTAAACCTTGGGGACTAATACAGTCCTAGATTGGCGATTTTTGACACATGATGCTATTAAACGTAGTTGGTATAAGAATTTGAAATAGCTGAGATAAGCTAAATCTGGACCAGTAGAAATTTTGGAATTGCTGTTTTGGACAGGCATTTTTGAAATCCTGAGACCCTGCTGAATGGGTTAAAGAGAAAAGTTTCCAACTTAAATGTGTTTCAGCACAAGCAACAACACACCTATGCCTTATAACTCATCCCACTCTCGCACACCTGAGAGAATTAGTACATTGGACTGCCTACAGGTGGCACCAGGTGGCCTTATCTCCCTGCCTCTGGCATTGTTGGTTAAGTGATGGTATAAACAGCAAAGCTGGTGCACAAGCCATTTACCTTATTGCTGCTCTGGGTCAAACGAAACACGATCCTGTCTTGAAACGATGCTTGACATTCCTGAGAAAAAAGAAAAAAGAAAATGAAATTCTCCATAAAATTACAATTGTTCACAGTTTAAATGATGTTCAACACTAGCAAAAAATACAGCATTATGATAAATATTATAGCTCTCAGGACATCTTGGTCACAAAAGAAGAAATGTGTGTAAGGCCAAGAAAAAAATATTGTTTGTTTCCTGTAACGTTCTGAAAAAATAGGGAAGGTAGGTCTGACAGTAAAAAAAAAAAATCAATTATTTTTCCGTCAAAAATGTTTGTTTTATGCATGTTTTACATTGATTGGGAGTTGGATAGGCGAAAAGAACTTTAGGGTAGGGATTTTTATAAATAAAAACTTTTAAATGTAGGGTTACAGGAAATAAGCAACCTTTTTTTCAGGCTTAACCTCATATGATCTTGTAAGGAAGTCAAGAAATTACATTTGTGGCTCAGGTCTTCTATACAAATGAAAGCCTCTCAAAATAAAGAGATAACATTTGGGAGCAATTGACCACAATTTTGATTCTGGTGTGGCACTGTCAGCAGAACAAGCAGAATAATATGAATAAGGTTTTGTTTCCATGGCACTATTTCTAAGTAAAAGGTGAAGACATGTGAGATCCACCTCTGCAGTTGACAGTAAAACTATGGAAAGGAAACGTTTTATCACAACCCTTCCAATGCTGAGGCTGCTTTCGTCCAAAGCAGGATGCAAAGATTTTTGAAAACCATCTAAACGCTGTCATAATGATATTCATTGAAAAGCTCTCGCTTTAAGTGCTAGCAGATGAGTACTCAAGTGCCAGGGTTTCAGCCAGTTTTCAGGGGTTTTTTTGCATCATTTTGTGATGGCCAAATTAGCCACCAGCAGCATAGGGTGATAAAAAATACCTGTCATTGTGTGGTTTAGATTATTATCATTATAATTATTATCATTATTATTATCATTATTATCATTATCATTATCATTATTATCATTATTATTATTATCTTTATTATTATTATTATCAATAGATATCAGATATAGTGTGTGCTATGTGGTTTTGATCCCTGAATTGGATTCACTAATACAGCAAGACCTAAATCAGTCTCAGAAGGAAAGAAGCAACATGTACTTCCTCCCTTGGACATTTTTTTCATGTGATAAGATTCCTTTCACTTGAAACATTGCCAGGTGACCTTTCACAAACTTGTGCACACATGTTCTATATTGGTGCAGGAAAAGTAACAGGATAAGATAAGTCTGATTAGACTATAGGGAACTCATCCAACTACCACTCCTCAACGGCTTTTTCACCCTAGCAAACAGGGTCTCAGCCAGGATTTAGAAACTGGGTGCCCAAAATTGACAATTGTAAAAAAATTTGAGCATCCAATTTTTCTAGGGAAATCAATTCAAATCATAATATACCCAGATTACAACCATAAATATCTATTTAGTTATTTACATAAGCTACAATATGTATCCATATACAATACCATGAGAGTTATGTGGAGGTGAAAATAAATCAATCATTCTTGAAATAGACATTGTAAGAAATTCCTCACAAAAATATTTAGGTGTCCTGAAGGGTGGCTTTTAGGATTTGTCTTTAAGACTATGCTGGGAAATGAAAAAGGTAATTGCATAACCAGTGGATCTAACAGTACTCCCACACCTAACCTATAAGCATTTAAAGGTGAAGCTGCAGTCTTTGACATTAACTTTTTGAGGCACTTGCCCCGTGGGCAAGTGCAATGAGGCTTTCACTTGCCCGGGCTAAGTTTTACTTGCCCGGCCTCAGTAGAGGTCAGGCTTCAGCTAGAAACTGAGGAGGATTGCCGGGCTTTAGGTTCCCAAATCTTCATAGATTCCCTGTAGATTAGAACCAATTTTCTTCAACAATGGACTTCTAACTGGACCCGTGATCACCTGACGTATTATGCGTCTGATAATTCCACTGGTCAGCCGGAACAGTAACTGAACAGAAATAATTGTCCGGCAGTCAATATCACTTGTCCCGGACGACGGGACAGTGCTTAATGTCAAGCCCTGAGCTGATAGGTTGGTAAAATACTCTTTTGCATCAGTGAAATTCTGTTGAACTGTTAAACTAAATTTAGCAGCCAGGGGAGCCCTTAAACCAGAAGAACAAATGGTACTTTTTTTAACATCAAAATAGGATGTCCCAGAATGTAGGATAATTAGCAAATTTTGCCTTTTTTGGTCAGAAATTTCCAAATAGATACATGTAAATTTCGAGCATAACATTTTTATTTCAATATGAGTGCTGATACCCAGCTTTCATTTACTTTACAAGGTAACAGACTAACAGTATTACAATCATTGTATGGGTTGTGAAGTTAGAACACAGACCAATATATAACCCACTTCCCTGTCCGAGTCCCTGACCCTTTTACTACACCTGAACTAAAAATAGAACAGATAAACCAGCAGGTCCCTTAGCAGGTACCTTTGCCTACTTAAAACTACATGTTCATGTCATTTTAACTACTACACCTATACATACATACCACAACCACTGTAGGGAATGGGGTAGAAAGACAAGCAGTATACCATATACGTATAACTGCTGTTCCTGTACCCTAATTACCTAATGTTTGGGTTAGGGGAAGTAAAAAAGCTATTCAAAATTGTAAACAGGGTCTAGCCATGTATCTCATTCTACTCACCTTTCTTACTTCAACACAATCAGGGTATATTTTGGGGAATGATTTGCAGGAAACTATCAAAAGAGACAATATTTGCTTGGATTCTCCAGCATCAAAAAAGGCCCGCTAACCTTCCATTTCACAACATACTCTTCCTAAGTAGGTCACTCTCTCAACAGGTATGAACTTGAACTAAATGAACCGCAGCTATGCATCAGTGAATCCAAAACATCATTAGAGATGCACTTACAGATAAGAATAGAAAATAAAGAAGATATGGATTTCTCAACAATAGAAATTATTACCCAAGAGGAAAACAAACCAAGAGAACCCACTAGAAGGTGGAGAAAGGGTTGGGGGTCCAAATGATGCCCAAACGCCCCACTGGCTAAGACTATGCCTGTCATTGTGTCACACAATGACAGTGTGGTTTTGTGTGGTTTTGATCCTTGAATCTGTCAGGGATATCACCCTTTTAGCTCCCATTTTGTTTCAAACCACCTAGCCCACTAAAATCTGAAACTGCAGCATAAAATTACAAGTTCGGATAATCAATAAGTAATTATTTTGTCAGAAAATCTATTCCATTTTACCGGAGCCTCAAAGGTTTCTTATTTTAGGCCTTTCCCATGATGTATCTTTTCTGTCTCAACATCCCCCCCCCCCCCCCCCCCCCCTCTTCCCAGTAGTAGGCCAGTACCCAGTACCCAGTACTGGCAACTGCCGTTTAGCCCCCAGGACCTATACCAGCAGCTTAGAGACTGGTCACAGAAGATCACATGTGGTATTCTTCCCTTCATCAGTCATCACACATGTTGTCAGTCTCATACTATGAAACCCAGGCATATGTATTAGAACTACTTACAAGGCTGTTTTAACCTGTTTATTCCCTTAAGTAAATCATAAATGAAACATTTCAAGGATATCTTTCCAAAAGTAACATCAAATTTTTTTGAAGGAGTAATATCTATCAAAATACAAATAACTTCCTTCACCCTAATATTTTGCTTTATTCAAAAATAATGTTACATGTGCCTGAGTTCATAGAGTAAACTTATAATCCAAGATATCTTCAGAGTTCAGACTTCAGAGCACTAATAGGTTATGTGTCTATATCTGTGAATCTGTGATCCATAACCACAGTCATACTCTAACAGCATGTGCATTGGGATTCCTGGGTGTTCAGTTATCTTCTTACTGTACCCTCCAGGGGAGGGGAGCTGCAGGCTAGGAACGGTTGTCACTGAGGACTGCTTGAAACTATCAATGAGATATAGGCTGTAATATCGTAGGGCCAAGTACAGCTAGGATCATCCATAGATGGGGCCTCTAGTCTTGGACAATGTACGGAATCTCCCCTGTTTTATTTCCAAGATACCTTGGTAAAACTGTAGGAAGATCTGTGACAAGAGAGGGAGTTTGTGAGAGAGGGTATGTTATGAGCCAATTGGGTCTAATTGTGTCACTAAGGTCTTGAAAAACCCTTGGACCATTCTAAACGTGCCACTAAGATATTGAGAAAACCTCAAACTATTCTAATAGTGGCACTAACGTCTTGAAAATTTTCTTGGCTGTAGCCATACTAATTTTGTCAAAGTCTTGAAAAAAACTTGAACCATTCTAACTGTGTCACTAAGGTCTTGACAAAACCTTGAACCATTCTAATTGTGTCTCTAGGTCTTGGAATTGGAAACACCTCGTACCATCTAATTGTGTCACTAAGGTCTTGAAAAAGCCTCAACCCTCCTCCCTACCCTCACCAGCTACGATGACTTCATCTGCTACTAGTTAATAGTGGGGACCGAGGAGTGGGCTAGGAAAGCCACTGATGAGCAAAAAGCAAAATTCTCAGATTACTCTGAAGATATATATAGATTTAGGCAAGCATGAACCGCACTTGACCCAAGCTGACAGTTATCACAGGCCCGACTCCTTGACTCACCCCACTATTATGAACTAGGGCACGCAAGCAGAGTAGCTATGCCCTCAAACTGGTATGGTATTTTCATATGGGTCATCGTTACCTAATCAGATCATAACACACACAATCAGGTCAATAAATACGGACACTTTTCTCCTGGCAAAAAATCTTGAATGAACATCTCACTGTCACAGTGTAAACCTGGCTGTAAGTATAGTTCCCCCTACACAAAACTTTATGGCTCTTTATTCACATGAGGACCAAATTAAAACATGTAGGAAAATGTAATAATATATTATTTAGTATGTTGGTTTTCTGAGACAAAAAGGTCAAAATTTTGCCGTTGCAATTGAACCCACTTAAAATGCCCAGAGATTTTTTTGACTTTTTAAATAACTTGGCAAATGAGCATGAATTCATGACAGTATTTGCGTGAGATTTGTTTGGTGGCCTGTGATAAACAAATCTCCCTGAATGGTTTAAGAAAATTGTGCTGGTATGAAATATATCTACAAAATAGTAAGGATGTTTAGTGTGCTAAAACATGAATATGATTAACTCTTACCCATATCTGCCATAAAAGCATGTCTAATCCTCAACACTTGTATCTGATTCTGAGACACATAAAACATGTATGCAGGGAGCAGCATGATCAAATCTACAAGAGAAATGGTTTCGACACCCATTGGACTTTGCCTGGTATTGTGTAATATAATACTCATCTTAACCAATTATCAGATTGGTGCAGGCCATAAAGCTGATTACTTATTAGAACTGGAGTCAACCAAGTGTATACCCAACACAAAACATCAAGTAAATAATTAAAAGAAACTTCTGTAGCCCAGAGATAAAAGTAATCATTAGATATAAATAATGCTCAAACTATTATTTTCAGGATTTTGAAACATCCTTTTCGTTTTCAAAAGCCCTTTGAACTTTATCTCAAGGGTAATTTCTCAGAAACGGGCTATAACTATGGAACTTTGCACAAGTCAAATGAATTGGGACCAAACAATACTTCACTATATCAGGTTTACACAAACAAAAATGGAATTGAATTTAACTTGTTTTTGCTACACAACCTGATTAATGTGGTTATAGAGAAGATTTTTAAGTTTATAATTGACAGAAAGTCTAATGAATTGAAACAGGGTTTTAGCCAGTAGGAGGTATGGCATCAGACACCACAACTCTCAAAATCAGATCAGGACACCCATTTTTGTGAGGAATTTCTTGAAATGTCAGATTCAAGCAAATAATTGAATATTTTCATTTAAATGAAAATTCCATAACATTACTAAAGCATATTACACCTTTTCTCCATAGGTAATTCCAGATTCATGGTTGTTATCTGAATATATTAAGGTCCTCCTTGGAAAAAAGAATGTCCAAAAATGTACAAATGCCAATTTTGGACATCTGGTTTCTAAATCTTTACTAAGATCCTGGCCTAAATAGAAATATAAAATCAAATGCAAGGCTTCAAGTGAAGTATTCTGTCATACACACATCTGCACAGTTAGGGTCTAACGAAGTTCCATTCTATTTCCGTATGTATGACTTTCCTAAGTGTAAATATTACTACAATAATCTTTTCCCTGATGAGTTCCTGTTTTTGTTTTAGAATTGGCCTCAAATCTTCAAATACATGTATATAGGCCAATTGTGAAATAATTACACTAGTAGTAAGTCTGAGATTATGATAAATTTGAACAAGCTCAAAAAGATAAAATACCAGGTTGTTTTCCAGGGTTCAACTTTCCCAAGGGCATATGCACCTAGATTTTGCTGTGGGCCTCTAGATTGTTCTGGCTATGGTCCCAAAATACTAAGGATATCAATCAATTCATTATATATATGAGAGAGAGTCAATAAAATTACTAGAGTAAGGCAATTTCCTTCTAGATGTACATGATATCAGATCAGACCACTCTTTAAAACTGCTCAAACCTAAGAGTTGCTGAACAAAAATGCCATTCAAGTCATGCTCTATTACAATGTATCAATAATGTATCACAATCTATTTGTAGGCCTGGGCGTCAACAAGAGATGAGCTAGATAGAAGATAACAGAAGAGGAAACTGATCTAGTTCAGCAGGTCTGAATCAATGATTTAGGAGTGCTCTTCATATCTGAAAACAAACTACAGTTAATAGATGAGATGTTTCAACCACCAGGGTCAGACGTTGTAAGGGTTTAAGACTGTGGCCTGAAATATCCTATGAAAATACCAGCTATACCCTAGGACAATTTATGAGACCATTAACAGTTTGATTAATTGTGCATATAATATATATTGCATAAATATTCCCAATCCATTACCATTATGGTGCAGATGGGTACAAAGTATAAATAGATTGCTATTCTGTAAACTTCTGTTTCATAACCCTGACAACAAACTCTACATGTGTGTGAGTGTGTGTGCGCGTGTGTGTGTGTCTAGTTAGAAAGTATGGTTCATGCTGCCAACTGAAAGGTGCACATATGGGATTAGTAAAAGAAGTTGGTTCAGTGGCTAGGGCTAGAACCACTTAAATTTAATAGCCCCATTTAAACAATTAAGTAATCACAAAATATGGCATTTCAATAGTTAAGGTCCATGTTGATAAAACACTTAGAACGCTAAATTGCTCCCTTTTACTGAAATTCTTTCCTTGAAATAATAAATGCTTATTACAAAAAAATACATTGTTAATAAGCTGTTCCTTATAAAACTATATATAGGATATTTCTCTCTGTCATTGATTTTACTGATGGCTTTCAATATTTCATCTTACCTGGTGAGGCTTCAGGGTTGGGCATTTTACTAGCAAGCATAGCGATTTCCAACAACCTTACTGGCCTAGCTTAGAAGAGCAAGTTTTATTGTTTGAACATAAATTATGCCTATTCCCACAGAAGTGAAAGGCATGCTATTAAATCAAGCCCCAAAATTCATATGTCTCCTCTTAGAAGTTTGGATATTTCTTAGTTATCAATTTATTTGCACTGCTCTGGTGTGTATTTTAGAGAATTCTCAGACCAATGTATATTGAAAATGGAAATTGAATATATCATATACAATTTACCCAGTGAATACGACTTTTCAACTCTTTAAGTTTCTGGCAGCAGGTGTCTAGGCATCATTTGCACGGTATATGGTCAAAATCGCCGATTCCGAAATCGCCGTTCACAAAATCGCCTTTCGCAGAAAGGCCAATGCTTAAAAGGGCCCTATTTATTGGAAATCAATTAGGCTTAGTGTCCGTGTATACGAGTGTGGAAAGTGATAAAAAAGTCTTGGATTGGTTTTAAGTGATGTCATTTATCATTAGACGGATTTCGGACTTAAAAAAGAATATTTCAAGAAGAAAAGTCGGCGTAGCTAGCCACTCTAATTTTAGGATGTCTTGGCTTTGTGGCGTAATTACGTCTAGAATTAACACTCAGATTTAAACAATACATATATCGAAACACAGAATACTTATTTGAATGTTTATGACACTCGACACGTGGAGAATGTAAGGTTCAATTACTGAATTAGAGGAATAGGAAGGTTTATTTCAGGAGGGCCCAATGATTCATCGGCCATTTTTGCGATCGGCCATTCAGGTAGTCGGCGATTTTCGGATCAGCGATTTTGACCGACAATCTACCATAACCATTCATATTCCTATTCAGAAAAGGTATAATATCCTTCTGTGATGCCATAGAATTCATCTTTAAATGAAAATGTTCAACAATTTTCTTGAGTAATGACATTTTTAGAAATTCCTCTCAATGATTTTTGGGTGTCCTATGCAGTAATTTTTGAGGGTTTGGGTGTGCAAATATGTCCTAATATATTGTGGTCTCCCCTAAAAAAAGGAAACCAACTTTTTTTTACAATTACCCATTTTGGAGATGCAGTTTCTAAAATCTAAATCCTTTTGAACATCCAGTTTTTGAATCCCTGCCGAGTCCCTGCTCCCCCCCACTTGACACTTGCCCCCTAAGGCTGTCCGTTCCGTTTGACGTGGGGGCAAGGGTCCTCACGTTTAAATTTTTGGAACCTGATTCGTGATTTTGCACTGACACATTCGAATAATAAAACTTACTTGTATTTGTAGACCAGTGTTTATTTATCATTCAAGACAATATTTTATTTTGCTCACCTCCTCCTTTTTGGAAAAATCTTAACTTTTTATGGAGGTACATGGAAGAAGGCCTCCTAATTCTTGCATTGTCAGACAAGTTGTTGCGTTATTGAACTAAGATTAGCTTTTACGACGTGCGCGGCCAACTTACGTTACTATCACTCTGGCAGCCTACGGCGACCGAGGGAACAGGTCAGAAAAAACACTTTTATAGCAGTTTAAGAACTTTATTCAAAAACCTGGCCCTTTTGAGCCTTTATTAACTTAATTCCTACAAACTTGTCCATTAAACTAGTGACTGAGTGTTTTCAACACAATACACCGTCCCAGGTTCCATTTTTTTGCATTGGAGGACTAGTGCCGTATAGGTGAGGCCTGTCAGAGCAACAATAGCATAGGGCCGTAACGTTATGGCACGGAGGGTCTCGGTGAGACGTGCCTCTGTGAATATAACTGTTATCACGTTCAACCTAGGAAACTATAACAAGACATCACAAAAGAAACAGCAACTTGTGGTTTTGCCGAGAGGGCATTTGAAACCCTGAAGTGAGGAGTCTCATTTATGATTTCTAGTTGAGTCAAGACATGCAATATGCAAATTTGTTAACTTACACAAGTTTTACTTTTTCATCCTGCACTCATAAATATGAAGTTTCTATATGAGGAAGTTATTTTTCTTAGGCAGCTGAGCTGATGTATGTATATCAATTTAGCAAACCGTACAAATATTATGGCAAGTGCATCGCTAGTGGTTTAATAACATCTAGCCTGTTAATTCCATGCTTGGTGTTAAGTTTTTAAGTTATTTCCTGGTAACAAATCATTGAAAATTAAATCCATGCTTTCCACTGACTGAGAAGCATTCAATGATTCAGTGTTTGTAGACCAATGCGTGGGCAGTGCCTGTGGTTTTGAAGAGTGCCTTACAATAACATGCACACGTTCTTGTCAGTTCAATACAGCAGTAGAGTTATGTGCAGGTACAGAACGACAGAATTAACCATTTGGAGAGTAGTTCCAAGAGTGCACGGGTATCAATTTACAAGCACGAGATGTCAGATTACTCTATTTCACTCATTTTTGAAGAGTAAGGCGACCCCGCCTTCAGCTTCAAGCTCCAATAACTACATTTCTAACCATGAATTAACAATTACATGCCATCAAATATACTGCCAGAAGTTCCTTATATCCAATTAGCAGTGCAACTTGCGCAAACAGAATGTACAAACCTGATTAATTCGCGCGATTTCAATTGGGTCCTGTGGTTCTTCATCTTGTAAATAGAGCAGCCATTTTGAAACCCCGGATGTTGTACAAGGCATATGACGTCACTTTTTCTGAGAAGTGGCCCCGATATGGGGATTGAAAATAGTAGACATACTGTGGGAAAATATTCCCTCTCTAACATTTCAAAATGATCCGATCTTAATGCGATAAAAAGGGGACATATCCATTAGCCAAGCAATTTTCATTTAGTTTTGTATGCAGTCAATTTTCATTTTAGTGACGTTAACATATCATTCCTTTTTCATTCTGAAAGAGGCCTTGGCGGGGATTTTGGTATAATTTGGGAGCTTTTACAATTTACCTATAGAGGGCGCAAGTCGTCGCATTTGCGCACCGTACTTCCGCTTTGGAAATGGCTGCCGCCCAAATGGATAAATCCACCTGAACCTAGACCTAAAAGTTTTACCACAACCACACAAAATGGTAAGTTCCTGGTCTCATATCGTACATAATGGAAGGATATATTCCATAGAATATCTAAAGATATATAGTCAATCCTAGCTTTTAAAAGGAAGGTGTTGGAAGACCAAGTCCATAAGGGCAACTGATGAGGAAGTCCTGTAAAATATTGTCTGCTCATGAAAATCAGTGATTGGTGGCTAGTCTGCTCTGACAGGGTATTGTCTTGAATTGGCCAACTAAAGGTTGAACTGCAACATTGAATGAACTGGGTATGACAAAAGGACAAATGTTAATTGACACGATTGAACTCAAAGATAAGCCTACCTGTGGCTTTTCTTAGAATAGAATATTCATTTTACAAAATTCCTCAATTGAATTGAGCATTTTGATTTTATATCATAGGTCTTAGATTATAAACAAGGTAACATCTGACAGTTCTGAGAAAAGCTTGCAAGTGCCATACCTGTCAACTTTCCTGATATTAGTAGTACTCTCCTGATATCAGACCCAAAATTAGCTGACAGTGTCTCACTGTCTCCTGATGGGGCACCTCATATGGACTGAATATGATGCTGGCATGGCCAGGAAGCGAGCGCGAAGCTTTGGATGATTTCATTTTTTTTTCATACTGACCAAAAGATAGCATAGATTGACCGACAATTAATGGCATCAACCAGCCACAAAATCTTCATTTCGCAACAAATGTAAAAGATAATTAATACTGCACTGCGATAGACACTATCGCGCGCGGTAACGCTTGGAAAAGTGTGGTGAGGGCCACGCTATGTCCAAGCACTAACGCGCGTGACTTAATCGAATCGAAAACATCTACATCGAAAAAAAATAGTCAATTAATCGGAGCAAAAAAATGGCTGATGAGCACAGCCCTAGTTTAAAGTATGAAAAGATCTAGTGGCAAAATGTGCTCCTAAAGCAAAAGGTGATGTTAATTTCACGCAAGATTTTTGTAAGCGAGACAAGAGACGAACAGACAGTACTTCCGTCTACGCATGTGAGCTGCACGTTGGACCATAACAACTTTATGGGTCCCTGTATGGATTTCACGATGACGTCACACACACACTATTGACTTAATGCTCGCTTGCGCTCTTAGTGCAGCGTGCTCGCTATTAGATGTCCAGATGAAAGCTCCTGATATATGATGATTTAGGAAATCTCTGAATGAACATTTACCAGAAAATAGGTCACTGACCTTCGATCTACTCTCTATTCTTCCAAATTTCTCTGTATACCTCAGTGAATGCCTTTCAAAACGGCCGATCCCAGAAAGGCAGTCTACCTGAATCGCTGTTCGCCATAAGGGACAATGACTTTATGTTGGGCCCTGCCTAAAAACAATCCACATTTGCACTTAAGTAATTATTTTCCCATTTATGATGTACATGCAAAAAATGCTTCCTCCTGTCACGCTAGCTGTTTGTATTTTTACCAGCTGATTACTTAGAAATGTAGATGATACAGACAGGCATAGATTGAATTTTTGGTCTAAACACCTATCTCCGTTAAAGGGCAAATGCACCATCATAATGATTTAGGTTCAAAATGTGCCTATACGTGTCACCTTTCTAATAAGACCACCCGCAAGTCTGTCCTCCTCAGCACTCCTCAGATATGGCTTATGAAAGTTAGTAAAAAACTAGCCTGAGTCTGGGCATGGAGGCTGACATTGCAGGCCAATTAAGCCCAATTAAGCACAATCAGTGGTATGGAGTGACTGCCAGTGCTGCTTCTGATTGGTTGAGAGATATCAGTGGCTGGAAGTGGCTGCCACTGATATCTCTCAACCAATCAGAAGCAGGGCTGGCAGTCACTTCATAAGCACCACTTCTGATAATGGCAGCCTCCATGCCCAGACTCAGGCTAGTTTTTTACTAACTTTCATAAGCCATATCTGAGGAGTGCTGAGGAGGACAGACTTGCGGGTGGTCTTATTTGAAAGGTGACACATATAGGCACATTTTGAACCTAAATCATCATGATGGTGCATTTGCCCTTTAAGCAACCATGTTTTGATTGAATACTATGTTGTCCCACAACATTTCATCAAATGTAATGTCAATGTTTACTCGGTCACCAAAACACTTGAAATCTGTTGCTCAAATGAATTTTAAAGATAGAGCCCTTATAAATGCAGACAGCCTTTCTAGAATTGTCCGTTTTGTCTGGACACCACCTCATTCCCCTTTCACAGGCTTATCCTTTGTGTACATATTGAAATTATTTAAACAGCTAGGTGTTGTTCTATGGGATAGATTCTGGAGTGCAGACAGGAAAGACAACCTCTTCTAAGGAAATTGCAGTTGGATGAACTTAGGTCTTCAATTACTCTTTTTTTGGATGGAAAGGCAAATTTAGTGCTTTTAGAAAGAGGGGGACATCCTGCCTCACACCCAGGGATTTGTCTTTCCCAAGGGCATATGCTCCTAAATTTTACAGACTTGGGACTAGTGGTGAGTTGAGTGCTCGTAAGCTCAAGCATTCGCTCGTTCCTCCCGTGATTTTGAGCGCTCGACTCTCATTTTACATGCTCGAAAAAAACGAGCTCTGTTACCTGTAGAACAGGTGATCAATGGCGGCCGGTGGCGTGTGGAAAGGATCTTCACACGCAGACTTTGGCGGCCAAAAACAGCAAGAATACCATTTTCCCCCAGAAATAAACATAATAAAACGTATCCCTACCTTGTCTTGTGTTGTTTCTTGTCTTTCCGCCGCCTTGTTTCGCCGGGAAAGACAAGACCTTAAGGCGGACGATGTAAAACAAAATTGCGCCGCAGCATACACTGGCACATGCCAGGCACGCATATACGGTGTACCACGACATTGAGAATGGGTGCACCAGAAAATGGCGTAATACGTAATTATGCATCAAGCTCATGGCCGAGCGCTCGAGTCAAAATTTTGGGACGATTCCCATCACTACTTGGGACCCAAAATAACTTGCGTTTAACTAGTTTGTTGCCAGGTTTCAGCGTTACAAATAATCTCTGGTACAGGCAGCTGAGCATTTCATACTCAGCTACCAGAGATTATACATTGATTTCCACCTTTCTTTCACACGTTAGTGTATCTAGACTTCTTCCAACACCTTTTAATGATTGACTGTGATACCTTTATTGAAAGTGCAGGCTTAGTTGAGCTCTCCATCATCTCGCCTGCATATAGCAAGTAGGGTTGTTGGATTTGTGTTGATTGATCGGAATTTATTTAGCATAATTAATCGATTCAGGTCGATTTTTCCTTCAACATTGATGTCATTTTAATACAAACAATTTAAAACGACATTGCGCCGACCCATGCCGCATGCACATGGGTGTACAGCGGCATTTGAGAATTATTGCACCAAAAGATTGCGTGCTGCGGAGTACAGCGACTGACTTGGAAAAAAACAAAATTTTCATGTTTTTCTCCCGGTTTTCGGCTGGGTACAAGGCACACAATGTAAGTTGTCTAAAAGTTTTTGCTGTTGTTTTACATTTTGGGTGAAATACAGACATTTGAGCATAATTGATTTTGTCAAGCTGGCTTCACCCACAAACAATTCCTCGAGTTGTCAATTGATCGTCCGATCACTAAATGCAAGGCATGAAAAAGAAAAGATCTTCCATAGAAAATGTAGATATTTGATAGGTCGGAAAGTTTTTAGGTGGGTCTGTGTCATCTGGAACTTTAATTTGCCCTGAATGTTAACTAACCTTTTTCATAGAGCAGCCTGATGTGAATTATTACTTTGTTCAGCCAACAACTGAATTCTCAGTATAAGAATACTCTGGCTATAAGAATACTGCCAGAGTTACCAGTTGCTTATATTCAGGGAAAGGTTATTTGTTTGCATAGAACAGAATTAACAGATCTATATAAAATGCATGATACATGCTCTAAATTGTTGTGATATTAATGACCAGTATGTAATAAAGTAATTATTGGAAACATACTCAGTGGTCAGGCCTCACCCAGCAGGGTGTCTCAGCATTGTTTGGACTGCAAACCTGTGAAAAACATCTGTCAATTACAAACCAACAATAGAGCAATTTCAAATTATCATGAGTGCTAGGATATTACATCCAAATTAGATTCATTTCCTCAGTAAATAGCTAATAGATACTTGAATATAACACTCATTATTATAACTGCTCATTTTGGCCACCTAACTTCAAAGTCCTTCCGAAGGCACTGCTGATGTATCTACAAAACAATTTCTAATGATGAAGACTAGAATAGAGTTCATTTCGAACTTACGCTATTTTGGGCAAATGCCAATGGTACCCTACATGACCAGTAACCATGAGTAAACAATACTTGCATAACCTGCAGATTGTTATTCTAGTGCTTTAGTGCTTGTATGTAACAAGTAAATATTGTGACATACAAGCAGATTAGAGGGCCTCTGTTCTAGATATGACAAATGGTATTCATTACGTAATTGTTCTTTTTTTTCATCTCAGTTAATTGATCAGAATTTTGATTGATCAATCAATTTATAATTGATTATTTCTAATGGGTGCGATATACTAAAATATTGGTGCTAAAACAGAAACAAGTAAGCTTTTTGAAATCAGCAAGGTTTTGACCTTAACAAAAATTCAACCTTCAGTTAGGGCTGCATACCGCTAAGGGTGAAGCGGTACGGTACCATAACCGGTATCGTCGAAACGATACGGTATTTTATCGGTACTGCTATCAGTAGGGGTGTCATTGATATGAAATTTTATCGATTCGATTAATCGCTATATTTTTTGATCTGATTCGATTCGATTCGATACACCGTAACGTGCTCGTTGGGCACAATTAATTACCTAGTATATTGCTCAAAATAAAAAACATTCTTGCTTTTTTAATTCATTCATCAAACAGCAAATCAATGAATCAATTCTGTATTTATTCATTCATCAATTATTATAATCAATTATGATTTATATTAATTTATTTTTATTTCATTTGAATACACACATTACTTAATTTGATTTGTTTATGAATTTACTTTATATTTGATTCAATCTTTTATACTGTTACAATTCATTTTGTGGCTGTTATTTGTATTAATTTCCTCCATAGCCACATTGTATGTCTATATGGACATTCGTTACATTCGCTCATTTGAGACACGAACGTTCGAAACGTTCGTATCTCGAATACTGCGCACATGATGAGCAGTACGTTTAGCGAACGTTTCAGACATTGTTGATCTGAACGTACTGCGAATTCTATGTGCGCAGTAAGATAAAATGGCCGCCTTTTGTTTTGGTGAGCGAATCGGTCTACCGCTCATAATTTTGCATGTACTTAAGTACAACGTAAAACGGCGGTGGTTTGTTGGACCGAGCGATCGCTCATGAGTTTTTGCGTGTACTTTCGACTGACAGCCGTAGTACACTATAGAACTTAACCCCCAAATGTAGCGGCATTTGGGGGTAAATTTTGTCGATTCTGTCGCATCGATACGTTTGCTTTATCGATGCGACTATCGACATGGCCTGACTTTTCGGTGCATCGACTTGGCGACTATCGATGACACTCCTAGCTATCAGTATCTTGAACTACGCTAAGTACACACTTAGCGTAATTCCTGACATAAACCTAAAACGTATTTGTTGTCTGTCAGGTATTTTAATTTCAACATGTGATCAGATGTGAAAATTAAGCAGTCATACTTACGGCAGCCAAACCTTGTTAACTTGAATAGATCAACATTCTGCTTGAAGGTACGATATATAGCGGCGATAGTTCCATCGCCGCTACAGTTCCATCGCCGCTACCATTAGTGAACTTGTGATTCTTATCGCTACCGCGTAGTGGCGCTGTATATCAGCGCCACTACGCGGCAACAAAAAGAATCACAAGTTCACTAATGGTGGCGGCGATGGAACTATCACCGCTATATCGTACCTTCCAAGTTTACAAGTTCGGCAACCGTAAGTATAATTTTTTACTGAATTATTTCATAGTATTGAATGTTTGACATGGGTTTGTGTTTTGCAAAATACCGATAAGCAAACCGTTAAATATTGAAACGAGTATTCCCCGGTATTTTGCGAGACGGTATTCGGTACGGTGCTGGTACCGGGTACCGGTGTACAGCCCTACCTTCAGTACAGGAATGTGAATTTCTGTTCTTGATTTGCTTATGGAAATCTTAGGGCTAGGAATCGCTCAGAAACTTCAGTTTCTGACTGATCAGTCGATTATAAATGATTATTTAAAGTATCCATATATCCTTCAAAACATACTAGTACCGATCCCAGAAGTTCACCATTGAACCCAATATATAAAGTGGAGCCGGCGACATTTCAAAATCAGACTTGTCAAAAGAAGTATAATTCACTGCGTAACCTGGGTGTGGCGGCAAGAATAGACAAGACAACAACATATGAGGTGGGCATATTTCTTTATTAATAGCTAAGGCAACGGAATAAGTAGTCAAGAAAGTGGTCAATGCTAAGGGGTTTTGTGGGGGAAATTGCGTTATTGTGTACGAAGTTAGCGATGTGGGGGGCAATCGAAAATAATCGGTTTTCGAAAACTTGACTCGAGCCGCTCAGATTTCTTGCCGATCTGATCGATTGATAGACCTTTCCATTGATCGTCTTAGCCCTAGAGATTTCCGATGTAGCTTTCATTGACTATTTTATTGATATACCCCTTGTATACAGAATCTTACAATTTGCTCCAGATCTCTTGAATAAGCCTGATTGACGATGCTTAAGAACCTTGCACCAGAACATTACTGAAATATCTCTAACTGTTATGAAACTTTTATTTCATATTCCAATATTGGCATTTTAACCCCTTGCCTTATTCCTCAGATCCCTTTAATTAATCCTGATTGAAGAAAGTCAAGAACCTTGTGCCAGGGTATATCTGAAATATCTCTAAATGTTATTAAACTTCTATTCCATATTCCAAATGGCAATATTGGTATTTAAACCCCTTGCCTCATGCCTCTGACTAGCTACATGATGTAGCTATGAAATATTCATCTCTGCCAGAAAAGGGATCCAGGAGTTTAGAGGGCAGGCCAGTCCCCGTATGGCCATCAGCCAACACGGCTAGACAGTCTCAGGCCTCGACCCTCCAGCCTTGCACTGACCCACTGAGATATGCAGTGGTCTTAGGATCAATACATCTGTCTACCAGAACCAGACTTTGAAAGAGAGTATTCATATGTTAAGCAATCTTAAGGGGCAGTTTTTGTGATGTTTTCGACTATGTAGAGCTTAACTTTTCTTTTCAGTGTATAACCATTCCAATGCTAAGGCTACATTAGTCCAAAGAACAAGGATCATAATGGATGCAATTTTTTTTAAATCTAAACCCTGTCATGTTGGTATTCATTGGATAACTTTCGCTAAATATTCTTAGGTTAGTACCCATGTGCCAAGGTTTCAGTCAATTTTAAGGTTTTTTGCAACATTATGTATTAGCCACCAACAGCATATAAAAGGATAGTAGAGAGAAATGTCACATTTCAACACACATACATGTATATTGTATAGTACATTTCATTGTTTCCTCAGTAAAACCTGTAGGTGATATTTAGCCTATCCATTCCCCTAACAAACCTTAAACTGAAAGTAAAAAAAAAAGTATTCTTTATTTTAAGTTGGTATATCAATTACAAGAAACACTTGAAAGCTACCAAGGCTCTTGGCCTACTGGACTGATGGCTTAAAGTGCCCTCCGAAGCACTGGTAAGCAGCAAGGAAATAAGTTTCCTTTTTTCCTGCCCCCACCGGGAATCAAACCCAGATCGTCTGTGCACAGGCAAGCGTCTTAACCACTAGACCAACATACTGCCTGCAATATGACCAGAATTACAGTAAACAACTTCTAAAATGTGTACATGGTCTGACACAATGTAACATTTTGATGACCAAGTATTATTTTCAGAACCATACAACCAAGGGTCGTTTGTATTCAGTTTGATAATTCCTCTTGAATAATTTGTAGGTGATAGATATCACTTTATTTGGTGTCAGAGATATATGCATGGTCGGGATAGGAGATAATCCTGTATTGAAGCTTCATATACAGGGCATACCACTTCCAAATGAATCCTGTAGTAGCCTATACATGTAGGACTTTTATTAGTCCCTGAGATTCTGTAGTCTCCATCACTTAAAATTGGTAGCCCACATAAGGGGTTAGCATGTATTTTCACTTAAGGGTTCCCTGAAAGTTCAGTAGTTCATCAGCTACTACTTCCTTGTTTAGTAGCCGTATCGCCTACTTGTATATAGATTTAGTAGCTGTCGGCTACAGGGGCAGGGACTTAGCCAGGATTTTCATAACAGGGTGTCCAAATTGGGATCTCAAGAATTTAGGGTGTCCAAAATCCCTGATTGAAAAAGTAAAAATCATTACACTGAGTTAGTGGTGGGTCGATTAATCGCAAACTCGATTGCTCGGCTCGCTTTGGGCCGAGTTCCGATCAATCGAACTTGCCTTCCAACGCTAGATCTTTGCCGAGCGATAATAAAAATAAACACAACCAGATGGCCGCCATCTTGAAACGTACGTGCGGTCGGCAGGATACACTGTTTCTCACTTCTGGAGTGAATTACAGTGTATAATCTAACAGAACGAGCGGAATCGGTAAGTTACAAAGTTTATACAATGCTGTTTCATTGTATGCATTACATAGATACTTTATTTCAGGTTCAAATTGATGCGTAGATAGTCTTCCAATACGTGGTATTCACTTTCAGTTTCGTATGTTCCATAATTCACATACATTTCGCGATCTCGCACATTGATTTCTATCCTTGTTTCAGCTTTAATTTTCATTGTTTTTAATGATTATTACCATGGATTGCAAGTTCGGAATGTTGTATGTTTTATAAATGCGCAGTATTGCCGTGATGAGTAGCTTGCTGTGATGAGTTTGCTATCCGTTGTCATGGCTACTTTTCGAATTTTCCGCGTCCTCGCACATACCTTTCTATTCTTGTTAGGGCTTGTTTATTCGTTATAATTCTTAATTAGTATCACAGATTGTTAGTCCGAATTGTCTTGTCATTAGCAACATTGATTTGGGGCGGTAAAATTGTATTTTTCTTCGAGTTTTGGGGGGCTATAAAACTAGTGGAAATTTAGCGTAGTAAACTACTAAATAATCGATTATAATCGATCAATCGCTCGTCGAAATTGACGATTAATCGAGTCCGAAATTTTTAACGATTCCCAACACTACACTGAGTATGTACAATAACAAATAAAGTAATTATATGCTTAATTCCTCAGGAAATGTCTTAGTTATTATTTTGAAATTCAACTTGGAATTGGTATTTATCAAAAAACACATACCAAAATCTAGGGTGTCTTTTTACCTAAAGTCAGGTGTTTTTCATGAACCAGGGAGTCCAAAAGACACCCAGACACCCTGCTGGCTAAGACCCTGTTATAACAGGGCTACCTCATGTAGGGCCCTGATATATGCTTCTGACTCATGTTTTTATACCCACTTTATTTGGTCACCAACCTTCAAATGAAAAAATAACAATGTGTTTTTCATTTTGTCATATTAAAGAATGGATGACAAGAACTGAACAGCTGTTTACCTGGTTGTTATTGCTGAATGTACGCCTACTTTATACTTAAATATTAATTGTAACATTGTTATTGTGTTGTTTGCTATATAGAGGTGTTATTGTAATTATATTATTGTGTTTTCGCCCTCAGGGCGAGTTGGCTGACTAGGCTTCGTGCCTTCTCCATAGCTCTTAATTCTATATCGCTCTACGTGGCTGCTTCACCTAACAACATCTCCCACGATTGCCTCCCAGTGAGTCTCCTTTCTCCGCGTTCTCTGGTCTCAATATCACTTCGCTTTATTGCCTGCCTGCAAGTTATTATTATTATGCTGCATAATAATTCTGAATTGTCGCCCACCCGCCTATGTTGATGATGTCAGACGATGATGATGATGCTGCTCGCACACTCCATCTAGTGCCGCCGCTGATGCCGCTAGACCAGCAATGACCTTGAGGTCACATTGCATAATTGGGCTGGCTGTTAGATGTAAACAAGTTAGGTCTGATGTCCTGTATGGTGATAGAGTCGGCTCATAGCGCAGGTGCTGTGTACCATAGAGCTCTGCCGCGATCGGCTGCCTCTCCAGTTCAGCAGCAGTCATCCAGGACTGGCAGCAGCGCTAGGTGTTGGCATGAAAGCATTGTCTTATTTTGGAGTGTGAAGATAGCATCGGGATACTCACATATTGAATGTCATAGGAGATAAACTGCTGGTGGTAAGCAAAATAAGATAATTCTATTTTTCTCCTCCCATAGAAGATGGGCGGTTGATGTTGTGATGAGCATTTTTCTGGGCGATGACTCAGTCTGCATGCTGTTAGAATGTTATCTCAAAGTGCTGGCGCTGCCATTCCAATGTATTGATGCTATCCCAGAGCATCCCGACCAGGGCTTAGGAAGCAATGCCATATTCTTCAGTAATAACACTAAGCATTATTCTCATTAAAATCCATTGTTATCTGTTCAAGCCACAGGCCTACCTCTCAGTTACATGTTTTTGCTAATTATTCAGGGTTTGACATCAACATTACCAGAAATTCCTTGCCATAGTAGATTCAGAGTTTCTATGTCTTTAATAGGTAGATAGATATGAGATATAAAGGAAGGCTTGTGTACATTTCTTTCTGTTTTCCCTTTGTTTCACATTTTTTACATTTAGCTGTTGAATACAGTGTCAATGTTTTTTCTTGCTATTATGCGAGCATTTTCATATGTATTTTCTTGACATGTTCTATCTTCTTAGAAGATAGAGCCTGCAAGGTTTGCTGTCCTCGAAGTTGACTCCTATGTGAAATGAGCCATAGGATCAAAGTGCACCCCATCGCCCAGGTATTGATTGGTGATACGTAAACACTCAACTTTTCATTAAGGCACTTGTTCTTTAGTGTAAAACCCTGTCCGGCTCTATCATGAAATGAAAATGATAAGGTGTGTCAGTTCCAAGGTCCTAAAGGCTTACATATTGTTGGAATCTAGTGTGGCAGGTAAAAATCTCACAGGTGTCATTTCTAGTATCAGTCTTGTTGGCACCTCACAATGTCAAAGCAGTCTTGTACTGTACTTGCTTGCACTGTACTTGCTTGCTTGTAAACAATGTTCAGCATGTACCCGCATGGCCTGTGTACCAGCTCAAATCTAGTCGAGTTTGGGTCGGTGAAATTTGTGAGTGTGTGAGCTTAAAAAACTACTTTCTGTGTTGAGGGTCAATAGAAATATGGGCCCCATAGAAATATCAAAGGACCAGATTTCTTATCAGTGTTCTCAAGAAAAACATCAAAACAGCATCAAAACCCCTAGGAACATAGCGCTTCATAAATGTCAAGGCAGTGGTTGTCTTGCAGACCCCTTACCTCAAATATGAGAGGCTTAAATCTAGAAACATCCTAAAAAGTCTTAATTTCAAACTCTGTAGCTTTCAATATAGTTCTCAAACATCATTGAAGTTGTATGGAATCTGTGTACGTAAAACAAATGAGTTGTGATTAACAAAGGACGTGTGAAGTGAATCCTGAGGGATTGGCCACCCTTCCAATTTGGGAACATACGTTGATGATAACATCTAACGATAAGGAAAAAAGTATCGGATCATTTCAAACGATATGCTTAGCGATAACCATTTAGCATAGCAGATCTACTTGTAATTGAGCTACACAAGAACAGGCGGCAAGGAGCCACTTGATTAATTACCCCCTGCAGGCTGATCCTACGACCAGCAGTCGAGATATTGTATCACCTTAAAAATACCAATAACGGATCAGATTGTTTTAAGATTAACAATCTGCATCCCTAGTGCCAACATATCATTACAGCCTCATTCCCGTGTATTTTCTATTGTTATTTTGACAAAACATATTGTAAATGCGAAAATATCACAACACTGTCATCCCCTTGTTTTTCTATTGTTATTTTCACACTACTTATATATTGTGTGATAAATAAGAAAACACCATTGCACCTTCATCCCCTTGTATTTTCTAATGATATTTTCACAGTACATAAGTTGTATCATGAGTAAACATGTAAAAATGTCATCCCCTTGTATTTTCTAGTGTTATTTTCACAATGCATATTGTACCATGAGAAAACATCATTACACTGTCATCCCTTTGTATTTTCTATTGTTATTTACACAATGCATATTGTACTGTGAGAAAACATCACACCACTATCATCCCTTTGCATTTTCTAGTGTTATTTTCACGGTACATATTGTGTTATAGATAAGAACACATCAGTGCACCTTCATCTCCTTGTATTTTATATTGTTATTTTCACAGTACATAAGAAAATATCATTTCATCTATTGTTCTTTGGCCCCTGCTGTACTGTCTGGCTTCCCTGACTGGGTGGCCTAGGGGATGAAGCGAGGAGAAGACCCTGGCTGCTGTATGCGTAGGGCAGGCCTAGGCTGCTGCTGCTGCTGCTGTTGCCAGGGGATCAATGGCTAAGTAGTAAACACATTAATCATGGCCTAGTCATGCAGGGATATTGTCCTCTAACTGTTGAGGCTGAATGCAGGCAGGCTCAAGCAATAACAAGATTAGGAATTTTGATTATCATCACTTTTTCTGTCAGATTTAGGCTACTTTGTGACTGGCCAGAGCTCTGTAAGTGGTGGAGGAATCTAGAGCAGCTGTAAGTGGTGGAGGAATCTAGAGTACCTGGTGAAAACCACCACCTAACCACAAGTAAACAACTATTATACTGGCATGTACTTGATTAATATGTTTACTGGTGGAAAAAAATATTTAAAAAAAAGTTGTAGATATTTATATGGGTACTGTATATTTGTATCCACATTCATAGTGTTGACTACTCCAGGGGGATTGAAATCCTAGTTGTTTCTACAATTTTTTTTACTGTTAACCAAACATTCAGCCAAAAGGTTTTACCAATCTTTATGATAAGATAGCCCAATTCCAACAGAAAAGTAATCAAAGCTTAAGTAACATCCTTTCCTGATAGACTGCCAGGGGCTTTTCATTTCACCAGTAAACCATCAGCAGATTGTAACAGTTGTGGAGCTAAAACGACATTCTGTACTCACGTATTCACCAGGTCAGTTGACTAGTGGAAAACCAGCACAAATTATTGTGTTAGAAATCTATAGAGAGCAATTGTAGTTGAGCTCAGCCTCTTTCCCTGAATTCAATCAAGGCTGAGACAGAATATATGTGTATGCATGTTTATTCTATCACAAATCTAGTTGAAAAAGGGAAGAGAGTGTCAGCCTTCCTAGCCATAATGAAGTGTTCATCTGTATCTGAAAATGCAAGTGAATCATCTTACCGAATTATTTGGTCATTATTACCAAAAGAATCCTGAGAGAAGTGATTAAAGGGGTTGTCTGGTGGTTTTAAGGCCTCTGTTGCATGTGAATGCAACAGTTGGACACCTCTGGTAGTAGTGGTATTTCTTGTCTCTGCAGGGGTGTCCAAATATTTTAGTAGCACAATTTTTGGAACCATGGTTCGATAATAGCTAGATGCATATTGTCACCTGGTGGCCTTATTGCAATAGTTAAGACAAAGACCAATCGATAGGCAGTATTACTAAATGGGGTTCACTGGTTTTTAAATACAATTTGTATTGAAAATAATTCAAGTGAAATATCTGATAGGCTCAAGTAATTGGTTATATTTTTCCAAAAACTTTCCAGTTAAACAGTGCTTTAAGTTTTTGGTATGTTGCACGTTTTGACGCCCCTGTCATGTTGGTGTGCACAACAATGTAACAGTTGGACACCCCTGCGAGTCTGAATGAAGGTGTTTACACGAGCCGCACATGAAAGACTAGTTTGTGGAAGCCAGTTTGACATGTGTACTGGTTGACCTTGAGCGTGATGGACTAGTCTGGCTGACTGGCTCATGGCTGGTCAGGCTGTCTGGGAAAATCCCTGTGGTAAGTAGAAGTGGTGGCTGATGAGGTTGTTGTTGTTCTAGCAGGGGCTGGATAGCACACCCATCAGAGGCAGGCAAATTAATCTCCATCTAGCGCTGGCTCACTGCTGCATGCTAGCCCTGCTCCTGGGCTCTTGGCAATGAGAGCTATTGCGCCAGTGGCCTGCTAGCCTTGCTATGAGGCAGGCAGTGTTAACTGCAGGGTGTGACACTTAGTGGTCAAAAACAGGATTTCTGGTCATTATAGATACTATTATGGTCCCCTAGTCTGAAAAATCTAGGGGCCCACAGCAAAATCTGGGGGCATATGCCCCTGGGCCCCTGGGGAAATCAAACCCTGAACTGCCTCTTTTCCTTAGTCTCACTGATCTACCATGAACTTCAGTCCAGGTTTAGTTCTGTATTAATCCTCAAGGGGGACCCACTTGAGCTGTGTAGACTTGCCGCAAGTCTGTGTTAACTGACTATTTCCTTAGTCTCACTATGATCTACCCTGAGTTGATTTCAGTCCAGGTTTAGTTCTGTATTAATCCTCAAGGGGACCCACTAAAGCTGTGTAGACTTGCTCCAAGTCTGTGTTAACTGGCTCTCTCCTTAGTCTCAATGATCTACCCTGAGTTGATTTCAGTCCAGGTTTAGTTCTGTATTAATCCTCAAGGGGACCCACTAAAGCTGTGTAGACTTGCTCCAAGTCTGTGTAAACTGGCTCTCTCCTTAGTCTCAATGATCTACCCTGAGTTGATGATTCCAGGTATTAATCCTCAAGGGGGACCCACTTTAACTGGGTTTGAGTTTCAAACTGCATTCCCTGAAAACTATAATGCCATCTATAGGTTAGAAAGACTTCAAACCTACTTTAAATGTGCATTACTATATATGTATGCTACTCTAAATTCGCACATTCAAGCACTCAAACTATTTATTTATTACTACATAAATATTTATTTGAAGGATGTTATTTTGGCGCTATCATGGGGAGTTCGAAAATAGCAAAAATTAAATACCTGTAAAAATGCCTGTTATACAGTATATATAGCACTTGGTGGTGGCATTATACCTAGCCCAGCCTGAATGCGCTGCCACCAAGGCAATCTTATTGCAGTAATAACATGGTCTTCAGCAGTAAGTCACAGGCTGGCGCAGAGCTGAATGTGATTTATGGGTGTTCTGAGAGGAATAGCTGCACTGCAGCAGGGTGTCAATAACATACAGATATTGATTGGTGTGGCACTCTGTTCAGATGCGATCCAACATGCCAAGGAAAGACCTTCCCTGATAAAGTGAAGAAGACTACCGCTCTTACCAGTGTATTCAAAAGAGGCTCACCTACTCGCCTGGGCACTCAAATATTTTGACCATGTTTAGCCAAAATTAAAATGTCCAATTCATATCTGTACTTATGCTACTGGTGGCTAATTTTCCTGATACAAAATAACGCAAAGAACTTGAAAAATGACTGAAACCCTGGTACATAGGAACAGGGTCTTAGCCAGGATTTAGAAACTGGGTGCCTAAAATTAGCCATTGTAAAAATTTTGGGCGTCCAAATTCTTAAGGGGGACCACAATATACTCAGATTTCATCCATAAACATGTATAAATGCATGAAAATACGGCATGATATCCTTAAACAATGTCGTGGGTATTGTATGGAGATGAAAAAACTCAATTATATGCTTAAGATTGATATTTTAAGAAATTCCTCTCCAAAAAAAATGGGTGTCTTTAGGGATGCTTTTTAGGGGTTTGGGTGTCCAAAAAGACGCCCTGCTGGCTAAGACCATGCATGGGAACTCATCTGAGAGTACTCTATCCAATGAATACCAACATGACAGTGTTCAGATGGTTTTTTAAAATCTTTGCATCCTTGCGTTTGGACAAACATAACCTCAGCATTAGAAGAGTTTAAAGCAAAAAAATGCTTTTGTCAAAGCAGAATAGTGTCAGGTAGTGTCAATATCTCTAAACACATAAAATATGCAAAGATAGGAGCCGATGATTATGATTTACATGTTACGATCCCTTGAATAAAAGTTGTTTCTTAGATATCGATGCTTTGCACTTATCGATTTAAATATATGATGGTATATTTCAGGGAAATCAAAAAAGTGTCATATGAGAAACATCTTGTTATCTTTTTGGCTTTTTTTTCCTGATTTCCTGTTTTGTCTGAGGCTAGCCTCTCTACAAGCAGATATCATTATTTACTTCAGGGGAGGCATTTTGTTATGACTGGCGGAAAATGTCATCTATTTCGCTATCCCCTGTAGATGGCATTCTTGCCTCCTCAGCATGCTTTCAGTTTCTCTCTAGAACTTTTCATCACTTTTTACTTCTTGATCATGAATAAGAGCTACCTTGAGAAATATCATCCGCTTACTATCTAGACTTTTGATGACATTTTGAAAAAAATGTGATAAAACAGAATAAAAAATAGTTGAAAGATGAGAAAGGTCTCCATGTAATATTGAAACGAATACTTCTTAGTTAACTCATTCATGCTCATAGTGCTATGCCAAAAATCGCCTGCCTATTTTTGGTGATATCTCTCTATATAGATAACAAATTGGGAACTGCCTCTGCAAACCTTTATCCCCCCCCCCCCCCCCCCCCCCCCTTAAATATTAGATAGTCAAGTCGGCCAAGTTGAGGACTTGTTCAGCTTGCCCGACATGCTGTTTTTCCATGATCGGATAGTCATGACTATGGGCCGATCTGTTATGTGGAGCCCTGCCAACCCTGATTTTTTGAAATCAACTATTAGGAATATTTTGATAGATTTCTCATACTTGTATATTTCATTTCAGTCTGTTGCGAATATCATCAACAAGTCTGCGACGTCGTCCTCTTCCTCGTCCTCCTCCCCTCCGCCGAGCCCGAGCAGGAAGACACGGCCCGGCAGCGAGAGTGATGATTCCGGGCGACCCGGCAGCGGCACAATGGTCAAGAAAACACCCCAAGACTTCATATTCGGCAAAGTCATAGGAGAGGGCTCCTACTCTACAGTAAGTTAGGCAATGTTTTTTGCCGGTTACTCAGATTTCCTCTACCACATACAACTGAGCTGCAATATGGCTGAGAAAGTGACAAAAATTAAGATTCCATAATCCAAATTTAGACATTTATTAAAAAATCATATTCGGCAAATAAGTGGTAAAAATGTGCACAAATTTAAGTCACTAGTTGTAAAGTATTTCTATGTGGTGGAGCTCCCATATATGGAATTTTTGTGAGAAAGTTGCCAGTGACTTAGGGATTATGCAGTGGTTTTTGCCAGGTACTCAAATTTCCTCTAGATACCACTTACAACTGGCCAGTCACAACTGAACCACAATATGGCAGAGAGAGTGACGAAAATCGAAATTCCAAAATCCCAATTTAGACATTCAATAAGAAAGTTAGAATTAAAGTAAAAATGTGCATCAATTACTGTCAATAGTTATACAATATTTTTATAGTAATTATAGGTATAATAGTCGCTGCCCCTGCTGGTAGAATAGTGTCAAGTATGAGGTTAATTTTCCCATGCGATATAGGCTGGAGGATCCAGTAGGCTGTGCTGGACATATTTTTATTTTCAACATCCATATGCCAGTGTAGATATAAATCAATATCATTCATGCATTTCATACATTTTACCATCCAATCATATAAAAAGGTTATGGAATTTTCTTGCCGTGTCAAGAAAGTGAGTTATGATTTCTTCTTGCCCTGCAGCAATTTTTACTTGCCATGGCAAGTCAGTGCCTATAATGTATGAGATGCATTACATTCATTGAATTACAAAAGTACTAATCACCTACTCTTTTCTTCAGGTAATTCTTGCTAAAGAGATCAATACAGGCAGAGAATTTGCAAGTAAGTAATCCCTATTAGGGTTCAACAAGGACTTAAAACCAGGCACTTGTTTTGGTACTTTCAAGTTTAGAACAAGTCAACGAGATTAGATAAATAATTCCTAAATCCTTACACTTGATTCAGGGCACAGTACCATTTTGCTAGGGATGGATACCTTCAAGAACGAAATGGTACCGTACATTATCAATACCAATGAAATGGGATGTATTTTAACCATACTGCTAACGGTACTTAATTGCATTATTACCTCACAAATTTTGTTATGAATAGTCATGTTTAGGATCCTGGACAATCCCTGATAAATGATAACTTCACAGTGGTTAGTATCTTTAAGAGTACTTCTAGGAATGAAGCGGTATGATACAGTACTTTAAAATGATGCCTGTACCAGTACCGGTACCTCTTACCGGTATTCAACTTTATACATTGCCATGTTGCTTTATTTTTCAGTCAAGGTTTTGGAGAAGAGGCATATCATCAGGGAGAAGAAGACACAGTATGTGATGAGGGAGAAGGAGGTTTTCTCCAAACTCAATCACCCCTTCTTCGTCAAACTCTACTTCACATTTCAGGACACAGATAGATTATGTATCCTTTCAGTACATCCAAACAGATTCTCGTGATCATTTTACAGAGAAAAAGATCATTTTGTTGTTGAGGATGTAATTTGTTTTAAAAATTTATTGATAACATTTTATCTAAAGAATATAATATTACATTAGTTGATTGGTTTTAGGAGTGGAACATAGGTATAGAAGTTTAAAGGTGGAATAGAACACTTGCTATTGGTGTAAAATATCCTCATAAAATATTATGAAATTATAAGATTAAATTGAAATATGAAATTAAAATGGAAGCTAAAATATTTACAAATACCCAAAAGCTATTTGTTGCGGCAATATGTTTGAATTTATTTATTTTTTTACTCCTCACCACAATTATTTAATTTTGTAATGTTAACTTTTGCAAGGAATTTAGTGTTAAACAATGTCACCCTATTTTATTATTTAAGACAATAAAGTGGTGGTTTTATGGTAAGTTGACAAGCGTTTTAGTGATAAAAGATACTAATCTATGTATTTACTTGATAAATATCCTCAACATCACTGCCAAAAGTTTTAGTCATAAAAGATACTAATCCATTTATGTACTCGTTAAATTTCCTTAACGTCACTGCTCAGATTTTGGCTTAAGTTATGCACGGCGCGGAGAGCTCTTAGACTACATACATAAACTTAGTTCCTTCGATGAAAAATGTACACGGTTTTATGCGGCAGAGTTAGTCCTGGCACTAGAACATTTACATAGCTTAGGAATCATACACAGGTAAGTACAGCAACTCAGAATTGTAGTAATGTATATTTATTGACCAGGTTATCAAACTTGAAAATACATTTTACAAAGTATATTTTATTACGGTGTATAAACACAATAAAAAGTACAATAAACCTTTATATCAATATTTTATGAATGCTTATCAAAGATCAAAAGTAATAGGAAATGAATTCAGAATAGGAAATCTGAAAAAAAAAGATTGCACATACACTTCTTGTGCATATATTCTTTTCATATACCTCATTTAAATAAAATTTTCATCATTTATGAAATATTATTTGACAGGAATAATAAGGAACATAGTACTAGTACATAATCTAATGTTAGATTTTAAAAAAATGCAGCATGTTTTATCTACAGACCTTTGAGTGCAAATGATTTTGATTTTTCAGGGACCTGAAGCCGGAAAATATTCTTTTGAATGAACAGATGCACATTCAAATCACAGACTTTGGGTCAGCCAAAATCATGAAGCCAGAAGATGAGGTGCCAAACCAGAAAGGTAAAATACACACAAATGGTTTCAGAGCATTATAGTACAGGCAACTCGGCTTAATCCGGACTGATGTGGACCCAAAATTTCTGTCCAGATTATGCGTATAGGAATTATATGTATAGGAAGGGACTGGGACCTTCCAATCTGTCCGGTTTAGACGAAAATCCGGATTACACATGTCCGGATTAAGCAGAGTTGCCTATACTTACCTTACAACAGTAGTGCACAATTATACTAAAGAAGTAGGTTAGGTTCAAGGTGGATTTGTTGTCACGTGTACTATATCACTTGTATATTGCTATTTTGAGAACGCTTTCATCAGAATATGTTTTCTAGTTAATAAAAGTTATAAGGAGAATTTCCTTAATTTAGATACCCATGCCTTAAAACTGAAAGTACAATGGTGCAGGAAACTTCTTTTGTGGTATCTTCTTCATTAAGGCATAGTTTGGAAGCATTGTTGGAAAATATCTGAAAGAGAATTGCCAGCCATAACCTAAACAACAACTCCAATTCTCCTTATTCTATGTGTTAATGCATTATTCCTAAGATATTTGGAATAGTATCATAGATCCAGAAAATATTTCTGAGGGGGAATCAACATATTTAAGAGGCTAACACACATTTTATTTCATCTTGTAGATGCATCAGGTTCAAGTAGTCAGCGTAGGAATTCTTTTGTGGGAACAGCACAGTATGTATCTCCTGAGATACTCACCAGTAGGAGTGCTCATTATAGGTAAGTGGAATACATCATTTTACAAAGTCTATACTTTCAACCTTTATCAGCCTATTTGGTATGGTTAAGTACCGGTACTCGATACAACACCAAAAAACGTTATCAAATGGAAGAAGTATTCTATAGTACCATATCTTTAAGGTTTCAGAACAGTCAAACCTGTATCAAGAGACCACCCAAGGGAAGACCAAAATATGGCCTATTAAGCCAAGTGGTTTCATAATAGAGGGCCATTTAAACTATTATGTTAGACCAGGGATAATGAAAATGGCATCTCTTAATAGAGGTGGTTGCTTGGGCAGGTTTAACTATACATGAAATTGATTTAATTGCTACCTGGAACCTGGACCATCTATTTATTTATAGTGAAGTTCTTGAAGCTAACCTTACTAAATAAACAAAAATTAGGTCCCTTAAAGTCATGCAGTGTCGTTTAGTAGAAGAAGAATAGTAGAAGCAGAAGTTTGGACGATAGTAGAAAGTATTAACAGTAGTAGAAAAAGATGTAGTTGTAAAAGTAGTAATAGGTAAATTGGTTGTAATAGTAACAGTATTTGTAGTAGTAGGGACCGTAGTAAAAAGTAGTAGAAATAGTATTAGGAAAAATGATAGTTTGGGTGCTAGGTTGGTTTAGCCAATTTCTTAATTTAATTGATTGATAGACTTTTCCCACTCATTGTGTAATTTTCTGTACTTTTTTCTTATTTTCCAGCTCTGATTTCTGGGCATTAGGTTGTATTATATACCAGCTACTATCAGGTTTACCGCCATTTAGAGGAGGGTAAGTATATAAGCAATTCAGGAGCTAACAAAAGGGATATTTATTTGACCACATATCTCCATAATCAGAGTAGGATATTCTTACTTATAAGGATTAAATAGTAATTGAGTTGTATTTCAGAATTCTGCTTTTCACTTGGAATTTAAATATATGTGATTTTGTCTAAATTATTATCAGTAATGTAACTCAATATTGTAGTAGTAAATGTATGCTTACATGATGTTTAGCATCCTTGCATGATGTTAACTGTCTGCAGGAGAAATTTCGTTTTTAGGTTGTTTGGTGTTTATCACTTTTAGAGCCATGCAAAAGTCATGCAATCTGCAGAACCGATTATGATCGATAATCAATCGGTTGGCTGTAACTGATTATGGATCTGAAAATGCAACCAATTCCCAACCCTAGCACTAGTATATTTTCAGACAAATTGTAACCATGCCTTTCATACTCTTTTCCAGCCATGAGTACCAAATCTTCCAGAAAATCACAAAATTAGAGTATGAATTCCCTGAAGGGTTTAGTTCTACAGCCAAAGACTTGGTAGAAAAACTACTGGTGAGTATGAGTTCCTTTACTACATGTAAGCTTCAGAAAGGCTTTTAAAAAGAGGCTTTGTTCCAAAAACTATACTTTTGAACTTTATTAGTCTGCCTTGAAACATCATATTTGAGTTATCTTGATTGATGGTTTTATTGGTCATTTTCAAACCAATCTTGTTTGACACCACTTTCCCAGTTGAATTTCTTTTTCAACACATAATTCTGATGAACCCAACTGAATGTGATAATTGTAGTCTAATATTTTGGCGAATAAGGATCATTTGAAATATTTTACCTATATATTTGTGTATATTTGCATGCATTTTTGCTTGGTTTATATCTTACTAATATAGTCGTTCTGTTACTTTTTACTTTTACCTGTAGGTGTTAGAACCAAGTGAGCGGTTAGGATCAAAAGAGCAAGGTGGCTTTGCTCCTCTTAAAGATCATGCTTTCTTCAACGGAATAGACTGGGAAGATATTTCTAAAAAGGACCCGCCTCACCTGGGCCCCTACCTACCTGCCTCTAAAAAAGAAGATGAAAATCTTTGGAGTCAGTATGAGGTAAGAAATGTTTACTGTATACAGCTTTAATTTTGAGTGCTAAAAAGAAATTCGCTTTACAGCCCTGCTGTATTTGTGCCACTTGGAAAAAGCGCATTCAAGCACTCAAACTATATATTTATTACTCCATAGACATTGATTTCAAGGATGTTATTTTGGCGTTTTCATAGGGAGCACAAAAATAGTCAAAATTAAATGCCTGTAAATATACCAGTTATATACAGTATTCTTTGAATTTATATTTTATGTTTGCCACATCTGTCTGTTTTTGAGGGATAACAGTGATCACAACGATTTATTCTAGTGGTTCCAAATATTCACTGATGCCCCCTCTTCTGTCAATTAAGTAAGAAAATTGCCCAAAATCCACATTTAAACCCAATGCAGAGTAAAATTTGTTAAAAAAGTGAAATAACCAGTCCATGGGCATTCTGCAATGGTGCATGATGATTATAAGAATATAGCATGCATGTAATTGATTTATTTAACCCCAATATAATTCCGATGACATTGTTCAAGGATATTATGCCTCATTTCAATAAGTAAATACCTTTTTTTGGTTGTAATGTGAGTATATTGCTGTCTCCCCTTGAAAAATAGGCCGCCCAAAATGTTTACAATAGTCAATTTGGCCACCCACTTTCTAAATCCTGGCTAAGACCCTGATGATACATATTCCATTCCTGTGTAATGTTGGTATGATTCTATTTCAGGCAGGGCTGGATGACCAGCAGCTGTCTCGGCTGATGATCAAAGGCACAGAGGAGGAGACAGAAAACAATGAGAATCAAGAAGATCATGAACTCAGTGACTCTGAGAGAGTAGACCTATTGGCCAAACAAGCCAGCGAGAACGATTACCACAGGTTCATAGACGGATGTTTGGTACTCAAACAAGGCCTATTAGATAAACGGAAGGTAAGAAACGACATGCGTTCTTGAATGTATTTTTCGATCTAGGCATGGGTGCACATAATCAATACAATATTATCAAGCATGTACTTCAACCTTTTTCCCTAAATATAAATCCCATGACATTGTATATGTTTGTATGCCTTATTTCAGTTAATAGATACATGTCCATGGTTGTAATGGATGCCCCAAAATTTCTAAGTCCTGGCTAAGACCCTGCGTAGAAAGGTGTGAAACCTGGCTTTACATCAAAAAGCCAAGGTGTGTAAACTGGCAGTATGATAAAAGTGTTTTATCCAAGAAAAATTCTTCCTCAAATTTGCTCTTTGAACTCTTAAAGGTACTGTCTACCTGAAAATCCCACTGGCACCTTGGGAGGTTTGTTCCTGGGCCTGGTTGCACCTACAGGACAGAGGCTTAGGCTTAGACTTCATGTGTAAATTCATTGTCTACAGCCATAGCAATGATTGTTGTAGACATTGAATTTAATACTAAGTCTAAGTTTTAACCTAAGTCCCATTTGTACAACTAGGTCCTGCTCTCAGCACTCCTCTCCAAAATCTAACCTAAATTGTAAGCAAGAATAAAAATCTCAAACAAGGAAAACATCTAACCTTAAAGGACAATTCCACCATGAATAAAACAGAGGCCCAAATAGTTTCTTATGAATAATAGTTGCACCAGCAGCCCTGTTAGAGGCTATTTACAGCCCAAAAGGGCCGCCCCCAGTGTATGCATTCTGTGTCTGTTAAGGAGCAGTTAAAACAGCAATATACTTCTTGTATGAAGGTTGGCACTGGTGGGAACTTAGATTTAAGTAGAGAATACCATAAGAAACTATTTGGGCCTCTGTTTTATTCATGGTGGAATTGTCCTTTAAGGTTAATTCATATCAGCCACACCATTAGTAATATTCTTATATATACTTCATTTGTAACATCAATGTTATGTTTATTTTTAGGGCTTGTTTGCAAGGCGCCGAATGTTTCTACTAACCGAAGGTCCACGTTGCTTCTATGTTGATCCTGTAAATATGGTATTAAAGGGAGAAATTCCATGGTAAGTACATGTAGGGGCTTGTATATAAGGGATAGGCAATTCTTTCATTTCTGAAGGTATCCTATTTAAGGTCAGTGCAGCTTAGAGGCACTTGTGAGAAGTTTAGCTCTGCACCAACGAGCTATCATTGCATTGATAGGCTTGTATCATTTCTGGCTCATGTGTAAATTCATAATTAATCATTCACTGAACTGTCAGACAACAGAATATTTTCTTGAATAGAAGGAGTATGTTTTCTGAACGTATCCATAATATCTGCTTGGTAGATACAGCATAATTTAATATCCATAATTTGTACCTGGTAGGTAGAGCATTGGGAATTTGACTATTTTGACTTCAAAAATAAATCATGGAAATTATTTATATGCATGGTCTAGTGTCTAGTGTGCTATTTACTTATTTTTTCAGGTCTGCAGACTTAAGACCCGAGGCTAAAAACTTTAAGATTTTCTTTGTACATACAGTAAGTATACTTAAGTATATCCTCATACATCAGAAAGAGAAATATGTCTGTATTGACTGTTGGTAATAATCATTGTCATTTTAGGATTTTTCTTTTGCATGTTATTGTTTAATGTAGATAGTTACTTGATTATCTTCATTGTTTAAATTAAATGATCCCTGAAATTAATTTCAGTCTAACCTAGCAACAAGATAAGGTCTTGACATTTATTGCACAGTTTTATGCTTGTAATCTTGTGGAATGCATTCAAGTACAATTCATTAAAATCTAATGTTATGTTACCTTACAAGAAATTTGACTCTTGTATTATTTCTAGGCATGTAGAAATTTCTGTATGCCCCAAATTTCCTCGAGTCAGGATCCAATTGTATAAACAATTGTATGGATAGAAATTGTGTTAGGGCCAAGGTTTTCCTTTAATTGTTTCACCTTCAGTATCAAGTTGAGGGAACCCACAATCTTTGAGAAAATCTTAAGGGAGTCCTTACCTGAAGATTTTTTATGCAACTGGGCCCAGGGTCCTACCTGGCCCTTAGTTGTAATAAGCCCCTTACCTGTGTAAGAGTGCAATTGATCTTAAGATTCATCTCTTCTTTTAGCCAAACAGAACGTACTACCTGGAGGACCCTGCAGGTTATGCATTGGACTGGTGTAAGGCATTCCTGGAGTTACGCAACAGATACTACGGAAAGAAGAAGACATAGTAGGAAAATCACCTAGGAAATGTATCTGTTAATCCAACCAATCACAGTGCAGGAATGGCTACCTACGCAGAGGCAAAATTGACCCTTACACTGCTGATGGCTTATTTTGCAATAGAAAATGATGCAAAAATTTGGAAAATGACTGAAACCCTGACACATCTGAGAGTAATTGGCGAGAGCTATCCAATGAATACCAACATGACAGGGTTAAGATGTTTTTCAAAAATCTTTGCGTTCTTGTGCTTTGGATGACAGTAGCCTCAGCATTGGAAGGGTTAGGAGAGCAGTGTATGAAATCACTGGTATATTCATGAACCCATTGCAAAATTGGCCAAATATCCCTATCATCTTAGGTGAATGAAATTTGGTTCATTTATCTAACAAGTTGCACTCTTTTAGTCAGTTTGACTCATATTCACTAACTTATGGGTCATTAATTGTGTCATAATGATTTAAGCCTGATGTATTGAAATTTGCCAGACACCTTCAAATTGATTGATTTCAATTCATGGTTTAGTAAAAAGAGCTATTTGTATTTACAATGAACCCCGATATCTTGTACACTGGAAGTTGAATGCCTCTTTTGTGTTTCTATATTTCCTCTAGTATTCTTGAATAATGGGCTCTGTGACATTACCATTTTCATTTAGTGATGATTGTTATCAAAGAGTACATTGCATTCAACACCAAAAGCCCTTTGTGAATTATGTATTTGGTAGGGCAGCAGTATCTTATTAAATTGCACATCTTGGAGAACTGAACTCTTTTGTCTAACATCGCCATTCTGGCTGGGTTTTAAGTCTTTGCGCAGTGCACACATTAGAGCTCTATTTAATGATAAGTCTGTTATTTGTATTTATTGCACAAATGGGACTATAATGGAAAGAGCTGGATTTTGATTATCTTCTCTATTTGTGATAATTTAAGTCTAATAGTGACCAGATAGTAGTTATTGGTGGAGGAGACAGGTGTACTGGGGAAATTCCTTGACTGACATTCAATTCACTGGTAACTTTCTCACATGTCCCAAGAACAATAGGTATACCTTTTCAACCCTTATGCAGCTGTTGGGTAAATTTGCCAATACAAAATCACGCAAAAAAGCCAAAAATGGCTGAAACCCTGGCATGTGGGTACTCATGTGAGAGTACTCAGTGAGAGCTATCAAATGAATACCAACATGACAGGGTTTAGAAGTTTTTCGAAATTCTTTGTGTCCTTATGCTTTGGACAAAAGTAGCCTTAGCATTGAAAGGGTCAAAAACAGATTTTTCTATTGGAGGAAAGCAAATTGCTCTCGATGGTTCTTCACAAAATATCACAAAAAATCTACCCTTACTATACATTGATCTTATAAGGCAAGTATAATTATTCAATGATTTCACTCCAAAGATGAATACTCATAGGAAGTCACCTTGCTTTGTTGTAGCCTTACATGATTTATACCATGAAAATTCAACTCTTGTCATGTGAATTAATTCCAGAATTAGTCTGGTCATAATGGAATCACTCCCTCACATCCTCACAAAGTCACATGCATAGTGTGGATTTGGATAAAAGAAGTTTGGGTAAAACCATTAATGGTCGAATTATTTCTATGATGGTATTTTTGTGTGTATACAGTAACCTTCTTTTTTCATCTCTGTGTAATTGAATTATTAATTTATGGACTGGCTTAGACACCCTTGTTGTCAGTATCTAAATGCAGAGGTGTGTGGTGTGTTCTATCCAATATATATATATAAATGTGACTTCTAGTGTACTGTTAATTTTTTTCTAGCTATCCTCACTTGTAATATATAACCATGAAACATTGGTTCACTCACAATGGAAAAGGCTTCATAGGGTCAGTTGTGGTATTATTTACCATTTTTTCAATCATTTTAGTGCAGCTTATAATTTCAAAGATCCTGGTTTCCCATTTTTCACCTTGACTAGAAGTTAGGTGTGAACCCCATTCAGATTTTAACTATGAAACTGGGCATCTAAAATAGGCAGTATTGGATGTCTAACATTTCAATAAATTCAGATAACAACCTTGAACATGTATTCACTTATTGCTGACTTGCATAGTATCTTTAAAAAATGTCCAAGCACTGACATTGTTGTGAAAATTTTGAATGTTAAAAAGGCATGCTTGTCTTTTGAAGGGTTTTCATCCTGGCCTGGTAGGGATTTTGACACTCAAAGTCTTGATTATCTAACATCTAGTATTTGGGAATAATGACATACAACCAGGGTGAGTTCTTTTTGCCAAAACAAAATGTGTGAATGTTTTTCCTTTCCTTAAATTCTCAGTTTGTCACAGAATTATTGATAGCTTTATATGAATCAATTTATTTTTCATTGTTATTTTGGCAAGACATACTGGTACTTGTAAACAAATAGGATTTATTGTAAGACAGGTATGTTTCCTTGTATGATGATTGACAATTTATTCTTATGACAACTGTATTCAGGCAGGATAGATGGCATTTAAAATACCAACCTAGAATAAGGGCCATGCTTTTAATGATTTATTGAATAATGCAAGAAAAGGTTAAAAAAAATCATTTTGGAACAGTGGTTTTGATATGATTAACTCGTGATGTTTTGCTATATGATTTTGGAGAGTGTAACATTCACTTAGTTTGAAGATGTTTAGCAAGCATCCTTTTTAAGCTCTTGATTGTTGCATTTCTTTATTTCAGGGCAAAATTTTGTTTTTTGCATAGGTGAAATTTCAAAGAGTAAAAGTAATTTAACTGTATGGGAAGAAAGATAAACCATAGGTGTGTTTGATTTGAATCATACAACTTACTATAGCTTTATATGCTAGATTTCAAACGTAGAAAAATATATATATGATGATTTTTTTCAGTTATATCATAATTTTCATCCTATCTTTATCTATTTGTGCCTGTAGTGCCCCAAAATGGTTCATTAGTCTGTCTGCTCCGGATTCAGATCTCACTCAGATTTGATAAATCTGTGTTGCCCCTGTATCTCTCACGGACACTCAAACCTTTCATATGAGGTGTGCCCCTTAAAAGTACCATTTGGATGTTAAGAATTCTCGGAAATACCTTGACGGTGCATGATTTGGGAATATGTGAGTGAGAATTTTTAGATGTGTTGCAATCATTACTTAAAGTGGTGCTTTAATCAGAAAGATCTTTCCGAAGTATTCTGAGTTTTCTCAGCATCTCTGAGGATGATGGATAAATGGCGCTTATATTGTTTCTCAACACAAAGTGGCTTGAAGTATTCTTTGAAAAATCCTCTTTCAAATGTCTTATTTAATATTTCTCTTTGTACTAAGGCCCATTGCACTCTATAAGATTCAGTGATTTGTCAGATCCTTCTATAAATTTCAATCATCAGAGCAAATTTTCTAATCAACTTTAAAAAAATATTTCAGGGTCCCATGATAATATGTTACAGGTGCCAATGGTAGTCATCATTATGAAAACGTTTCAAAAATCAAAGAGTAGGTGAAAAGACGGGATGTATATTTATGCCTTATGTTTGATTTTAGCAGAAAATGCATTTTAAATATGTACTGATTTGATTGGTTGATTTTGTATGTTTTTTCTGTACTTGAGTACATCTATTTTGATTGTTTTTAGAAGAAGCATTTTCCTGGCAGGCATGGTGATTTTAGTCAATACCTGTAATCAATTTAATCTATTGTGAAAATAATAAGGTAATGAGAGAAGGTACCTAGTTGGAAGGTTCCTAGTTAATGATTGTTGATAAATGATAAATGTACATACAGTGAATCTTGCAAATTTGTCTTATATGAAGAATAAAATGTTATCCATAAACATTGTTTGAAATCGTCTTTATTTCTGCATGTCCTCACTCAACTCTCATGTGAAATGAAATGACTTTCTGAACACTAACAAATGTTCACCTTGGACAAGCTGACTGAATTCCACAACCACAACTGTGGAAAATTATTCATGGTAAGATTTTACTTGGAATATTAGCATTCCGGTAACAACTCTAGATTTTACTCAAAATATTAGCATATCGGGAACAAGCATTTCATTTTTATTATACTCTTGTTAGGTATTATAATAGGACATCCCATCACCTACTATACTATGGGATCACTTATATATTCCAAAGAATTCCCCTATTAATTTGACACCTTGTGGAGTGGTTATTAACAAACCTTTAACATCCTGCTTTCCCCACTAGAAAAATGCCTTTGCATACTACCAAGGTACCATTTGAAAAGAAAGCTACCATAAATTCTCGGAAATATTAACCCCCTTGGGAATTTAGGCCACTGTTTAACAAAATAATTATTGGGAGGTCTAGGCCACCCTCAATCTACTGTCGGTCACCATTTCACTAAATATGGACTACATTACATGAAACAAAAAGTAATTTAAATATATATATTCTTTATTAAACAACACAAGGTAAGTTGACAATGCAATAACATGATAGAGGATTTACATTTATTCAATAGAACAAGTAACAAGTTGCCTGTTTATCAGAGATCCTATTTGTTGAACTTACAAAGTTTCTCTGATGCCATCATAAGGACGCAGATAGTGAGATCAGTGTCTTAGTCCAAAAAGGCACCCAGACTCCCTGCTGGCTAAGACCATGAGTGAGATTCTGCTGCCTACATTCTAACAAAGCAATAAAAATAGGACAACTGCAGATCATGTTTTGCCCTATGCCTACAAGCTATCTTCAAGAACTGTATCGAAAAAAGTTAGAATTACTTAAATCAAATCCCTTAATAGGTGTTTATTAGCTGCAACAATTCCAATTGTTCAAAAGTTGAAAATCAACATCCCTGGTAATAGATCATCAATGGCAAAGGATGGAATTAAAACATAGCTGCCTTAAATTAGACTTTGCATTGTTGGGGTCTTGTGACATATTATGGGAAGGCACTTAGAATATGCCCCCCCATAACTTGTTATCTTTACCTTTCCAAATATGACATGACTGCTCAAGGCATTTCTTGCTAACATTGAGAGTAATGAAGAACACTTGGTATCCTCCCTTAGCAGGAAATCTTTAAGCATATTCAAGGTGAACAGAAACATAGGAATCCCTTCAATCTCAGTCTTGTCTTGTTTAGTTGTGATAACATTTATTCAGATTATTTACTAGAAAATATAGTACTTGACAAACTTATTTTGTGAGAGAAATATATTCAAAGGTGCAATTTCATCAGAACCTAATCTACAACTCCCGTTTAAAATGTGTTTTTTATATCAGTATCTTCATAAGTATCTTAGATCCAGATGACACTTGTCAAGATTTCTAGGCATGGATGGGATAACTGTTACTTTCACTCCTTTTTCACCCTCACTTTTTTTCTGTTCTGACTCCCTTTACCATTGCGTTTATTTGGTGTATTCTTGTCACCGGCAGCTACTTTCTGTTGTTTGATATACAAGCCACTTCCTTGCTGCGGTAGTGGCAGTGGCAAGAATAATGTGAGGTACCAGTACTTTCCAAATACATCTAGGAAATTCCTCCACGCACTTCGAGAATACTGTTCATCTCCAATACTTGCTTCATGGGTTGTTTGTCCATAATACACAAGAATAGTCTGCTGCATCCAAAACCCGGAACCAACAAGCCCTGGAATGAAGCTGATGTAGAAGACTATAACAATTAGCAATTTATAACCTGATGCTGTGCCTATCCATAAAAATTCAGTAAGCGTTTCAGGAAGGAGGGTAATGATATTTAAAACACCATTGAATCGGAATCCGTATAAATGATGCAGATATGCCACCATCATGATTGCTCCATAGAGGCCTCCCAGCATCACATAGAAACACATCATAATAAAGTACTTCTGGTTGTGATATCCAATGCATACACATGTGAAGAAACAGTGGTGGTCTCTTTTCAGTACGCAAGTGTCACAGAGAAAACAGTGGTGACACCTAGGTGGAATTTTAATTTCACATTTTGAACAGGTCTCAGTGCTGTACTTTTCTGTTTTCCTCATCTCCTCTTTTGTCAACGTCTTTATGCTCGAGTCTGTTACTAAGATCCTGCTGAAGTTGCCAGCCACGTTGAGGAAGACGAATAGAAGGAAGCCATAGTGTGAGAAGACAATCTGAGCACTGTATCCGTACATAGCAGGCACTATTTCGAACAGCGACAAGCCGACAACAGCCGCGTTGACAACAAGGAAATAGATCATTCCCAAGATGTTCATGATTGCCATACACACATGTCGTGCCCCGGCTTCCTTATTGAAAAAGACGTGTAGTATAGACATCTTGGCGACTTCACCTCAGTCTGGACACCGAAATCAAGACCAAGAGAGTTTATGTACGCGTGGACAATGTCGATATTGGCTTATGTTCCGTGGTTGCAGCAGTACCTGGGATGCGATGGATGCGTTGCTATTGAGTATTGAGAGGGAGTTCCCAAACGAGGCTACGGGATTACCTTTTCATCTTTGGTTGGGGATTCCCCAGTATAGAGGGCGCCACCATCCATAAATAAATCTTGGGTCCTCCCAGAGAGATTCCCCGGGGATATTCTAATGAGTTATGAGTCACTGGTCCACCCCTTGCCAAAGTGAAGATGCGTTATGATGCAGCCTGACTTTGAAGAGATTAAGTCAATTTTGCCATTTTGCTTTTGGACTCTGATCCGAAGTTCTGTCCCAGGCTAATGTTCATGTTACCTAAACTTATCACTTAAAAAGTGCTTTTTTTTTGTATTGGCTCACTTATAATAATGCAAGTGCGGCAGAGAAAATAAATAAACTTATAAACTGCATGAACTAAAAAAGAAATGGGAGTAACGTAGAATAAAACATGCACAAAAATGTAAAATTTCAAATAGCAGAATTCCTTTTATAGATGCAACAAACGAAAACGGGGGAAAAATCAAAATAGAAGAAAATCAAAATGCGCATACAGCTGGAAAAAAGTGAGAGATGGTACTAGTAGGTTGTCTATGGCATACCATTCATGCAAATATTCAGACGAAGTGGCTCAGTTGGTTAGGTGTTGGACTAGTAATCAGGAGGTCGCTGGTTCAATTCCCGGCCGGGGCACTTAGGTCTGTCCTTGGGCAAGACAGTTTATTCCATATTGCCTCTGTCTACCCAGCTGCAAAATGGGTACTTAGCATAAATAAGGCAGTGCTAAGAGCTTGTGCGCTATATGCTGCCAGTTGCTCTGGAATATCCCCCGGGGGATTGAATTGGTTTCCGTGTGTACAGGCCTGCTAGGGAAGGAAGGTCGTGTGAGCACTTCGGTGGATACAAGACTCTAAACCGAATACCTTTACCTTTATAAACGTCATTTTCCCTGAAAGGCATGTACAATGTATAGTTTTCACCTGGAGTGTGTAGTTCATTCTTGAATGTTGATAGTTTGAAATAGAAATATGTGAACTACGTGTATCTAGTTTCTCTTGCTTTGTTTTGTTTTGTTTGTTTTTTTGTTATAAGGTCAGAGCATGACAAAAATAAATGAGAGATAAGGAGTCAAAAAGTCGAAGCTGCAAGCTGAGACTTTATGGGCGTGGCCCCGACACAACCCAAAAGCTCTTGTTTTTCGATCAGTGGTGTTTGTACGTTCTTTTGATAAAAAAAATCATCATTGAGAGGTGGGGGAGGGTGCGTGTGATCTGAAAGTCGGAGCATTCCCCAGGCGTTTTTATTATTAGATCCCTTAACAAATTTGGGAGGAAATGGGATAGTAAATTGTGTCTTAGGCTGAAAGTTATCAGAGGTTAGGCCTATTTGCCGACCAAACATACCAAACTTAGGCGTTCGCAAAATTCGCTCAACGTGCACTAATTACACCCTAACGTATAGTAACTAACGTCTTTAGACCTATGGTCCAGACCGGATAAGACATACATTTCATATCCATATTAGTAAGTCAAAGGTCCAGATGTTTCACATAAAAAAACAAAATGATCAAACGACTGTAGTTCAGATAGGACTTCGACGACGGTTCATGTCCTTAACCATGATTCCAGAAGAGATGGACCTGAGATGGATTTCCTAAAGATAGGCTGAGTTGAATTTTTGATTGCCATTTGGAATGCTCATAATTTGAGATCATAATAGTTGAGGTTACAGTTTTAACACAATAAACCAGGTGTTCAGATTCTATTTTATTTTTCAAGAAACTGTAGATAGTTGAATTTGCCATTATCAGAAACATAAAACTCATGTAGCCCTTTCAGCCATTATTCATTTTTTAGGCCAACATTTGCTTTCGTTGATGTAAATGATCCTGTTAATGATATGATGTATTTTTTAGATATGATGTGGGAGATGAAACAGAAGAAGGGGCGGGGTTGGAGGCAATTATGTTAAAATCACATTCGGCCCAGTGGCTAGTTCCTTGGATTAAGAAAAGAATGGATATGTAACGAGAGACCAATTACTATATGCCCTATAGTTACATGCTGGCCTCATGCCAGGACTACCAGATAAGGCAGCAGGGCGAGGTCACGTGGGAACAAGGACCAATCAGGGCTCTTGCATCGATTACATTACAGAGCACCTATTAGCCGCTATTAGTTGGCACTGGTGGAGGCTAGCATGTTCAGGTTGACCGGCTGTTTTCCATTCCATGTGTTTGGTCTTCTAAGCTAGTTCTTAAAATGATATTTTCGTGACATTCATTTGAGCTGGAGCATCATCTTGGTTTGGCCATTACATATAGATGGCAGCACTAATAAGCATCCAGATGCACATCCACAGTTTGTGGATATACCTTCTGCTTGAAAACAACCATTTGCTTCAGATTTTGGGGACGAGGGACCATCAAATTTCACAAATGTGGGGGAAAGACGAATACAGGTGAAAGGGTGTGACATTTTTCTAATGATTTGCTCCGTTCAAATTTTATTACTATTTTATTTTGATTCTTTTGTTAAAAATGAGAAGTGCCTTTTTTTAAACATCCAGCTTGCATAACTTCAGAACAATATAAAAACATGATACCTGAAATGTGATACCCTTCCTTCTGAAATACTCCTAGCTATGAATATGCCAAATTTCATACAAATCTGTTACAATTTATTTACCCTAAAATGTGTGTTTGGAGCAACCATGTGTTGGTGAAATTCAACAGAGACAAGAGCCAAACACCCTCCCCTGCTCAGTGGGGAATGACATAACTAACATTTCTTGGACACTGAGTCAGCTTTAGGCATAAATTTTAACAATTAATCACATTTCCAACTAAAACAACCTTTGGGTTTGTCATCTATAATTTTCTAAGTAATGGTATGGCATGAATGAACTTCTCAAATGTTCTATAATCCTTTAATTTCATAGGAAGTTATGCATTTCTATTTCAAGTCAATCACTGTAATTTTACCTTTAGTATAAGTCTTGTACCTAACAATTGCTGATTTGTAGTTATGCTGTATAATTTCATATAACCCTCCAAAGGTGTACCAATGGACCACAGCAGAAATGTTGAATATTACCTTTGTTTTGTGCCAAATGTTCTTATACTATTTGGTTATGGTGTTACCCCTTACAAATTGGGAGATGGGCAGTACAAGTAAAAACATAAGCAATTCTGATTAATATATGCTTTATTAGTCTGATGAATAAATCATTACACAATAAAATGTATACTCTTGAGAAATCGTGTGTTGATCACTGATTCAAAGTGAGAACACACAGTGTATATACACACACATGGTTGCTTGTCAAGCTATTTACAAAGGAGGTGACAGTTGCTGTGGAATTCTTCAAGAATCACACAGCATAGAGAAACAATTAGAACGAGTCAAGCATTAAACCTGGACAGGACAGCAGGAATATAACGTGATTCATCTTGGGCTAAAATATACACATATCTTTGAAACCTAAAATCATAACACAGCACTGCGTTTATCACAAAGCGAACTATATCACATGATTGCTTAAGGTTCTCAGTATACATCAGCTGCCTAACTGAATGATTCAAGTCGGTCCTTGCTCAGGCAGAGTAGCCCAGCTACTTATATATCCTAATCACAGCTAAAAAGCACAATTTTTTTACTGCATACAATTGCATCACAGCACTGTAAATCGGCAAAAACTAAACAAATCTATTCTGTCATGGTAACCTTTGACTTATCGTTACCCATGAAATATTCTGAATTATCGTTTATCCACCTAAGCCTATTGTAGTACCATCCAGTAATATATGTGATGACCTGCATACATATCTAACCAGGAAATGATTGCTTGTGGATAAAATATCATTTTTAAAACTAAAACTAGTGCTCCTGCTTGATACTTGCAAGCACTTGGTCTTTGTCCCTATACAAATCATGATTAATTCATATAAATGTGTTTGATTGTTAATCATACGTTAAAAAACATATTGTTGAACTTGATAGGTTCTTATTCTTAAATCATATATTACAGAGCAGCATGACATAGGCTAAGCCCTTCACAGTTTCCCCTAGAAGTACTGGACTCCCACACATGCCAAGGTTAAATCATACACAGCACCTTGGAGGAAATATCAAATACTGATTCCAGTAAAAATGCAACCTTTCCAAAAACTATTCAAGTTCTGCACTCAGTGTATATAAAAGAAATTGGAATGCGGAAGTGTAGTTTTATTATATTAAGTAAAGAACCATACACCGTCTACAGGCTGAAGTGTGAAACAGCTGAGTTCTGACAAACATTTGGAAACATAAATTTTGATGACAATTAACTATATCAATGATGCCGGAAGAAGGGAAAGTCATTCCTTAAATTCTTTAAAATAAATTCACAAAAGAATTTTTACTTTAAAAGCAGCCATCAAACAAATTAATTTGAACTTCCTCAACCAAAATCTTTTATAAAAAAAAAGCGAAAAATGAATATTGAAGCATATCATGACTTCAACATATTAAGTGTGTTGCAGAAACTTCAGCAGTTTAATAGGATGCAATCCTAGGGGACATTGGGAAGGTCTTGCGCATGCCCATGCACTTCTCGCGGTCGATGAAGAGACTGTTGTTCTTGATGGACAGGTCCTGTTCCAGGGAGGACTTGGTCCTGAGGAGATGTTGCAGGGCATTCTCCGCCTCTCGCAGCTTCGCCTGTAGATGGTCCACGGTGCCATTGATCTGGTAGACTTCCTCGACCAACCTAGAATGCAGCAATGGTAAATTGTAAGTTCAGGATGGACAAGTTACAGAAAAGGATAAATTAACATCATTATCATTCATAACATTAATAATTTAATGTGATTTTTTTTTGATTGATATGGAGAAAGAAAGTACAAAATATCATTATCATAAGAACTGAAACTAAAATGTAACTAAAAATAGTTTTCTATCTCCAATTAACATACTGAAATATGAAATAAGAGTTTATGTAATATTGCACTATGAAAAGTTTCTTCCCCAATTTTGTATGTGTTCCAATTACTCATATCTAATATAATCAATGGAATAATAAGCTACAAATCTATTTCAAAAATTGCATTTGCTCAGTAGACCCATATACTAATTACATGAACATTTGACTGCCATTAATACTAATCTTTTGCCTATAGTGAATATTCTAAGGGTAAGGAAGCGTTTTAAAAACTAAAATTTAAGTGTACTATGTGGATAACAATACTGCATCCGAAACTAAGAGGGATAATTCAATACAATAACAGCATTTTTCAAGTCTGCACTTGCACCTTCTGTAACTCAATATGTAATTTGAGAAAAAATACAATCTTCATTTTAGTAAGATTCAAAATTGTCAAAATCAAGTAATGACAGAATTTTATGAAGTTATCATCCTTATTAACACTTTTTAGAGTTTCTGAACTCAATAAGCTGTAGACTGACCTGTGCTGGACTGGGTCCCTGCAGAGCTCAACATTGGGGCGCCTGACCCGGGTGTCCAGGCGAGTCTGGGCCACCTGCATAGGAGCCTCCTTATCAGCAATGGCTTTCTTGAGCAACTCAATATTCTTCTCTTGGTCAAACACCTCTTGGAGGACCTGATAATACAAACAAAAAATTATTAAATTGTGTAGATTGCAATTTATTAAAATAGTGTTTCTCTTTAATCAGTATATGCTTCATGAATTTTACTTTCTTTGGTGTGATTTTATAGGAGAAACTAGAATGCTTCAAATCAAAGATCAGAAGCATTGCATTATTGTATGATGATCATATCAAGAGTTTTACCAATTTTACTAGACAAACCACCTTCATTACATGTGATGAAAGGAATATTTTTTTTTTATAAAATTACATCTAAATTTTTTTTTCTAGTTGAGGGTTTTATTTGAAATAATTAGAGGTATCACATCAAAAACAATGTTTTAACCCATTCATATCTGGTGCCTATGCATGGTATAACACATATAGAACTATATCGATAAAAAGCAAAGCAAAACTACGAGAAATATCTGAAAGAAGGTGGCATCTGGTTTATCTAACAATCTCTTTTCAATGCCTTTTTTTGAAATATCGTTCTAGTTGTAGAGTTAATGTCAAAGTTGTAAGACCACATGAGCACTTCAGATGTAAATGGGTTAAATCAATGTGGTATTCCCATATCTGGTAGGCCAACAAAAAAAATCAATAATCGCGGATGGCAAATAAAGATATTGATTCTTCTCACCTGAGAGAGATGAGCCTGGAGTTTGTTCCTAGCGTCGGTTTCCTCTTGTATTCTCTGGGTGAAAGCGACGTTAGCATCATTCCAGTGCTTCCACATGTCGTTGGAGCATTGATTGAGGGTGCTTTCAATTTCATTCCTCAATTGTTTGCTCGCCGCTCTCTCGCTCTGTGAACGCTGGATGTTATCATTGCTAAATTTGGCCCATGATTCTGGTATGGACAGCCTGGAAAAGATGAATCAATAATCAGCCATGGAGCATACTCGCTTAAATCAATGGGCAAGAATGGCGCAGGGTATGAATATTTTAGCACCGGGGAGATAGCCTCTGGTAACAGGAAGGGGTGTTGTAGCTACACACAAGATCAATCAATATCTTCTCTGTATGTAATGGCCGCTGCTCTTTTCAACAGGTGTGCAACTGCAGTGTTTTATAACATACCCCAATTAAAACGATCACCTTATTGTTTTAATCCACATTTTCCATTTTTTCTAACAACTACAAAACCGGGGCTTTGTAGAGTAGTTTGTGACAACCTAATCATTTATATACATACCCCAAGAATCTTTTTCTTAAAGGGAATAAATACCCAAACTAACTCATTTGATGTTTTCTTTTATTCAGCCACACATTGCTAATAGTATTAGGCATCTTAGTGGTCTTAGAAGTCTTGCACACATAGCTAATATTATGACACATCTTAGTGATCAATTGCATAAAGGGATTCCTAGTATAATCTTTGAAAAAGTCATGATTCTCTTGTTATACCAGCTACCATTTTAAAATGAAATATGTTTATCATGAGTTATGTATGGAAGAGACTTACGTATTATCTACGCGCTCCACGCCATCATGGTAAGCGATGCCGCGAGAAGTGTTCCTCATGCCGTGGCAGTTGCTGTCAAGGTTGAGGGCCATGAATTTATCGGCACTGTCCTTCTCGAGTTCATGCTGCGCCGCGCGGTCCAGAGAGAGCTGCATGTTGGCCTTGGCAACCACCTGTCTCATCTTTTCCTGGCATTTCTTGATGTTATCCACCTCCTATCAAAAGCAAATATATAAATATGCATAAGAAAACTAGTGAATTATGCTACAAAAATAAACTGTCCAATCCAGTAAACTTAGTAAAAAAGTGTATTTTTATTTTCATCCTAAAACAAACTAAACTTTAGATTGATTTTTGGCTACATAATAATTTTTAGAAAACTTGGGTAAAAAGTGTATTGTAGCAAAGATTATGAAAAGCATTTTGCTAATTCTGAATAACAAATAAATCCTTGTTATTTTCATCCTAAAACTAACTTGATTTTAGATAGATTTTTGGCTGCAAAATATTCTTTAAAAACTTACTACAAACAATGTGTACATTAGTACTACAAACATTGTACACATTATAAATCTATGAAATGTGAATCACAATTTTAGGAGAACATTACTGTATTAAAATAGTAAAATAAAAAGGAAATAGACAAATACAACATCAGTGATAAACTCATTGACTGACAAATTGTAATTCCCACTAAATGCTGATACAGTTCAGAACTGAGGGAAAGGTAGTTACTGTATAAGACATTTAAAAAACATTGAGTAAAATTATTTATAAATGGTATATTCCTCAAAAATATTACATACCTTAATAAGTTCTCCCTCAACTCCATCATGGACTAAGTCAATGCCTTGCCTCTTTTCTCTGTTGTACAAACACTCTTGAGCAATATGGAGTGGGTTTTCTGTTTCTTGAAGAGCTTTCTCCAGAACACGCTTTGATTCAACTACAGCACTGATTTCGGTGAGCATATTGTCGGTTTCATGGGCAACCTCGTTCTTCCAGAATTGAATATCACCGATGCGGTCTCCTAATTTTTTGCCAACATCTGATTGCATTCTCTTGGTGGTCTCATCAGTTTCACGGCAAAGACGCACAGTGTCATTTCGGAGGCGCTCTGAGCTGCTGCGCACACGGTCGGATGACATGTAGTTACTGGCATTTGAGTGCATCCAGTCATTGGGTGTGTAGCGAGTGTATAGCGCGTTTCTGGCTGCTGCGAATACTGGTGGAACTTTAATGCTGTCTAATTCTGAGAGTTTGTTAGTGTAAGACAATGGCTCTGGCATACTGCGAGTGAGAGCAGAGCTCGGGTTGACTTTAGCCGTTTGGTAATATGTGCTAGGCCTCCATGGCAAGGATGTCATGGAACGCCGCAATGGAGATGGGGCCGGATAGGTATCATACGGCTTGTAGGAGGACTGCATTGTACTAATAGATGGCAGAAAGGTCTGCTGACCCGTTCCTCCAAGTTTTGGCCCCGTCATGTACGTGGCCGTCTGGGTGTGACCCATGTATTCCATGCCTGTGTGTTACTTCGGCAAAACCTGAAAATATATAAAATCAAAAATTTGCATACACAAATGACGGATAATATAATCCTATTGTCTTGGTGTTGTACAAAATGTTCACAATGAATTTACAAGCTCATAAACAGAAGTCCCAATTAAAGAATGAAATTTTTGAAAATACCATACAGCTATGTGCACCAGTCACCTACCAGTTGAATGTGTGCCCTGACGTTAGATCTAAGCCTTTATATATCGCCATGCAGAGCGATCATTTGTGTACACTACACCTTGGTGATCGCCCTACCAACAATCAATATCTAAATGAGGTAGGCACAAGACCCACTTAATGTTTTATGTAGCAATGGTTTGTATTGATCTACATTTGCCTGGGCAACTGTACACAAGGAAAATAAAACCCATACAAGTTTCTTAAACATTTAAATTCATTAGGTTATGTAAATACAAAATGTAAACATTTTTTTAAGTGTCTCATAAGACAGTTCTCTTTATTTTTTTTTATTTTCTCTTGATCGATTGTAATTTGTAACTTTTCAAATAGGAAAGTGTATGATATTATTTAAATGATGTGAAAATCAATACCAAAAGATGGTCAGAACAATGTGACCACAGTTGGACATGTCCCCCATCAATGCTTGTATATTGACAGGAACTATACAATTTAATAATTTAAGTCTATACTTCCTGATATTGAATAGCTAAAAAAAAATTGAAAAAAAGTCTTTGAAAAATGTACATGCATGATCAAGCGAACAAAGCTAAGATTAGGAAACTGTGTTTTATATTACTGTAATCCAGTATTGGATGCTACCATCGTTCCTTCAGGGTTTTACCTGCCACACAATGAGACATGTAGCCAAAAGCAATAAAATTGGCTACTGGATTTTGACATGACAGGATATGGTCACAGAGAACTTTTTAAAGTCACTTGTTACAACTTTCAACCCTCAAGAGCATGCTAAAACTCCTATATTAAGCTGCACGCCAGAGTATCGTATACTTCCTAAACTAAATATACCACTTTCTTGTAGCCATTTCCATGAAAACCGCTTTTATACTCAATTTTCTGCTGCAAGTGGAAATCTGTATGGCTGTCACATCTAGCGTCAACACTCCATCCTACACTGCTACTAGGTGGCTGTGTAATTGACCCACATAGATAAGGACCTGCATGCCAGTGCCGGCCAGGTGGGTAGCGTTCTCTAGGGAGTGCGGATGACAGGAAGCATTGCTGTATCACAGTGTGGCCACACCCCCAACCGTCCGGGCCACCACGGTACCGTGGTGGCCAGGACGGTTGGTACTGTGGCCATATCCTGTAATGGATGCCGCAATTGAACCCACTTCGGTTTCAAACTAAAGATTAATATTGGAGAAAACAGATTCAGATGCTTTTTGAAGAGAAAATAGGAACATTTAACCTGCCCTATGCTAAGGCTACCTCTGTCGCGGTCCAAAGCACAAGGATGCAATGATTTAAATAAATGTACATCTATAAAGCTCTGTCATGTTGGTATTCAGTGGAAAGCTCTTACTTAGAGTGAGTCACTGGTGTGACTAGGTAGGTAGGCCTTCTCAGATGTGCCAGTTTTATATCAGGTTTTTGTAGTTTTGAATAATTTTGTATTAAGCAATTTGACCACCCCTCAGTGCAATCAGGAACGTTCATTCATTTAGAATGAAAATTCCTGGTGCAATGTCTACTGCGTATTGACATTGACCATACTTCTGCTAATTAAATAGTAAAAAAACCGCAAAGGCATGCAAAGTATTTGGATCAGGGAGTTTTATCTTAATCTATATATCTCTGGTTGGATAAGTTGCTAAAAGAAAGATAGAAAAAAACTGCAGGTAGACAGTCTACACGTACTAATACATGTACTAAATAGTGATACTGCACCAATCATCAGACATGATCAGTTCATGACATCTGAGAGGGGATGTATTTCTCTGATGACATCAATAACTAAAAATCTTTTAAGTAAAAAAAAATCAAAATAATAAAAAAGCTATTCCATAAATTGCATGTCGAATGCCTTACCTCGTGTATGCACTCTAGATCTCTAGATTCGCATAATATTATCAAAATTTCCCTTAGAAAGCGTAAGCACTGTCCCCACGTGTCCCCCTCCCACTTTGAACCAACACCACAAACGAATGTGTATCGCTTAGCAACGGGATGGATTTGGTACTTTTCTCACTTTCTTTCACATATAGAAAAATGCGCAAGGGTACCAGTGTGCATAGACTCTTCTATCGCGGAGTTACGAAAGTCACTGATTGAAAAGTCAAAATGGCGGATGTACCACAGGACGCACCTGAACGTGAGTAAATATTCACAGTTATTCACTAATTAAATGGGGTTGGATTGTTCATAATTCATTGTTACAATTCGTAACGTTTGGATACATCGAAATAGACCAATGTCAAACCTATGGCAAATTCACATTAAACATAAACTGTATATACGCATACACGATGTTATGAACTCTCTTAGTGAGTTAGTCTGAGTCTCTAGTCTAGATTTGTACTGAACATCAACAATGTCAATTATTCGATGTATTCTGACAATCATCAGAGAGGTACAGGGATTAGTTACCAGGGGCAATTACCATTACGCACAGTGCATTATCTACGGTCGTGTGAGTGCTCATCTGATTAATATGTCTGCATTGTAATCAATGTTGCACTGTGGTCATTAAGTGATTAAGCAGGTCCGGTTAGATACCCCGATTGGGATACATTGTCCTGAGAAATCTCCCGATCAGGATGATTCTCCCGAGATTTCTCCCGATCAAGGTATCTAACTGGATCTGTTAAGGACCAGGTTCTTAAATAAACAGCTCTCCCATTGGCTGTAAGCAGGGTATATCACTGACAGTCTGAAACCCCTGCTGTGACCAATGGCATAGCCCAGGTTGCGTGCAAGATCTGGTGGCTTTTTAAGTCCACATGATTCTTCGACAAATTTTCAGGAGTAGGGGGCGCAGATTTTGTGGTACAGAGGAAAATGGCTGTTGTTTACTAATATGACTACAAAGCGAAGCTTTAGATGCTTGTGCATCTCAATAGTAATTTGCATTCTCCTTCTAATGCAGTCACAAAATTACAACTTTGTTATCTGTGATGCTATTCTTTGCTTGTACTTGGCGGAAACATATTGGAAACACCTTGATATGAACTTTATAGTTGTGCAGTATGAGTAGTGATTGACCGAAAATATGGCATAAAAATTACTACAAATTCATCTGGTGCAAACAGACTACTTGTGGCCGAAAGACAGATTTTATCCAAATGAACTTCCGGGAGTCTAGACACAATAATCAAGGTATCAGTGTGTCTGTTCACTGTAATGTGATTCTCCTAGCCATAAATGCTGCTTCACGCTGCTCGTTATGTATGAATATAACTCTGGCTTAGCCAGTAAGAAAGCACAATTTCAAACTGGTGCTTTGAGGATATATAATATATAAGTATTGTGGTTCAGGTGATCATCAGATTTGCCTACATTTCCTTGTGTCCATTCACAGTCACACTCGGTCTCTTTGTGTGATGTGCATTGTCCCTAACTTTCAATATGATGCTGGTATGGCCATGGACAATATCCATGTTATTTTGTATAATGAGTAATTTAATATTATGATTTAACAGCTACTAAATCTTTTAGTTAAATTGTCATGTATACACCAGTAGGATCACTCACGCAGACAAAAATAGAAAAGATGACTGTTTGAATTTGTAAAAATCATCTTTACTACAAGTGGTGCCTACATGTGGCAGAGCAGAATTAGGACAGGACAATTGTGGAGAGTCGAGAATGCATGAGATCAATTTGGCTGTAAATCAAAATATTGAGGTAACAACACGCCTTACCAACTAAATACTCTTAAAACACATTTTTGAAGGCAAAATGTAAAGGTGAGGATATGATAGAAATGATTTTCTCAAAATAGTTTTTAGTATTGGAAAAATGGAAAAAATCAATATTTTTAAATGAATTTCAAAGGTATTTAATTTTGTATTTATTCAACTAAAGAGGTTTACTTTCAAATTTTTTCTTGCCAGTCGGACAGACTGGTTGTTTCCAGATTCTACATGTCCTACCACCTTTTTTGCCAGTCTTGCCACATAATGACCACTTGATGGCCCCAAGCAGACACTTCGCTGTACTTGAATTCCTGCTAGTCCCTCAGAAGGGCTATTATTGAGATGTGTCCTTCTAAGGCATTAATTTAGCAGTCTGTTCTGACGAACTGACAGGAGGGTAGACCTCTGTCAACTTAATTCTTCTGCTGAAAACAGCCTGTATACTTATTAGTTGTTTTCCAATCTTAAATAATTATGAAATTTGGATTACTTTATATAAATAAGTTTCATTCTTTTTTATGGAGCCTTCCTTATGGACAGCCTTCCTGTCTGGCAGACATTGCTTTGAATGTCTCATAGAAATACATAACCTAAAACGCATGCTTTCGTTGGGTACATCTCAAGCTGAGGCAGTTTAGTTCTATGACGATTTGGGATCTATGAACTTATGTCTTGATACAGATTGCCCAGGCACTGGAAGTGAGCAAGCAGGTAAAGTGGATGCATGTCAAGGCTGTCCCAACCAGAACATCTGTGCATCTGCCAAGCCCAAGCCACCAGATCCAGGTATGTGAGTTCTCATTCCATCCAAAATGAAAGTTACATGAAAAACTGTTGATACTCTAATTCACATTTGAGATACTCCAACTGATGCTATTTACGATTCATACTTAAATCACTCCTAGTAAGTTGAGATAATTGATTTAGCATCAGAATTATCTGATTGAATTTTGAAAAAGAATTGATTTATATGTATTCTGATTATAATTATGAATGCTATGTTGACTTGTTGAGTATCTTTTGATATTGGAAAACCCCACTTCTTAAACATCAGCTTATTTTGAAGTTGTCATTTAATAATATTTAAAAAAATCAAGATTTTAATATTTCATCCAGTAATAATACTGGATGAATGATTGTAACTGTAATAATACTATTATCAATTATCATTTTTGTTAAATGCAATCATTATTAACTTCACTGTTGTGCTTGATATCTGATATCAACAAGTTATAAATAAACTTTGTAATTGTATTTCTTGTGCATTTGTCTTTGCAGCAATTGATGAGATCAAGCATCGTCTGAGTAATGTGAAACATAAGATACTTGTCTTATCAGGAAAAGGTGGTGTTGGTAAAAGTACTGTATCCTCACATCTTGCTCACAGCTTTGCACAAGATCAGAATTTGCAGGTAAGATAATTTTATATTTCCTCATTTAGGTTGTTATACTATCTCTTTTAAGTGTACATGCCATGTATACATTATCTTAACTGCCTCCTGATGTTCAGAAATTGATTATTAGTTAGTAACTCATTTATGATACTTAGTGATTTCATAGATATGCCCACTTCTAAGTACTTGATGATGACGAGAAAACAACAAGCAGGTTAGCCAGGATTTCAAAAATGCATGTCCAAAACAGCTATTTCAAAGTTTCTGCCCGTCTAGATTTAGCTACTAATCTACTTCAAATCTTTATACCAGCTACAATTAATATCCTAGTGTGTCTAAAAAAGTAATTTACACTTCAGCTATTGTTAGGAAAATATTTGGTTATTGCACTCCAAAATTCAAAATTGAAAAATCTTCATGGAAATTTTTGCCTGTCCAAACAGGAGGTTTTTATGAAATAACCTGTCCAAAAGACAGGTAGGACGGGTCCTGGCTAAGTCCCGGACAACAAGTAACACTTGTAATCCTTTCTAATCAGTATTGAACAATTATTTAAAGAGTATTTTTTTTCAAACATTGAAAAAGTTGTCAGCTAATTTTGAAAAAAGTGAATTTGTGTCCCACAAAATGACTTCTGAAATATCTGTTAAAACTTTGTCCTAAAGTAAGACCAAGTCAGTTATTAACCCATTGATACTGTATAACTGGTTAATTTAGCGTGGTTTTTAATTTGGCGTTTTTTGGCGAATGCCCGTCAACGCCAAATTAAAGATCACATAAAAATATGTCTAAATAAAGATGGCGTTGTTCTGACTGCTCCAGACGCCAAAATAAATACAGGGAAAATACTTTTTTGAAAAAAATGCCAACTTAAGTACACGCCAAGTTAACCAGTTATACAGTACTCACATTAGCCTGATGATTTTTATGAACTCTTTCAGGCAAAAGCATAGTTAGGAAATATTTGATGGAGAGGTGTTAATCAAAAGATTACCAACAACACTCCTTCAAATATTTTGTAAAATAATTCTCAATTCAGAAGTTATCTAAGATCAAAGGTATTTAAGACCCAGACAACATTTTCTGTAGGTACTCCTAAGGTTTTTGGTCTTACCACACTTTTAAAAATCTCAGTTTAATTTTCCTGAAACTTTGCATGAGGAAAGAATATAGCAGAGTGATCTTCAAAACAACTTAAAATCATGGGGTCATCGACTTAAATTATTTTTTCACAGATTTAAAAAACATTGATGCAGTTTATGTCACAAACATCTCATTCTCCAAAACTGGTTTCTTTCTTTGCTATATTTATCCCTTTAGAGATACAGGCACTGCCTGAAATACTGTTCTGCCATGTTGGAATTGTTTTTTTTGCTGTTATATAGGAATTATTGGGCAAAATCAAGGAATTCGAGAAACAAGTTTTTAATCCAAAATTGGGATAAAGCAGAATTCCCTAGTTTAATTTTCTCTAAATATTGTCTACACTATCTACACATTGCTCTTAATAAGAAGACATGAAGAAAATACAGGTCATCGTGTTAGTTTTCGAACCACAGGTGGTCAAAGTTTGTGAAATAGGACTTTTTGGGGGCAGGTTTTTATGAAAACGTTAGAAAAGAGTTACTTAATTGTTACCATATATGCCCATCCTTAAATAAGATATTGTTTAGCAAGGTAAACCCAATTCATACTAATGAATTATCACATATTCTGTCTGAAAACGTGTCAAAACATCAAATTCAATGAATGTGAAAATCACAGTAGCCAAAAACAAAAAAACTCTTAGGATACTATTTATAGTAGGCTGGTATAATCATAATTGGTACATATTCAATAAAAATCAATTTCTTTTCAATTTTTTGAGTCGCGTCACGTAAATTGTAATAAATTATTTTAGTTTATCCTATAGCCAATAGGTGTCACCGGTATAGAGTATCGTAAGACCTTAATGTTTTGATTCACTTAAAGCATAATGTTGATGTTATGGTAGGCTCCTCTGCTGTGTTTTAGTAATATAGAAATAAAATTAGTAAACAAAAGTTTGCAAATTTCGCCAGCTACAGTTTTCTGTCTATGATTCAGATTGACACACCTATTTAGACAGTATGCAGAATATTTATATGTGTATTTTTTACATTGGTTTTGATAACAGTCTTTCCAGTCTTTCATTCAATTTTGATCTAGGTCATGAGTTTGAGTTTTACCTTATTTCGTCATTGAAATAACCTTAAATAGTAACCTTAAAGTAGTTTTTGATGGAGTTTCCTGTTGTAGTGTTTGAGCTGTTTGGTAAAGAAAGAGTTAATGGCATTCTCCATTCATACCTGCATTCCCAGGTGTGATATTGTATTGATTTTCAGGTGAGTCTTTCTGCCTGCGTGCAGTGATGCCTCATCCCCAGGCAGTTAAAGGCTAAATAATTAGCTATTGGGTCAGGTGATTTAGAATTGGCCTTAGTAGGGTAATATATGGATCTTATAGTTGCATGGTTTCATGATTAGCAAGATTGGCAGGGTGGCCCGACTAAATGCCAGCTTAAGAATATTATCATGTCTCGGCTGGTTTTATTGCCAATCATTTTTAAGTGGTAGTTATTCCCTGGATCCTGCACTGACTGTTGAATGTCTGGACCTAAGAAATCTAGTGTATTGCACTTATTTTTATATAGTCATGAGGTCAACTACTTATTTATTTTCTTTATTCTTTATAGTTTAGAGATTTATTTTTTATTTAAATTTCATCAACACAATACAATGTTGTGTTATTACTCTTTAAATCACCATAAGATGGTTCAAATCACTATTAGAGAATGCATGAACAATAATTGTCCTAAAGCAGTAGATGATTGGTACCAACCTAATTATACAAAGGTTATTCTAGCTGTAGTGCATAACACCTCCTGTTTGTATAGCAACATTGACATTATGACTTATTAACAAGGATTAATATGAAAGCTCTTAGGCAGGAAACATGTGATAATCTATGAGGATTATTCTAGTAACACATGTCAATACAGATAAAGTGGCCTCTAAAATCACTGTTTCCTGTATGTTAGTTGCTATGGCGATAAAAGGAAAGAGTGGCTTGAACCAGGCTGCCTATGTCAAATAAAATGTCTATATAAAATGATGCAAATCAGTAAAATCTGTACTTGGGGTTCTTTATGTGGAGCTTTGTACAGTATGTATCATGGAGTTTTCTACTTATAATTTGAATGCTATTGAATTCTTTCTATTTTCTTTGGAAAATCACCTCAGTCTGATAAAAAATTCTTTAGTGCACTATGTCTTAAAAAACCTGTATTTTCTAAATTGTTACTTATTGATGTCTGTTTATTTATTTCAGTAAGATATTTGCAAACAAATATATATGTATATATTTCAAAAAAAAAATGATACTCAGATAATTGTTTTTGCAATAACTGCATGCATGCAATCAGTACTTTCTTCTTTTTCTCATGAAGTTAGAATTTGTGTAGTTGAACACTGCACTATTTACTGAGCTTTTCTTATCTCTGTGTATCTTATCTGTCTAGCCCTGTAGCCTTCATGCATTCAGCCAGTCACTGTGTAATATTAACCTGCTGTTTTTCTCCAGTATAGATTCATGTGCATATTAATGCATAAACCCTGAACTGCATGAGCAGCAAACCCACATACCCTACCCCAAAACACCATCGCTAGAGACTTACCAGTAAAGGGTGTATCCTGTGTTCCCTATTTTCACTTGTGCCGACTCTCATGTGCCCTAGCCCACACTGCTGGTCCCTGCCTACAACAAAACCGTGTGGCCATGACGACTATCACTACCCACAATGCACTGCTCTGTTAACGCAGCTCGCTGTGTTAATTCAGTAGCACTCTAGGGGTTTGGAAACTAACACAAACACAAAAGACGGATTATAGCTGGGTCAATAAGTCTAGCTGGAGATGTTTATATTGCTCTCAGCTTTTAGAAAAGCTCAAAATTGCATTCTTGTAATGTACCTGGTTTCTGTTCGCTTCACATACTAAGAGGTGTGCCATCTCTAGGCCGTACAATCTATTTTGACCATCTTTATGGTTGGGGTCTTTCTTACAAAGCAGTCAGTTATCTATTTGCAGAACAGGTATTTCACTTGTGAACCTTTTGTACTCCCAATTATTGAGGTGCACTAAAGAGAAGGTTACCTGTGCATGCAATACCTTAATCAATGGAGCAGAAAATATACAATGTAGAAGTTGGCTTCTTTCACATTCATGCCAATGGAAATAAAATCTTTTACAGATAGCATATACATGGATTATTATTCAATTTTTAGGAAAGGGTTGGTGCATTTGGTTTGAAATTTAGTCAGTTATTGCCAAATAGAATGGAAATATGTAAGTCTATCATACACACTTTTTTGATTTAAGAGAACAAGAGAGAATTTAAGCTCACTTGCCAACAGAGGACTTTAACTGGCAAAAGCACTCTTTTTATGACTAAGAAATCTGGTAAGCTAAAACATATTTCTTTCTGGTTCTAGGCAATTTCTATTGAATTGATAATGATAGTAGTAAAGTGATATTATACTGTACATTTCCTAATGACATTGTCAAAGCATATCACATAAATTATCAATGTACTGATGTTAATGATCGATTGCTTCTCCTGCAAAAGCAGTGTTTTTAGTTGGGTTTTGAAGTTTTGATGTCTGATCTCATTCCAAAGACCCTGGAAGGCTGTCACCTAACCATTGGCAATTAGTGTGCAGAAGGTTCCTAGTATGGACAACATCCTGACCCTTCTTTATGCATTGAATCCCATCTGAGCTATGTGAGGAAGTTGCCAATGATTTGGGTTCAGGCAGTGGTTTTCTCCACCACATACAACTAGCCAGTCACGATTTAGCCTAGATATGGTAGAAAAAGTGATGATAATGAAATAATCCATTTGTATCAATCAGTGCCTGCTGATTGAGTAAAACCATCTTTACTTACTGCTCATGGTTGTAGTGGAGTTCCATAACCAGTCCAATTGACCTTTAGCAATTAGGTTGCTACCTGGTTGGTCTGGCCATAATTGCCTGTATTTACGAGAAGTTATCAATTACTAATACTAATGTTCTCTAATGTGTAGAGAACAAACCACTGCCACTTAATAGTTCTGCCTAATTAGAGGAGCTGGCATTTTCCATTAGAAGGTACATGATTGTGAAGTCTGTATCAGTAGAGTGAGTTTTAAATACCTCCTGTATGCGCTGTAACCCATTCATGCCTAGAGGGCTCCTAAAAATTGTCATATTGAGCTGTGATACGTTTGAAAAAAAAGGTTGGGAATTGAGCAAAAATTCATAAAATATTTGGAGATGAGTTCTAGGCTGGATTCTAGTAAATGGTTCTGCTACAGATCCTTTTAAAGAGGCTTTTGTAAAGAGAGATATCATCCAAATAGTCAGTCCCGTTTTGCCTTTGGCTACTACAGGCACTTATGGGTTAAAGAACTTCATTCATGCTTGAGGTGGAGTGATAATGTACAATTTCCTTTTTTTGCTAAAGTTGGTGTGCAGTGTACTGTTTCCTTTTTTTTTAAACCCATTTGCATATTGAGAGTACACTTGGTCAGAATATTGGAAATATCTTGAAAACAATTCACTTATTTGAGAAATGTTTGACTACTTTACATATTGATCATATTGGGTGTGTGGTAGGTCAGATTGAGGGGCCCGAGGCTAGGTAGTTTCAACCTATTCTCCATACAATTTAATTTGTAAGTATACCTTACGGATAAAGCATGAATCCCTTATCCCTAAAATCTACCCAGGGGGCTTATTTTGGTCTTTATCAAGTGCTCTCATTCATAATGTGGAATCAGAAATGCTATGTTTCATTATCAAGAACATTCAGTTATGGTTTGAATCTAGTCCTATAGCCCTTGAATGTGTGATACTGTGGTGCCATACTCTCAAAGGTAGACTAGGCCCCTAGTTCCCAAAAGTTGATATTCCCTTCTGAGTTGACCAAGCAGTGTGGTGGAGTACCAGCAATGTGAGATTAATATGAACAAATTTGGCTACTTTGACCATCCAGCAACAGAAAAACAGAAAAGTTACATGTGACAGCCAAGAAATATAGGCTACTAGTACTAGCCTGTATGGTTGTGATATGGACCAGTCTGATGGCTCTTCTCACTTACGGTCATAAATCATCTTGCACCAGCAACTAGACAGAGAGCAAATTTACATAGGGCATTATTCAAGTAGCTGTGACAATAAATTCTATTACTTACACAAGGCCATCAAATCTCAGAGGGAGATACCAGTGGCTTGGCACTTTCATCGGAAAGTGCTTAGAGACCGCCTGCTATGGTAGCAAGTAGCACTTACTACCCAATAAATGTTCTTTTGCTGTGGTATCTCACTCTGCTTATCTAGAAATTGTCCCCCTAAATTAATTAGACTTTTGAATGGCATGGTAAATGGATACTGGCTATCAGAAATGGCTGTGAGAATGTGAGATATATACCTGTTATTGAGGTAGTAGGGTAGACTCGCTAAGTCTGTGGTATATGTCTCTTTACTGATTTGAGAGTCACTGATCTACCCTGAGATGATTTCAGACCAAGTTTAGTTATTCAGACATCATCCCTACTTACCATCTAGTATTGTGGTGGCTTTATACCTAACTCAGTCTGAGAACCAGGCTACTGTTGAGGTAGGGTAAAACGAAGGGATAAGTCACCTGTATTCAGAACAGGCTATAGGTCTGGTCAAATCCGAAGCAGGTCTATGGGCCCACATGCTTACAAGATCAATTAGACCACACTGGGAGGAAGTTAGTGCATGAAATATAGACCTTTAATTACTATAGATGGAATTTGAAGAATGATTGAGTCTGAGAGCCAAAATAATTACAATTTTATATAATAAAATCTGATCAATTAAAGTAAACATGGAGCATTGTCTTTTTGACGGTGTAAAAATAGGACAATCATGCAAGCTGTTCACTTATTAGTCCTGAATAAGCATCATGAGTACTACAATCACCAGCGAAAGTGATTTCTCTCAGATGCATCATGAAAAATAATCTGAACATAACTCCTAAAAAAATTGACTTGCCCAGGGCACCCGATCTTCACTTCTCCATAAGTAAGCAGCGGTAGTCATGTAATCACCAGAGAAAATGATTATTCTCAGATGCATCATGAAAATAATCTCTGACCATAACTCCTAAAAAAATTGACTTGCCCAGGGCACCCGATCTTCACTTTTCTCACCTTCTCCCCAGATAACTGTTTTTGTTACCTTGGCGATAAGCGTTATAGATACCTGTCATGCAAAGAGCATGTTAAGTGTGCTAATGGTGGTGCAGATTTGTTCCTCCCCTAGTGATTTCCCTTGTGCTGTTGAATTATTAACGTTAATTAGTGTGGAACGAGATTGCTCAATATGTTGATATTTTAATCATGCTCATCGGAGGTCATCTCTTGATTACATCATGCGTGTACCTAATATTTTAGTGGTTTGTAATTTCCGTAACCCTTTCATGCCCCTTCAGGGTGCTAGCCAGGATTTAGGAACAGGGTGCCCAAAGCTGGCAATCCTGAAATTTTGGGGCATCCTAATTTTTAAGGGAGACCTACAATATACATAGAAAACAACCTTGTATGCATGTATTTTCTTATTGAAATATGGCATAATATCACTATAAAATGTCTTGACATTTATATTGAGGTGAAATGAATTCAATCATATGTTTGAAAATGTCATTTTTCAAAAATACGATCCGCAAAATTTGGGTGTCCTGGGGCTGGAGAGTGATTTTTGAGGGTTTGGTTTTCCAAATGACACCCAGGTGCCCTGCTGGCTAAAACTATGTGCTCACGTTACTCTTCAAATAGGTTTGTTAGAATGTATGAAATGATTTGTTGATATTCTGATTCTGAATCATGAATGTATGAAACGATTTGTTGATATTCTGAATCATGCTCATCATGGCTCATTTCTTGATTGATTCATGAATCAACTTAGTATTTTGCTGGTGTGTAATTTCTGGAACCCATTGAGGCTCAAAGTTACCTCTGGAAAAGTATGATAGAGTCAGTGTTTGGTAGTAATAGTTCATAGCCGAAGAACTCTCCATTACCTGACAATAATGGGCACTGAGGCTAAGACAAGGTTTCCATTGTTATCAGGTAATGGGCGGTTCGGAGTAAAACCCACCATTCTTTCATCAGGCCCCTTCCACCATTGTGTTAGGGATGAAGGGTTGCCGTAAAAGATTGGACCACCCTAAACCACTTAATATATGGAAACAATGGGTCAATGGAAACAATTGCTATTTGACCTAGAACTTAAGTCTACATTACCTGAAATAATGCAGAGTCAGGACAAAGTATACTCACACTACTAGTGGATTTTACTAGTTAGAAAGTGGTCGATGTGGAAATGATAATCATTTTTCCCAACAAATAATTTAAACAAATGCTTCCATCAGAAAGATTTTAGGATATTTTGTCAGTGTTTGACAGCTGCTTTAGGGATGAATTTGTCAGTCTTCATTTTCACCCCTTTGGGCTGTAAGGCTACCTTTTCAATTTAACTCAGATGTTTGCAAAAAATTGCAATGATTCAAATTGATCTTTAGTGTTGGTCTTGCCTCTAGTCTACCTGACCATGGCATTGACAATTTAATGCACATAGCAAAAAAAAAAAATTCAAACATTATTAGAAAATTCCATAAACTAAAATGCAGGAAAACAATACAATAGCCTAGTTGATGTATGCTTAACAATGTCTGCTGTTTTGTATTAATTATGGACTAAGCATTAGAGCTAAAATAAGACTACACATAGTGTTTCCTCTCAAGGAGGAAATAATCTGAAATTGTATAAACTTGCTTTGATATTAGAAAAGATTACTGTATCATTAGGGATTATAAGCCTTTTATTATTTCTAGGTATAAGAAACTATGGCTTTCCTTCCATTTTGATTGTATATAACAGGACGGTCCTCTCAAGGAGGAAATAATCTGAAATTGTATAAACTTGCTTTGAAATGAGGTATCTAAGATTAGAAGGGATTACTGTATCATAAGGGATTATAAGCCTTTTATTATATCTGGGTATAAGTAACCACAGCTTTCCCTCCATATTGATTGTATTGTATGTAACAGGACGGTCTGTATGTTAGTACACTTGTTGCTAAGGGGCCGGAGCTGTGAGCATGACAGCCAGCCATGATTGGCAGCATATATAATTACATGAACTGTAACTAGCCATGTGCTTCATGTTGACTGCTATGTACATGCATTATAAATTTTGTTTATGAACGTTATTTCAAATGATACTGTGGTCACTTATGAATCACGTATGGGGTTATTTAAAAATAAAAAAAATATTACTTGTTTTATTTCATTTTCAATAAAATAACTGAGAGCTGAACATATGTCCATGAAAATAATAATTTTATGAAATCCAACAATCCAAAATAAAAAAAACAATTGATAGGAAGTGAATAAATAGTATATTCTTTAAAACAAGATACTTGTGTTTAGCTTAGTGTTGGTGGATACAGGTAGATTTTCTATAAGGGATGATTAAAACATGGCTTAAAATGGTCTAAAATTTAAACAAACCTGTGTATCATATAATATTTTGTCACCGATCAAGAGGGTGATCATTAATTATTATTTCATTTTTATGGTGATCTGCTTAATTTCCCTAATAGAATGAATTCCATGTAATATCTGGACTTCTGTCTGTAGTATGCAGGCAGATAGGAGTGTCCTCTCTTAGTTACGCGACTTGGGGACAACTTCGGCATGAACAACAGTATGTGAATAGATAGTAAAACTATGCACCAAGAACTCCCCAAAATATCCAGAAAAAAATCCTCTTCGCCATGTCAAGATTATAAACTTACCTAGTATTGCCTGAAAAGTTGTATTCCTAGGGTTTCCTTGTTCTTCTGGGAGCCTGGAATAGTGGATATTCTCCCTGTAGAGCCCGGGTAGCAAGTGATCAGCTGCTGTGGCAAATGGGATTGTCAACACAAGCCTGGCTTCTGGTAACTAAGCAACCATGACTCAATACCCACGTGTGTTGCATGTAAAGAGTGCTCTGCTTGATGGGAGTTACCAACCGCTAAGGGCTATTCTACCAATCTGCCAATCGGCTGCAAATGGCTATCCACTCCACTGAACTCCACAAGCAAGTTAAAGGGGTCTATTGTTATGTAAATGAGGGGTGACAATGCTGGGGTTTAAGCTTGGATGCCCTGTCACAGTGGACCGTACTGCATGAGAGGAGATATTTTTACCTGCTCTGTTTTAGGTTTGTGGGTCATACCTGTGAACTTTGATCCTCTGTTTAATCGCAGGTGATATATGTCTGTCTTACACTGATCTGTATGGGTAATCAATAGGCCACCCACTGCCTAGCCTGGTGAGAAAACAGCCAGTCTCATTTAAAGGTGAATTCCACAGGCCTAATCTTTAAATTTAATCATGTAGACAAAGTCATCACATTTTATTTCCTTTAAATTTTCACACCATTTGTCATTATCACAATATCCTACTTTTAGACATTGTCATTATCATCATCATCATTATCATCATCATCATCATCATCATCATCATCATCATCATCATCATCATCATCCTTGTTATCATCATCATCATAAAAATTGTCAGTTGTCCTCCTTACATTCAACCTCACCATAAAATTAATGCCTCATATGTTTTGACATCACCATAATTGCTCTTTCCATTCTTTTTTGGTTTAAAACCTGTCATTCATTATAATAAAGCATATTTAACTAATCTAAATAATACCTTGATTGTATTTTCTAAATCTGACTATTTGATCGACATGGAAATTTGTAGATAAATATTTAGTAAATCAAAAAGAATTATGATTAAAGAGCTTTGTGAAATTAACTAAACAGTAGGAGCAGTGAATTACCCTTAATGGCAATAATTATTGGGACTCAAGGCTTATTCTACTTGACATTTCTGTCGATCAGTTAATTTATGGTTAATAGCAATTGGGGATTGTAGTTCACACTTAACCAGTTACCTCGACTAGAGTTTTTAAAACATTCTCTCTTTCATTCAGAATGTTGTTGATAAATAGTTTATTGTCCAATCTAGATAATGACATTCATTACATGCAATACACATGTGTTAAAAATCTGGATTCATTCAGAATTGTGTTTTTGAAAGCCTTGCTTTTAGGGTAGAAACAGGCCACTATGTTATCATCCCTAGCTAGAACTGAAGGAGCATGTATACTTTTTGATAAGGATGGAGAAGATGATGAAACTCATTTTGCTGGAAGATGTGTTTACAGTGATCACTTATACAATTTAAATGATATTGGAAAGTTGAAAGAGTAGACCCTGATTACTACTGTAGCCTGTTTTTATGAGATGTATTTTAGAGGGAATATTTACAAGCCTACCCATAATCCTTTATGACTTTGAAATCCATATTAATACCAGTCCACCTTCCCCTTGATCTTGTCATTTCAACCAATGGGGTTTGCCAATACACTGTCTTGTATTTGCAAGCCTTCTTGTTCACTACTACTACTACTACTACTACTACTACTACTACTACTACTACTACTACTACTACTACTACTACTACTACTACTTCAACTACTATTTGTACTACTACGACGTCGTAGTACGACGACGACGACGACGACGATGACGACGACGACTACTACTACTCCTACTACTACTACTACTACTACTACTACTACTACTACTCCTACTACTACTACTACTACTACTACTACTACTACTACTACTACTACTCCTACTACTACTCCTAATACTACTACTACTACTACTACTCCTACTCCTACTACTACTACTACTACTACTACTACTACTACTACTACTACTCCTACTACTACTCCTAATACTACTACTACTACTACTACTACTACTACTACTACTACTACTACTACTCCTACTACTACTACTACTACTACTACTACTACTACTACTACTACTACTACTACTACTACTACTACTACTGCTGCTACTACTACTATATCTACAAAAAGTTATCTAAGCAATGTCCTATCATTCAAATGTGACATTGGTAAAGGAGCTTCATCTATCAATTTTCCTTTGGAATATGCCCGCAGGGCTGTGGTGCAATTAAAAGTGGTTCAATATAGTACATGCAAAATTCTGAAACACGTAAATGTGTTTTTTTCATAAAGAACAATCTGAGAAAATTAGTTTTGTATATTCGATTATTGGTTTTCCTACACATAAATGGCTGCCTTCTCTTCCTGTTATTGGTTTAACTGCTTTTCGCTAGAGGACTCTTTTAGTTTGATATGTGAAAATAAAATTTTTGAACAGAGATTATTTTAGAAAATATTTGAGGAAATGTTGTGTTTCCTTTACTTAGAAAAAAATGTCCTGAAAGATTTTGAGATATTCTCTTTTTTATATGATTTCCTTTATTTTGTCATAAAATGTAGAGCCTCTTGGGACTAAAGGGTTAATATTCCTAGCTTGTTTAGAAATAATCTGTCAATAACAGGTAACAGGTATTGATTAACTTATGTTGCTATGGGGACATGTTGTCGGTATGGCGCCTTCAATTCAACTCTAACAGGTTTTTGTCAGTCACCAGTCAATGCATTTCTTTGTTGAGTGATGTGTTTTGAAGAAGTTCAATAGAAAGAAATATAACGGTGGTAAAAAAATATCTTTCCTGATCAATGATTTCATTAGATTTTCTGAAAGACTGTCCTGATACGTCCATGCTGGCTATTGGCTCATTGTTAACCCATTCATGCCCATAGTAGCCAAAACCGCCTGACTATTTTGGTGATATCTCCCTTAAAAGCGCAATATTTAAAAAACATTTGAAGGAAAATTGTTCATTTAAACTCTACTACTCTACTACTACTACGAATTAATGCTTTATTCCAAAGTTATTTTCAAAAGTATGAATAGTCCAGATGACACTTGTCAAGTAGATCTTCAAGCACGAATGTGTTAACCTGTTCCTCCCACAGCACCCCATTAAGCCTGGTTAGTTTGGGGACATCTTTCAAATGAAAAGCATCAGTGGGAATTAGGAAAATATTTGCAGGTGAGATTTTCACAGCATCCCTAGAGCAATATTCATTCAGTTATATTTTTCATACAAAAAATTGTTTTCAGAGGTGTTGCCTCGAGTGTCCAGGACTTCTAGTGAAATTTCTGTGTATGATGGCATTAATCCAATCATACCATTGTCTTATGTATCGTATCCTAGTCAGCTGAGCATGATATGAGATTCAATGCAGTCACAAATGTGCTTTGAGTGTTCCAATTCTAATCTATAAGCATACTTGTGTATTGGTCTTGTATAATTTGCACCACCATACCCTGGAACATTCACAGGCTGTTTCAATGAATAATGGATGAAGGATTATGCTCAGGTCACTATCACCTGACATTCAAAGGGGAATGACAAAAAACTGTCACTAAGTGTGTTTAAATGTTAGGCAGCTCAGTGAATAGACTAGACATGCAGGAAAATTACATACCTAGACACCCAGAACAACCATGAATATTTAAGCTATATTGGATTTCATGGGTGTTTTGTTTTAATATGAAGGCAGGTCTCATTTCATAAAGTATCTTTATTGGTAACTAAAACAGCTACATTGTGTTTCTAGAGCCTTGCACTAAAGTGATTTAGGTTGCATCAGGTTTTATGGTTATTCCATTTTTACCCCTTCCCATGTTGAAGCTACTTTCATCCTATCCAAAGCACAAGGACATTAAGATTTTTGAACACCATCTAGACCCTATCATGTTGGTATTCATTGGATAGCTCTCATTGAGTACTCTCTGATGAGTACCAATGTAACAGGGTTTCAGTCATTTCTTTTTAGTTTTTTTGCATCATTTTGTACTGGCCAAATTAGTCACCAGCAGAATAAAGGTTAAATACAAGAATTTAACTGATAAGGTATGTTCAGTTATTGGACTAAATGGACTAAATTAATATGGTTAAAAAGGAACTCCTACTAAAAGTGAACCAAACACATTAAAACTCTGTATCCACCTCAGTAACTAAGGAAATACTTGCTGTATGTTTGTTCAACTGCAACAAATCTTTTCAACATGATGCCTCACACATCGATTGTTTCGCTATGTGCCATTAAGAAAAAGTGTAGCATTACTAATAATGGGGAGAATGTGTGAATATAATAGGGCTGCAGCACTGCAGTGTGCATTGATTTCCTTCTAACACATATCCACAGATAATAACCAGTTTAAATACTAGTTTAGCAGAACAAATATGCACCTGTTGGTTGTTTGCACAAGTAAAATGCATATACAGGCTTTCAACATCCATACATATATATTTATTAACCCATTAATGCTCCTCACAATGGCCAAAAGCAGCCTGCCAATTGTGATTTAATCTTACAAGCAAAAGCAAATTTAGGAAAATATCTAAAAGAGAAATGTTATTTAAAACATTGCCAAATACGCTACTTCAGATGTTTTGTAGAATTAATAATATCCAAAGTTACTATCATATGTTACATAGATCTAAATCCTTTTCTAGAGGAATTATAAGCGTAAAATTCCTATATGTAATATACATTTTAAAGATGAAGTGTATGTAATATCGTTGTATTTGTGCTTGCAAACATTTTACCATTTTTCTATGAATATGGTAGGATTTCTTTGATCTTTTGAAATGTATTTTAGTTATGTGATATAGTAATGTAGTTGCCCCCACATGGTTCTCTTGCCCCTACATGGCTGTCTTGGCCCAAGATGGCTGTTCTGGCCGCACATGGTCCTTTTTTGTCCCCCATGGCTGTCTTGGCCCTACATGGCTGTTTTTTGTTCCACATGGTTCACTTGCCCCTACATGGCTGTCTTGGCCAAAGATGGCTGTTCTGGCCGCACATGGTCCTTTTTTGTCCCCCATGGCTGTCTTGGCCCTACATGGCTGTTTTTTGTTCCACATGGTTCACTTGCCCCTACATGGCTGTCTTGGCCAAAGATGGCTGTTCTGGCCGCACATGGTCCTTTTTTGTCCCCCATGGCTGTCTTGGCCCTACATGGCTGTTTTTTGTTCCACATGGTTCACTTGCCCTTACATGGCTGTCTTGGCCAAAGATGGCTGTTCTGGCCGCACATGGTCCTCTTTTGTCCCCCATGGCTGTTTTTTGTTCCACATGGTTCACTTACCCATACATGGTTCTCTTTTCCCTACACGGCTATCTTTGCCCAAAATTGCTGTTCCGGTCCCATATCATTGCACATGGCTCATTTTGCCACATGCAGGTTCAAAACTGACCATGGCCCTTTTTCTTTTCTCTAACTCTGATTTCTATGTATCAGCTCTTTCTTTGCTATAAGTGTACATGATGATATTCAGTTTGATGTCTTGCTGTATATTTGTCTATATCTATAGCAGCACATGTTGCATGTCCACACATCAGGCCCACCTGCCCCTGATTGACATTTTCCTGATTGATCATAGGTTGTAAGAGAGGATTTTGCTTCATGTTGAATTTTACGACTCATGTTCATCCGTCTCTTAATGTTGGGGCCTAGCATCATGCGGGAGATCTAAGGCCTTTGACCAACCTCTCCATAGATGTTAGACTAGCAGGGATTGGAAGGTATGAGTCTTAGGGAAGTATGAGTGTCAAGGATAACATGTATGATCTGAGAGACAGTCAATTATATATGGTGCTGTGATTTGGAATTTAGATTTTCATCACTCTTTCTGCCATAATGCGGTTTTGTCATGACTAGCCAGTCATAAGTGATGAAGGAATCTGGAGTACTCAGAGAAAAACACTGCTTAGTCCCAAGTCACTGGCAACTTTTCCCCAAGTGGTCTGAGACAGCTATCAGTCAATAGGAACGCCTTAGACCACACAGCCATAAGGGCTGGCCCGTATGATGTAGTCAAGAGGATATAATCACCCAGCCAATGAGATGCAGGCAACCAAGTCATGTTGTGAGTGCACTTCTTGTGGGAGCCATTCTGTTGATGTTGCTGGCCATACCGTTGACAGACCTATCCTCTAGTTACTGGTTCTAGAGCAGCTGAGGTTTATCACCCCAGAAAATGTCCATGATGGAGCCATTCACTTGATATTGCTGGTCATACTGTTGAAATTCAAATGGCACACCTATCCTCCAGTTATTGGTTCTAGAGCTCACAGAAAGAGCACCTGAGGTTTATCACCCCAGAAAATGTCAGCATTTAACCTCTGCCCTCAGATCAATTATCTAATAGGGCAGTTAAAGCATAGCATGATGCTTTTCTATTTCTATCTCTGCCTTATGCAAGGGCATGAATATGAGTGCATATAGGCATAACAGTTAGCAACTCAATTCTATACATACCTGCCCTGATTTTCACAGGGGAAGTATCAAAAAATAGGGATTCACAATAATTTTGAAAATTTTGTCAGTTAGAGGGGTCAGTGGTTCTGAGTACTGCAAGTGTTAAATGTGAAACTTTAGAATTGCTGAATTATAAGAATCTGGTTGTAATATGACAAGTAGTGTGTCAGCTAGTGTTCAGTGGTGATTCTGAGTACTCTAACAGTTCCCTCATGTGGCGACAGTATGAACTAAATAGCCAGATAGCTGCTAGGCCATGTATGTGTGAGCACTGATTTATATGATAGGGTAAAACATGATAAAGGCTAGCGGTGAGGCCAGACTGGCAGGTAATAATGTATGGAAAGTCATGTGCCATTCCCCTATTTCATGGCTATTTCATACAAGAGAATTAACCCTTGTACTGCTGGTGGCTTTTTTGGCCAAAAGAAAATTAGGCAAAAAAAGCTGGCAAATGGGTACTCATCTGAGTAGGGTTCGGATGCGAAGAGATTTTTGGTATCGATTGACAACAATTAATCGATTCGGTTCGAGATTTACGGCCACATTGCCGTAATTCTAAGGCAAACGATTTTGAACATTATTGTGCCGCGGCATGCGCCGGCACATGCCAGACACAGATGCGGTGTACCGCGGCACTTGATGAATCGGTGCACCTAATATGGCGCAATAGATTTGTTAATACTTGAGCGTAGACACGGAGCCGTTCCGTGTCACTTAAACGAAAGTTCTATTGTTTTCGTTTGTTTTGGCCATGCAATACCACAAAATTCATTCCGCAATTTCACATTTGAAATAATCGATTATTTCAAATGCCGTTCGAACGGGTTGAGTCGGCCTCACCTCAACCAAATGCTCGAGTTTTCGCTTTTATCGTCCGACCACTAATAGCGAGAGCTATCCAATGAATTCCAACATGACATGGTCGAAAGAATACGCTTATCAAAGGAAAGGTTAACACTACCAATGCTGAGGCTACTTTCTTCGAAGGCACAAGAATGCAGAAAATTTTGAAAACCTTTTGAACCTTGCTATGTTGGTATGCATTGGAAAGCTCTTGATGAGTACTATCAGATGAGTACACATTTGACAGGTTTTCAGTAATTCTACAGCTTTTTTCGCATCATTTTATATTTACCAAATTAGCCACCAGCTGCTTTTAAAAGGGTTAAAAAAACATCCCCCAGACATGAACAATGACGCAAGACTAACGCTCCTCTCCCCCACTGCTCTGAGTGTATTCAGAAAGCACTCCCTCATTATGGTTTCTCTCACCTTCAGGTCAGGGACTGGGATAGAGGCAGGAGGAAAGGTAATGTGTCATGCAACCTTGCCTGACTACGCACATTATGGCGATTGCATTCATGGCGCTGCTGCGGTATTTGCAGGGGTTCAGACGCTCAGATCCAGGGTTCCCTTATCAAGACTACTTACAAAATACCTTCATCAAGGCTGGGAGATAACTGGTGCATAAATCATTGCAGGAATATTACTGGTCAATTTTTTCTGAATGGATGTTATTCATCACTAAAAAAAATACAAGAAATCTCAAAGTTGAGGGATAATTGATGCCTAAATTATCAAAGGAATCCTATTGGTCAGTTTTCTCTGAATGGATGTTTTTTTCATCACTAAACAAAATACATTTATCAAGGATGAGAGATTATTGATGCCTAAATCACCAAGGGAATCCTATTGGTCAGTTTTCTCTGAATGGATGCACAGATTTAGATGTACATTACTAAGAAATGTACATCTCTTATGGATGTTATTCTTCACTGTCACACCTGGATTGATTTTCTAGGAATCCTTCAGGTGTGATGTAACTCCCCTTACTACCAATACACTTGGCTAGGGTCACAGGTTATTTTAGGAACTGTTTAGAAGCTCTGATTGTCTATATTATGTGTTCCTGAATGGTGGCACTGCTACTTTCATAAATCCCAGATACTCCCCTTTCAAAGAAAAAAGAGCTACTCAGTGGGGTAATTAAATTCGCATTTTATAGCCTTTTGACGATTTGGCTACTAGTTTATATGTTAAGATGATGATGGCAATGAGGATGGTAGTATGTGGTAGTTTTGGTGGTGGCGGTGCCATTGATAGTGATGTGGAGGTGATGATCAAGATGATGAAGATGATGGCAAAATTAAAAATAATGAAGACTAAAGTTGCCTTTTTGTAGGATTTGTAACTTAATTCCCGAGGGCTGTTCCATCGGCAATTTATTATTTGAAAAAAGGTATTTAACCTGAGAATAAGTTACGTGTAAGATGAAGCAGAGAGTGGGAGGGGCAATTACCAAATAAGTGCATTCGGCCCAGTGCAATTGCAATTGTTACGTTTGGTTGCTCAGGGCCTGCAGTGTAATTAGTGCTTCCCCCTGAGGCCCTGACCATTGAGGACCAGAGTAAAGAGAATTGCACATGCCTATGGGCTGCGAGCAAGGAATTTCACAAGTTTTTACCAAAGCCCAGTTATGTCAGCTCTTGAATGAAAACCCTATGCAATTATGTGGGAATGAATTGGTACATTATTATGTTTCAGGAGTTGGAGAGTTGCCTAGCAAAGGGCTTGAATATTTAATGTTCTCGATGAATCTTCCAAGTGATCTCTGAAGGGTGAACTACCTGGAGGTTCCTCACACAGAGTTATATACCTTTGAACCCATTCAGGCCTGTGTAGTGTTCGTCCGATTGTTCGAACAAGCCGAACAGCGTTCGTTTGTGCCTCCGATTATGATGATCGAACGCAATTTCACATGTTCGAACAAAAAAACGAACATGGATAAAAATTCTATTCAAAGAAATAGCTGGACTTTAGGTAGTCCTGCCTGTCAGCAAATCTGAGATAAAAAGTTTAGTTACCTATTTATTGCCCCACCAAAGAGGAAACACTGCTGGACCGCTCCAGATCCACCTCTCTGAGCGTGCTGAGGCAATGTTAAAATGCCGCCATTGTTGTTGTGGTTATCGGCACACCATAGCGCAAATGCGCATGACGCAATTACGCTAGTGTGTGTTGATACCGCTAGGTGTCTCGGTACCTTATGACTAAAGTAAGCAGCAATGGCGACACGGAAAACCATGTACACAACTTCGATTATTAATCGGTCATCGGTCGTTCAGATGGACCGATGATCGATCTTGAAAATTGTGACCGATTCCGAACACTAGGCCTGTGGTACCTTGGTAAAGCCAACTCTATTTTAGGGACATCCTGATAAGCGAACATTTTTAAAATTATTAGCAGAAATTGTTTAAGAGCAATAAAGTCTTTAAAGTTGCCTTGATGTAGTATGTTTTACTTAATTCCCAAGGGCTTTTCCATTTAGCAAAAGTGGTGGGGGGGGGGGGGGGGGGGGGGCAGAAAAAAAATCAGAATTTGAAAGGAAGGGGAAGGGGGGGGGGTCGTTAAAAGAAGTATGAATGTGGTTTATGTAGACCGGTGAACTATCAACAGAAAAGAAAATGAATATAAATGTTGGGATTTATTGATTTTGTTATTTATCATCAATCTTCTTAAATATATGTGTCATTTTTTTTCTTTCTCCTGTAGGTGGGACTTCTGGACATTGATATATGTGGCCCTTCTATACCACGGATCATGGGCCTGGAGGGAGAACAAGTAAGACAAATAGCATCATTAATTGGCAGATTCTTGATGTGATCTTATAAATTTGCTGTTCTCTACTCAAGAATGTCATTTTTAACCCTTCCAATGCTGAGGCTACTTTCGTCCTAAGTGCAAGAACGCAAAGATTTTTGAAAACCATCTAAACCCTGTCATATTGGTATTCATTGGATAGCTCTCGCAGAGTACTCTAAGATGAGTACCAATTTGCCAGGGTTTCAGTCATTGTTTAAGTTTTTGCATCATTTTGTATTGGCCAAATTAGCCACCAGCAGCATAAGGGTTAAGTTATTTTCAAATCTCTTGTTGAATTGAAACTTTAATTGATTCTTTGGCATGCGTAAGCATTTTCAAGGTATGCTATGAATATAAGTTTGTCCTGTTAACTTTTAAAGTATAACATGAATTTGAAGAACCTGTGATTAAAGAGAAACACAAAAAAATATGTACATTTATTTTTCTTGCCGGTCTTTATGCCTCTTTTGGAATAGCTATCATTTTCAAGATATGCATTGTTGCAAATTGAAGCATTAGATAGATAATGCTTATTTGGTCTCTTTTACAACAGGTAAATAATGATAAGATTAGCATGAAACAGTTCCAGGCATCCACATTAGTTTTTGGGAACTGATTTACCATGCCAGACAAGTAGTTAATCATCTTAATTTGCCCAACATAATTTTTGGCCTTCCCAAAATAAGTTGAAACTAGAATGGCATGTATTATTTACCAAGGATTAAATTATTTGAAAACCATTTTCTTCTTAGTTATGTTGCATTGTTTGCATACTTTTTTGGGTATTTGTGCCATTTCTATATACAAATGTGTACTGTTCAATAAATTAGCTTGCTCATCAGGGCAAGTGCAAAATAAAATACATTTGCCTGAAAGCCCTTTTTACAAAAATTCATTTTCCGGGCAAATGAGCCAGTACTTATGAAGCTGTGTCCTGTCATCTTTTGCATATGATTAAACCTTGTATTTCAGGTGCATAATTCAGGCTCAGGATGGTCACCCGTGGTGAGTATGAAACTAGAAAGCAAAATCAGCGCAGCATATGAGATGGCATGGGGGACATAGCAATGGAAAACATTTTGTCAAATCTAATAAACTAGTCGTTAAATACTGATGAGCATTCCTAGTATGTTAGAACAAAGATGTATATAAGTTGGGAGCAAAATCAACAAAGTATGTGAGATCATGGTATGGGAAAGAAAACAATGAAAATCTGACAAACTAGTCTATGAATACAAAGCTGAGGAACATTCCTATGTTAGAATGAATAAAGTATTTTTCTAGGGAGCAAAATCAGCACAGCGTATGAGATGGTATTGGGTAGAAAACAATGAAAAACACTCTGTTTATTCAAACAATGAAGTCATACACTATAAATACATATAGTGATTTTTTGAAAAAGTGAGTGGCCGATCTATAGACTGGCTGAATACTTAGGCGAATTGTGCTATACTGTAAACTGTTTTTTAGCTTTTTAATACTTTTTTTTTCAATAAGAACATTTTACATTAATCAGGGAAAGTCTTGATATTTTTAACATAGAAGTATTGAATTACCTCTAAAGGTATCAAGTAGTGCAAGTTACCCCACCATTATCTGATAACTGGCTAGAGAAGATAAAGCCCCTAATGACCGAAAAAATACAATCCATCTCTTAATCTAGATCCTGTTAATTTAAAGATATTTTTAATTTGCTGATATTTACTGATCGGTAAATTAACCTGATCAGTAATGAAAAGTCAGAAAATATTAGAAAGCTTCAGATTGGCAAATTTACAACCTTAATGGGCCAACCATTCTATTACTATCCTACCGTACATTCTCCGAAATTTAGACCACCCTAGGGCCAATATAACTATTTTGCAAAAATATTATTAGGAAATATGGACAACCCTTGATCTATTGCTGGCAGCTACTTCACAAAGTATGGACAACTATTACTCTGATTTGTCAGTATTTTCATAAAACATGGGCCACCCTCATCCCATAAAATTGCAATTATACAGAAGTGTCCCTAATTATCGAGAATTTACAGTAGTACCAATCTGTGTTTATATGTTTTGTTATTTCTGCTGTATTGTAGTATGTAGAGGATAATCTGGGAGTGATGTCTGTGGGCTTCCTGCTCGCCAGCCCTGATGATGCCGTCATATGGAGAGGACCAAAGAAAAATGGTGAGCGAATGCTTAATCATGAAGGGGGATGCCCCTGGTGGAGGATAATTGAGAATTGATTGCTGAGACAAAAGCTTAAAGTATTGATCAGAGAGTATTAGTTGAATACACCTCTAAAAGTTCTGTCATGGTCTTGGCCATCAGATGATAATTGGTAATAAGTACCGTATTACCCCGCATACACCCTGCACCCCCTAGATAATACGCACCCCTCACCAAGTCCCTTTGCCGTATGTAAAATACAATTCCCCGTTTATTGTACACAGGGGGAGTTGGCCGGCAATTAAGCCGAGCGGCAGAGCTATATGTCTGCCCTGGTCTCTCAGCTGAGAGGAGCGAGTCTAGGACACAATTATTACAATTTGATACGTGTTTGCGATGGTAAATTGTAATTGATACTGATTGGTGCCCATTTGTTGACTTCACTCGTCAAAAGTCGTGATGAGAGCAGAAACCAACTCGTGCCAACACTGCTCCCCTCGGCTGATTTATCCGTATCAATTTCAATTCACCCTCCCTAGCCCCTTTAATCCCCTGATTATAACGTAATTAAAATCCAAATGTGGATGGATGTGCCGTCCTTTCCTCCTGGGGGTACTTAAATGTTGACTATATGACAACAACTAACGGCTGTTTTTAAGTTACCGCCCGTGGTATCGATGGTAAAAAAGTTCTGGTTTATGTACCCGTTGATAACACGCACCCCCTCCTTGACATATGTGCTGCACTGTATAAAAGTGTGGGGTGTACGCGGGGTAATACGGTACTCTAGACAAAAGCTGGGGAATAAATCATGTAGGCAAAAAATATCCAAGAAATATACTAATTGTCTGCTTTAAAAACCATCCACAAATAACCTTGAGAAAATTCGCCCATAAATCTTCAAAATGTGATTAGATCATGAAAAATACCATCAAAAGGCATCCCTAAATATTTTCAAAACATTTCATGGAGGGCCTTATGTACTATCCCTTCAGTCTTAAAATTAAGTTGAAAAACATGCTCAAAGACCTTGACAAAAACCAATGGTCACAAATCTAAACAGTTTATAGGAATACCACTAGAGAGCATAAATGTCATAAAAAAGCACCCAGAAAATCTGAAGAGAGTAAGTGGTGTTTTATAGGGAAGATAGTAAAAAAGATTATGCTAAGAGAATTAATGTATGCAATTACCTGATAAAATGCTGATTTCTCAGGATAAATGTAACGAATTGAAATATTGACTACAGTTTAGTGAACAGGAAAATAGCTCATGTGGACCTTGCATGCTTAACCTCTGTGTAGGTATATGTCTTGAGTGCAGAGAGGGGTCCCTCCACTTAGAAACAATCAACCTCTCAGTACTGCTCTTCTCTACAAGTGCATGATCAATAAATTCCACGCCCCCTGCCCAGGTATGTAATGTATGATGGCAGAGTGCACGGTCAATAAATTCACCCTCCTACCCAGGTATGTATGATGGCAGAGTGCACGGTCAATAAATTCACCCTCCTACCCAGGTATGTATGATGGCAGAGTGCAGGGTTGTTGATTATGTAATAGAGGAAGTGTGCGGATGTTTTACGGCGCTCTACTGCACTGAAAACAGGATGTGGATAAGCCAAGCTTATGCAGTATAAATAGCTATTGTTGGGGATTATGTTCCGTAGAACAAGTTGTTTGGCTGCTTTTGTTCGCCATCTTGGGAAAGGCAGATATTTCTATTTTCGGGATCTTATTGCACACTTTAGACCTCAAATACCTTGAGTAGCTTTTTAAAGATCCGTGAAAAGTTTTCATGGGTACTCATGGGTGGAGATAGGGGGGGTTCCAGAAGTTCACATAACCCCCCCTCCCCTCCCCCCTCTCAGGTGGCACCTTTTGCAGCACCACTCTAGTAGTGGTAAAATCTGGAACTATGACACTGCCAAAATTTTATTGTGGCTTTTTTCTATATAAAGAATGAGTGAATGAAACTTGAAATAACCTAAACAAATATTTGTTTTATATTTAAAACAAATAACACCTTTTGGACATAAACAACCAAGTGGTTGACAAGTGCTCAACCCCTGAACTTATATATTCCACCACCTGATGGTCTATTACATAAACTAGCTGTGAAACCCTCCCACCCCCCCCCCCCCCCCCCCCCCTTATGAAAGTCTTGATCTGCCCCTAGGACTCATACTTTATGGTCAATGGTAGGTGTATCATGTTCATTTCCTCCACTAAAAAATTATGCCAAGATTGCTCCCTTTACTTAATGGAACATGCCCTTATTTCAGGTCATTTGTTGATGCCTGAGGAAATTCCTAACCTTAGGTTTTATCCTTAACCTTAAGATACTTCGTGCAACTTGCAACTTGGCCGGTAGTTTACCTGCATTCGTTGTTATTTTAACCCAGTTATCAACATAGTGATTATTGGATTCGTGAGCATTGAATTAGTGTGGGTATGTGGATGTTCGCATGACATCCATGATGGTATTGATTTTTAGCAGTACACAGTGCCATCTTTTCTGAATGGTACAAATGGCATTTTTCCATCTCATTAGCAATAGAATGCAGCCACACTGTTGTGAAGGCTTATTCTTTAGCAGTCACTTTTTCCCCATCTTATTAACCATAATGATATCTTAGAAATTTTCCCTATAGTAATATCCTTTTATGGTATCAACTAATTTCCTCATTATTAGTAAAATAGTGTGGCCCCCTCTGTCATGGATACCCCACTGATGTGGATATTGCTGGTCCTAAGGGTGTCCACAGTAAAGTGGATTCTACTCTTTTCACGATCAATTTAAACCTGGTCTATTATATATTAATATTTCCTTGGTTTTATCCGGTTTAATCAAGCAGTTTCTGCATGATGTTGTGAATATCTCTTTGGTTTTATAAGATTTAATACTTATGCTGCTGGTGGCTAATTTTGCCATTACAAAATGATTAAAAAAAATGAAAAATGTTTGAAACCCTTGCACATGGGTACTCATCTCAGCGAACTTGAAAAGAGAAATCCAATGAAAACCAACATGACAGGATTTAAATGGTTTTCAAAAAAGTTTGCATCCTTGTTCTTCGGACGAAAGTAGCCTTAGCATTGGAAGGGACAATTGAGTAGTTTTTGTGTGATCTTGTGAATGTTACTTTTGTTTTGTAATCTATACTCAAGTAGGTCTAGCATGATTTTGTGAATATTATGTTGTTTTTATAAGGTTTAATCTTTGCATGGTGCTGTGAATATTTCTTTTGTTTTACCAGGTTTAATCAAGCAGTTTTTGCGTGATGTGGACTGGGGAGAGGTAGACTACTTGTTCGTTGACACTCCACCAGGGACCTCGGACGAGCATCTCTCTATTGTGCAGTATCTCAAGTCAGCACACATAGATGGCGCTGTAGTAGTCACAACACCTCAGGTACTGTATAAGTGAAATTTTTTACAGACATTAAATATTTGCTTTTTTCGCACTACCCATGATAGCGCCAAAATAACACCCTTTGAATGAATATCAAATAGATGTATGGTTTAGTTTGAGTGCTTGAATGTTGGGATATAAGGTAGCACAATTACTTTCCAGCAGGGCTGGAAGCGAAATTATTAGCACTCCAAATTAAAGCTGTATACAGTATGTCTATCCAAATCTTGTTTCCCATATACTATTTTTAGAATATTGGCAAAGAATAAACCATATTTTCAAAACCTTCTTCTTTTCAGAAAAGAGTTATACTAGGTAGTTATGGAAACCTCATGACAATTTGTAGATTGTAATATTTTTCACATTTTGTGATATTCAATTTGTCTTTTTGGATTTACAATTTTGAACATTTTATTTTATTTGTAAAGTTTCATTAAAATCAAATGCCATTGATTCAAGTTTCAATTTTTTTCTGAAAATGCGGAGAAATAGCAAATTGGCAAAACTTCCATTATGTACTATACATGAGAAGGCAATGTATGATTCATTGTACGTTACAGTCTAATTTACCATGCTTAAAGTACCATTCTTTCATCCAACATATTTGTTATCCAGCATGTAAGAATTATTTGATAAAAGAATTATTTTAGGAACCTTGTGTCTGTAAATACATCACTGATGACTGTGACAATGCCAACCCCCCACCCCTCACACACTAAAGAAAATCCTGAAGATATCCTGGAAGTTTGTTACTTACACCTCATTTACTGCCTTAAAATATCACAAATACCTCATTTTTGATAAATCTAAATAAATGAATAACTCACTCTAATTTTATTCATCTTGTTTCAGTTTTACTGCAGCTAATGGCATTCAACAACTAGGAAACAAATTCTTCCATTCCAACAGTGGCTTGTTTCGTAGTTTGAATTTCACTGAAATGTTTATTGTTTTTCTCTTTCAGGAAGTAGCTTTATTGGATGTGAGGAAGGAGATCAATTTCTGTAAGAAGGTCAATGTTCCAGTGCTGGGTGTCATTGAGAATATGAGTGGCTTTGTATGCCCCAAGTGCACAGTAAGTCAACACTTCCAAATCTTAATCAAACACGATTAGCTAGATCATATGATACATATCATCCCTTGCCTAACATACATGTTAGTTTTAATTTGTTTGATGATATAGGAAATTACTGCATTTTTTTGAGAAGGTCTTATTATTCCTTGACTAATGTGGAGGTCTTACCCTCAGTGCATTATCAATGTACAGTCTATGAATTAAGAGAAAATTGTTAAACAGCACAAATTTCTTTCACTTATTGCTTTCACTGCTATTACTGTTGCTGCTTCTACTACTACCACTACTTCTTCTTCTACTACTACTACTACTACTACTACTACTACTACTACTACTACTACTACTACTACTACTACTACTACAATTGCTACTTAACTACTGCCACTACTGCTACTACTGCTACTGCTGGTGGTGGTGGTGGTGGTGCTGCTGCTGCTGCTGCTGCTGCTGCTGCTGCTACTACTACTACTACTACTACTACTACTACTACTACTACTACTACTACTACTACTATTACTACTACTACTACAACTACCACTACAGGTGAACTTGGATATGACGGACCACTGTACGACGGACTTTTGGCTATGACGGACGATATGCTTGGTCCCAGTCCCATGCATATTAACTATGTGTATTTGACCATGCATAGGACGGATTCCGTATGCCGGAACTCGGCTACCACGGACCAATATCACGGCACACACGATGCTATTTACTATGTAATTAGCATTGTGTATGACGGACAAACACGTGTCTAGCAGTCGGCTTATTCTCGCCGTGACTAACACATGTGCTGAGTTACGTTCGGCCAGACAGTACTCAGTTCAAATTGTCTGGTATTTCTCAGCAGACAAATAAATGTATAATAAAAGTCCAGCCAGGCATATTCTTTCGCTGTTTTGATTTTTATTTATAGATCAACTGAGGTCCCCAATGCAATTAGATACACACTTGCATATGACGGACTAAGTCCATCATATGCATATGACGGATTTTGCATATGACGGACCAATTTTCCTGATCCCACTGAGTCCGTCATATCCAAGTTCACCTGTACTACTACTACTACTACTGCTACAACAACAACAACTACTACTACTACTACTACTACTACTACTACTACTACTACTACTACTACTACTACTACTACTACTACTACTACTACTCCTACTACTACTACTTCTTCTACTACTACTACTACTACTACTACTACTACTACTACTCACATTGAGAATGCTTTTTGTTTGTTTTAGCATCAGTCCCAAATATTTCCGCCAACAACAGGAGGTGCTGAGAAGATGGCTCAGGATATGGATATACCTTTTCTAGGACGCCTGCCTCTGGACCCTAGAATAGGTTAGTAATTCTCATAGTAAAATCTGTCTTATCTAAAAATATTACCCTTATACTGCTGGTGGCTAAATTGGTCAATACAAAATGATGCAAAAAAGCCTCAAAATGATTGAGACCCTGGCACACCGGTACTCGTCTGAGAGTTAAATTTGTGTGTGATGTATGATACTAGCATAGGATCGTGTGTCTAAATAATGGTGCGCAATTAGATAACTGCAAATGCAAAGTAAGCATTAATTAAACTTCCGCAAAATTAACACAGTATTCAGTATGTGAAGAGGAGGAAATGACTTATCATATGTAAGCCTTTTGTGGTCCCTATACTGGAGCCAGAGATATGTTTGTGTGCCTACTCAGGAATAATGGTGCCTCCTTTGCCAAATTAGGCTGATACAATTTTTACACAATTTTCATTGTATTTTAGGTCAGTCCTGTGATGAGGGTAAATCATTTATTTCTGTGATACCAGATTCGCCTGCGACACAAGCCCTGCAGGAGATAACTAAGAGTAAGTAAATATCAAGTCTCAATCAAAATAACATATTAACACTCAAAAATAAACTTGCTATTTTGGTTATATTTAAAAAATTTAAGAAATTTTAAAATTTGGAACATAGAATTTATGAGAATGAGTATTAGACTAATAATTTTTCTTTGGATGTTTAATTTTATTCTTTATTATCAAATAAGTCACTTAACCAATAAAAGTTTTCAATGGGAACTCTAGCACATTGTTGTGCCATTTTTGTACCAATATCAGCTGCTTACAATACCTTACATCATTTGAATTTGGTCATTTTTAATGGCTCTTTTCTTAGCATTTTTCATAGTCAGGGAATTCCGAAGACTTTTTATATTTTAAGGGAGTTATAAGAATTGTGATTTATTTTTGTTGAGGTTTATATCTAATCCTCATTCTATTTTCTAATTATAGAATTGATCCAAACATGTGGAAGTGCAACAATAGAAGAAGAGACTGGTGAAATGGATACCTCATAGCACATTACTCATGCTGCCCTCTATTGGTAGACATGTGGACTATAATACCACATCAGTGCATGTGGGCTGCTCATTTTATTGATAGAATCACATGACAGTATATGAGCTAGATATTGCAAGGAGGTGTGCAGACCATAGATGCCAAGACATTGACAACTTGGGGAAAATGCTGCATAGGAATATAACAAAGAAATGAACAGGGCAAATCTTATTAATAAATCTTTGGGAGCTTTCTTATAACAGCTTGGAGCTCAAATTGTTTCGTAAAATTAATTTGGTATGCAAATTCAGGGGAGGGGGGGGGGGGCAAATTTCTGGGAATTTGCACTGGCATCAAGGAAGCCTGTCTGTATGAAGGTCCATTGTACGCTATATTCACATCTGTATAACATTGCATAAGGAGCTGTTATAAAATAATGATCATGTACATGTACTGCATCCTTTGATGCTCTACAAATGATTTTAAGAATTCTCTTTGTAGCAGTTAATCAATGAATCAGGTTAACTACAGAAGTTCCACTCCATGTAACATTTCATAATAGGCCAATTATCAATGTAAGAAAGATAATTTTATCCAATACTGACCTGGTTGTGTCATTCTGTAGGAAATAACCTGAATCTGAAGTCAAATGTGACAGTTATCCATAGGCAGTATTTTCTATGTGTGTTTTATAAACACTTACAACTGAGTCCTTTAGGTCTAATAAGATAATACCTGATTTTTGTTATGATGTATCACAGCAAATAAACATACTACTACTTATCTAAGTAGTTCAAGCAAAGCAAATACCTTTCAAAAGCTACTCCAAATAAGACATAGATGAATGCTGCATACAATGGGCAGTGACATTGGCTACAGTTTGCAATTTTATATGTACTGTAAAACCCATTATTATCGCGCTCCTTTTAATTTCACGCATTTCGCGCTAGATGATGATAACGCGTATATTGCTGGCGCTGATATACGTTCAAAATATCATAACAATGCCTCATCTAGCGGTGATACAGTTGATGCGCGTAATTAAATGACCGCGATCAGATTATGACGGCAGTTGCGTGAATAAAAAGGGGCGTGGTTATAAAGGGTTTTACAGTATCACCAATGTGTGACCTTATTCTGTTTTACCTAGCACAGGTGTATTGTATTGAATCTATTTACAGGCACTATATGGAAAGAATTAAATGCTCTAACAAATTCTTTGTGTTTTATTTATTGAAAAATCCTCCATTCAACTGACTCCTTTTGTCCGAATTGAAAATATTTTGCAATTGTACAAAGCATATTCAGTTAAACCAAACTTTGAAAAGAAATGGATAGGAAATTTGAAGTAGTTTCTCTTTGAAAACAATATTTATATTTTTTTCGGGTATTTTAACCATTGCATCTTGACCCTGTTGTGAGGGTATTTTTGTGTAGCTTAATGTACTTCTCATCAGCGATCTTTCAGGCATTATCTACTTAATATGATAAAAGCAAGGTATGGGAAAAACCAAGTCATAACATTACTATGTGATTTGATCATCAAATATCCTTCATATATTTAGCAAAGTAAACTGCTCTAAAAATGTCACCAAATAGACTTCCAAGGACATTTTTAGGGGCCACAGGCATGGTTGAGTTTAGGTTTTAGGGATGAGAAAACATGATATGGATAAACATTAAACAGGGTTGTGAGGCCAATTTGGAATTATATATATATATTAGATATGTCATATTGAGTCTATTTTTCTATTTACAGTCACTATATCAGAAGAATGGAATACTAAAAACTTTTTTCTTCTTTAAAAACTAAGTTTTCTATTGTTGCGTAATTTTTTAATTAAAAAGAAAATTTGCAACTTGTGAGGAGTCCAACTTTGCGTCATTTATACAAAGCAAATTAAGCTTTAAAAAGTTGGATCGGCCAAAAATGCATTCTTAACAATGACAATTGCGAAAATTATTAGGACCTCAGATAGTCGACTAAAACAAACGAATTGACCAATCAGCTGCTAGATGTATTTGTTTATGTATGTATGTGTAAATATATACACACACCTTTCAGTAAACACTTGTTAGATGTAATCCATGTGAGGATACATCTATAACCTAAGAATTTATGTAGCATCATATATATATATATATATATATATATATATATATTTATATATATATACAGGCAACTCTGCTTAATCCGGACATGTGTAATCCGGATTATTGTATTAACCGGACAGATTGGAAGGTCCCAGTCCCTTCCTATACAAATAATTCCTATACGTATAATCTGCATTTTGCCTAATCCGGACAGAAATTTAGGGTCCACAACATTCCGGATTAAGCAGAGTTGCCTGTATATATATATATATATATATATATATATATATATATATATATATATGTATATGTATATATATATATATATACATACATACATACATACATACATATACATATATATACATGTATATGTATATGTATATATATATATATGTATATATATATATATATATATATATATATATATATATATATATATATATGTATATATATATATATATTATATATATATGTATATATATATATATGTATAATTCTGATTCAATTAAAACCTTAATTTCTTATATATATATATATATATATATATAAATATATATATATATATATATATATATATATATATATATATATATATATATATATATATATATATATATATATATATATATATATATATATGTACATGTATATATATATATATATATATATATATATATATATATATATATATATATATATATATATATATATATATATATATATATATATATATATGTATATATAATTCTGATTCAATTAAAACCCTAATTTCTTAAAATGGACCCCAATAACGATGTGACAGCAATTTGAACTAAATATAACAGAAACGGGTATGATCATGATGATAATGTTTAAAGCGCTCCCCAGGTGCCGCCACCGTATATGAAAGCAGTACGCAGTACGAAGTGTGTATACCCTCTCTCTAATGACAACAATACACAAAATATTACAACCTGGAACGGGTGTGTATGTATGTGATGATGTTTAATCTTTAAAGCGCTCCCCAGGTGTCGCCACTGTACAGGAATGCGGTACGCGGAAGTGAGGATACCCTCTCAGTGAGAAAGTGGGACAGGTGAGACACCCTTGAGGCTTGATCAGTTGATGGGCATCATCGGACATCGCCCTTTATAACTCACCAACTTGCTACGAACGCTTTACGTCAAAAGCTACATTTACGGTGGATGATAGCTTTTGAGAGTACTCAGTTGGATTTGATATAATGAGTTAGTTAACGGTTTGGTAAAGTGTGTTTTTGTGGCTTCCTACGATCATACAAGTAGTTGCAGGGACTTCCACTGCCACTTGTCATCCTGAAACCACTACTCGTAATACTAATAGCGCATGGTGCTGCCTTCAATGACTCACAAGTACACGCAGTCTGACTCGGAGAGAGAGAGAGGTACTCTGTAAATAATGAATTAGAGTAATCTCAGTCAATACCCAAATCTACACTACAGCCAGGATTATATTTACTCAGGATTAGGCGACTGCAATAACCTCATAACTTGGATCATCAGGTGCGACGTTGATTGGTGCCCCATGCATCTTGATTGGTGAACCACAGCCACAGGTAAGTTCTAACTACAGTGTACGTCCATATGGCATATGCTATCATTTCTTACTGCCACTTGTTAATACTACTATTCTTCCTGGTGTTATTATTATTATTATTATTATTATTATTATTATTATTATTATTATTATTATTATTATTATTATTTGTAGTAGTAGTAGTAGTTACTCCAACTTCTTCTCCCACTACTACATGTACATGTGTACATGCACTTCTACTGCTCCAATTACCACTATTAGGTCCAGAATGTTTACTATTGCTAATGCAAAATATACCTCCACATTTGATTTCAATTATTGCATTAATTCATTTGTGATAGTTGAAATACTGTATGTCATCTTTCATATAAGTTACCTTGTAACACATCATTATACATGTTTATTTATTTAAGTACTTGTATGTACACATACAATCAGACCATCACTATCATGACTCATGAATGTACTTGTCCTACACATGCTATTACAACTAGGAAGTCATGATCCTGTTATGTAATCGTGGAAGTGAAATTATGCATACATAAGCATGATAGAGGAGGGGGTTGGGTGTGATGCAGGGGTCGATCTTAAAGAATTTTGCAAGGTGCTCTTTGGGCGCATAGCAAAGAAGAATCTAGGCGCCCACAACAAATATCAGGAGCCTGAGTCTTACAATCAGCTCTCTTGCAATCAGCTGTCCTGACTGACATCCTCCTCGAAACCATGCATATGATAACTTAGACTGAATTTCTTAATCTAGCTGACATCACTCTTGAATATATGGTTGGAAGAGTAGGAAGTCTAGGTGCAATTCTTGTGCCGAGACTCACATATTCTAGGTGCAGATCTAAAAATCTAGGCGCATGTGCGCCTATTAAGGGTGAACCCTGTGATGTACATGTAGGTTGCAGGGGTGTCCAACTGTCTCATTGTTGTATTGTGTAGGTTAGGAAACCCACACAATATCAAATAATTACAGCAAGACAGAAGATTTGGTTTACTGTTTATTTGAGATATCCTAAGCCATTCTGATGAAAAATGGTTGTGCAGCAGTTTAAGTACTGCACAGAGCTAGGGTGTCAAAATGTGTCATCATCCAATGATCTGGGTTTATATAAATTAACAATTTTGATTAATGGGTATCCTACCCAATGAGATTTATTTTGGAAGATGAAGGGTGTCACACCCCCAACAGACTAAAGTCAGCTCACTTATGATTGTTTGTAGAACTCCCAGTGAAGCTGCTAGTGTAGTCCATGGGGTGCCACACTCAATAGTGATACGCCATATTAACTGAAGATGGCCTGCTAGCTTTAATTAGCATATATATGCCTTTGATCAAATTCCAATCCTAAATACATATAAGGACCTTTAAGAGGCCTGGCTTTGAAGTATTAAGCTTAATCCTGGGAAGATTCTTGATACAACTAAAAGAGATTTTGGGAGTGTGGGAACACTCCAAATTTTTTGCACAGTGCCCTCCAAAAATTGCTGTGCTCCAGGATCAATTGTCTGTGCTCCATGTCTTAGATTGTAGGAATAAGGCTGTTTTCTGCTGAGCACTGTGTAATGCTAGTGATATGGGCTCTGACACATCACAAGCGGCTGCTTGCCCCACGTCAGTGGGGGGTCTTCCTTGGGTGAAATATTCCTATTTGGACACCCCTGGGTGGTGGGGTGGGGTGCAGTATGGATAACCAAATAAACATGTAGTTTACTCTGGGGAGACTGATGCAGTTTCCCAGTTCTCACCCTTGTGATTTTACGCTTGTCAACATAACCCTTAGCCTCTTTTTAGGTTTAAATAACATTTATATAAGTTGTACATGTAAAACATAGAACTATTTAGGAGTACATTTGAAAGACAGCTTTTGGCAACAGGGTGTCATTTGAACCCAGATCCTTGTCAAAATCAAGCTATTTAGCTAATAATGTGTTCATATTTGGCTTGTAGATTCCAGGAACGAACATCTTTGGTTATTGCTAGACAATTATTTGACATAAGATATTTTAGGGGGGGGGGGGGGGGGATTTCTTGACATGACTAATATATGTTCAATTATCTGGATCTATTCCCTAGGTACATTTGTTTGAAATGCAATGATAACATGATAACTATATGTATCTATAGATATAGGGATGTCTTAGTGACAAATTGTTGCAAATATGTATCCTTCATTGTATGACATATTTTAAGAATGTAACCTATAATAAAGTTAACTTTGATCAATTACTGATATGAGTTACATTTTTGGTAATTTATGTATCATTTAATATTGATTTTAATGATATTAATTATCTTATTTCTTCATCACCTAACTTGCCTATGAATTGAGTTAAAATAGAACCTCTGCAGGGACTTAGCCAGGAGCCGTCCTAGCTATATACCTGTCTTTTGGACAGACAGTTTCCGGAAAACCTTCTTTTTGAACAGGCAACAATTTCAAGGAAGAATTTTTAATTTTGACTTTTTGGGGTAATAATCAAATATTTTCCCTAAAAAGCCACCTTCTATGAGAGGGCTGAATTATAGGGGTTGCCATTTTTGACACAAAAGGGTATTAGATGTAGTTGTTAAAAGGATTTGAAGTAACTGGGTACCTAGCTAAATCTGGACAGACAAAAAAAATTAGAACTGCTGTTTCAGACAGGCATTTTTAAAATCCTGGCTAAGGCCCTGCACAGTCTCTGCTACTCGAGAATCACCGTTTATTTTGTTTTCATTATTGAATATAGGTGGCATGATCAGTTTAGCCAACTGGCCACCAGGTGTCAGTACCAGAAACATATGTTGCTTGCAGCAGCTGGACCATTTAGTAGTTACCTAGGACACATCCATTTAGATATGTCAGACAGTGTAGTGATTCAATATTGGTGTAGGACAAGACAATTTATGTGTATATGCAATAAATTGGAAGTTTAAACTTTTTGAATGCATGTAAAATTGTCAAAAAATTGTTTGTACCCCTAAAGAGTTTGATCTTTGCTAATAGGACCTTACTAGGGAATCATACACATAGATTTTGGTTTTATTCGAAGGGGATTTAGCATTGGTAAACTTGCAGCAGCATCTAAGGTTCATCTACGAGAGATATTGAAATGTAGCTAGCATATTTTGTGTGTTAAAGCTAAAACTAGGGATCAAGTAGGTTTTTGGGAGCTCACACAGACTTCCATGCTAAACTTGACCCCATTTCAAAATTTAAGCACCCACCCTGTTAGTAAACAAAGTTTTTACTCCTAAATCTGGGTATTGTCACCAACTGATCACAGATATTTCATGATATCATTTCCAATGATAGGATATCAGGGTTGGACAATGGACATTAGCCTGCCTCCCTGGCCATACTTAGATGTCAGTTTTGCTTGTGGATAGATGGCGCTGCGGTATGCTATTGAGGGCATAGTTGGAACTGCCACTACCACCCCCTCGTGTGACATTTGTTTGAAATAAATGGTCAACAAACAGTAGCTACAAGCCCTTTTGTAGTGTAGGTGCATACATACATTTACATGTTAAATAAGGTAAAAGGCAGTAACGCCTAGTAGCTAGGCTAGGCTAGGTTAGCACTGTATGGCTAAACTAGGCTAGAATAGTAAGAGTGCAAAAATTGAGCTATAAATTCAAACAGCCCATTGGCTGAGTACTGACACTGGTCATCTTGAGAGCACTGGCTGTGAGTGGATCTTTTATCAGACCCCTTGTTCTTTATGACACTCATAACTCTACACACTTAGACCTTCTAATCTATGGCTCCCACACAATAAATATTGACATGGGACAGCTCTACAGAACTTATACCTAAAAAATACAGTTGTTTGTTTCCTGTTTAACTGGATCCAAACAAGTTTTTATATAACTCAAAAAAAATCCTTATCCTAAGTTTGCTTTCAGCCCTTCCAACTCTCAATCAACATAAAACATGCATAAACCATGCATTTGTGTGGGAAAAGATTAATGCTACTGGAAATAAACATTTATTTTTATGCCTTTAATTGGCTTTAAATACCCCTGATAAAAAAGGTTTCGATTTTTTGTAGTGATAGTGAAAGTGCTCTCTGCATTCCTTTGTTCTTGATGACCTTGGATACATTATTAGCTCCCAACATGTGGCGTGGTGTGTGTTCCGTTTAATGAAGCACTGCTACAGGTAGATAGTACTCTGGTTATGGCCTGATAATGGTCCTAACACATGGCGCATAATGGGACTTTATCTTAAAATTAAGATGTATGATAAACCCATTAATGGCTAGATAAATGCACCGTGATTGTCGTCTGAAACTTTGATACTTTTGACAATAACTTTGAAATTAGGAATGATTTTACAAAATATGTGTAGGAGAGTTGTTGGTAGTGTCCTGATGAACATTTCACCTTCAAATATTTTCCTAACGTTGTTTTCACCTAAAAGATTTCACTATTTATCAGGCTGATTTTGGTTGCTCTGAATTCTGAGCTTTAATGGGTTAAGTTGGCCTGCATATTACCATGGATACCTTGCCTTTACTTGACCATAGTACTTTAACTCAGAATTTGAATGCACCATCTTTTTATGTTTACCCTAGCCTGGCTACTAGGTGTTACTGTTTTTTACCATATATAAATCTAATGTCTGGACCTATTCGACGTTTAGGCTTAATTGTGGCCTACTGTTTGCCATTTGGACAAATGCCACACAAGGGCATTGTACTCGCAGTAAATTTCCAACTACCCTCACTAGTATAATGATCAAAAAGTCTTTTGGAATATTTAAGTTGATCTAAAAAAACAGTTGAAATTTAACTATTTTCCCAAACTGCAAGTAAGGCCATTGTGATTTTTTACCCATATTGCCTATGGATATAAAGTGCAGACTGCTTGTTAAGCCTCACTGCTGCTTTATGGTTCGAACCTCACCCTGGGCATGAGAGAAAGTTGCCAGTGACTTTTGTGTGTTTTGAGATAGTTTTTGCTGGGTACTCTTTTTAAGTTTCCTCCATCACTTACAACTGCCTAGTCATGATTTAGACTGAGTATGGTAGAAAAAGTGACAGTAAAGGTGGTGCACTTTTCATAGTAGGTGGCAGGGACTTGTAGCCAGGACCTGTCCTACCTGTCTTTTGGACAGGCAGTTTCCTGAAAACTTGCTTTTTGTACAGGCAACAATTTCTATGGTAAATTTTCAATTTTGACTTTTTGGGGGTATTAACCAAATACTTTCCTAACAAATCATCTTCTATGACATGGCTGATGTGTAAATTGCCCTTTTTGAAACAACTGGCAATTAAATGTAGTTGATATGAGGATTTGGAGTAGCTGACTCTAGCTAAATCTGGACAGGCAAAAATTTGGAAATTGCTGTTTTGGACAGGCATATTTGAAATCCTAGCTAAGACCCTCGTAGGTGGTACACAAATGAAAGATTATGTTTGCAACTATCTTATGCAATTGCACATGTTTTTTCTGATATGTACTTACTTCTTATATAAAAGATCCATTTTAAGTTCTCATTAGTCATTGTGTAGTTGTTTTTCAACATGGTGTTACCAATGAATACCAGGTGCTCTTATGCAGCTAGAACTTGTTTTGGACACATAGTTTACATGAACAGCATATATGGCATTCCAAAAACAGACAACATCTGACAAATGCAAATAACATGTCTTTCTGGAAAGAACAAAAGTCAAAATTCATAACTTAGAAAACTTTTTAAAATTTCATCAACTTTTTTGTTTTTAAATACTCCTGTTAATTCTTTTGTAAGATAGCCTGTTGTATTCTTTTATGAATTGACAAGTAACCTTTTCGGGTAGGAAATAAATACTTGATATGAATATATTAATGATTTTAATTACATGATAGGAGGGTCAGAACAAGTTTTTAATTGACAAATGAATTATCCTGGATTAAAATGCATGTGGCAAGTTTTCCTTATCACTTGATGAAAGGATGGCGAGTGTTGACTGGCTGAAGGTGTGGTTACCAGGCAACTGTAATCGCCAAGGAGACCATCTGTTGCCACGGCAGATGGAAGACTTGGCTCCAAACATCGAATGTTGTCGGGCAAGGCAAGAAAAATCAGGTCATCAGGAAAATTGCTCAGAAATGTGTAATGTGTTGATTTGCAGTTGTATTTGTTCAGGGAATTAAGAGACAAATTATTACCCTTTAACCTTGATATATGAACCTCAACAAATATATCTATATATTGGATAAATAATTAGATATATGGATAAAGGAAACTCATATCTTTCATTCTTCCCGTATTGTGCTTCCAAATATCAACACAAATCAGTGGCTAAAATCAGCAGAACAGGTAGCTCAGGGCTATCTCTAGTATATCTTGGTAGCCCTTCACAATTTTCAGACTAAAGGTGACATCGTTTATAGACAAACATACACACACATACAGTTAAATACATACACACAACCATATGTATGCAAATATATATATATATATATATATATATATATATATATATATATATATATATATATATATATATATATATATATATATATATATATATATACATATATATATATATATATATATATGTATATATATATATATATATATATATATATATATATATATATATATATATATATATATATATATATATATATATATATATGTACACACACACACACACACTCACACACACACACACACACACACATGGTATTCCAATAAACTCATAAATATATCTTTGTGCTAATCACAGTGTCATAGAAAAAGCTAACTGTCTGAAAAAAAGTTTCAAATTACCCTGCATTAGATCTCCAATCACTATCTTCATCATAAAGATGTATGTACCATGTCATATTTCATCATGTATTTGCACTCCATAGCCTTCTATGGTTAAGACATGGCCTGCCTTGTTTGTGCACTATAATAATCATTAGTTTATATTGTACAACACAACACTTGTATGTGAGTAGGTGATAAAACACAGAGACCAGTTGATGGAGTTGATTATGCAAATGTGGCCTTGATAGTCCCACAGTGCTAATTATATTTGTGGTGGAGCTGTGGTTGACCAGGTGTTACTCGGGACCAAGAGGAGGACCGTCGTTTCTACATCCTCATCTCCACAGGTGACTCATTTCACTAGCTGACACAGAGCTGGCCAGCCTCCGCATCTTGTTCATCATCGCATCAGCACAGCGCATCTACCTGTAGTCTAAAATCCAATTGAAATCTACATTGAAATTAACAAGGACGCATACACAGATTGGAATGCTCTCTGATCACAACTCCAACAAAGAATTTAAGGAACTAACAGAGCTGGCCAGCCTCCGCATCTTGTTCATCATCGCATCAGCACAGCGCATCTACCTGTAGCTGAAAATCCAATTAATGTAATTGTCCAGCCTTCGCATCTTCTTCATCGCATCAGCACAGCGCATCTACCTGTAGTTTAAAATCCAATTGAAATCTACATTGAAATTGACAAGGACGCATACACAGATTGGAATGCTCTCTGATCACAACTCCAACAAAGAATTTAAGGAACTAACAGAGCAGGCCAGCCTCCGCATCTTCATCCTCGCATCAGCGCAGCACACCTACCTATAGCTCAAAATCCAATTGAAATCCACATTAAAATTGACAAGGACGGCATACACAGATTGGAATGCTTTCTGATCACGATTTCACCAAAGAATTTATATTACTTCAAATTCACATAAAGATCGGAATGTTGATTATATTCTATATGTTATAAGCATTTTAAGTGCAATAATTTACCAATATTTAATCACCATTGGACATAACATGGACGAACAACAATATCTGCTACAGATAGTGGAGGCACAAAATAGCAAATGTACAAAGTTGTAAGTATTAAAACTGATGAAATTTCAATATATTTCTTGATTTATATACATTAATTTTAATATCAAATAAAGAGTGCTTCTTTTCTTCATATTCATATTTAAGGTAGACGTGTTTTTATTTTTTGGAACTTAATTTGTCAATTAGATAATGAATGTACTTCTTTTATCTTTACACACAATTAAAAAAGTGCTCTTCTGAAAAATATCATTGAAACTATATATATAAAAGGTTCAATTAGTTTTAAGTGAAACACACATTGTTCAATATCTGTTCATGTTCTTGAAAAGTGACTTGAAATGAACTCTTCTAATGTAATTGGTTGTTTCTTCTACTTTCCCACGATTGATATTAATTAAACTTCTCCTTTTAAAAAAAATAACTATGCAAAAAAAATATGGTGTAGGTTCCTGTAAAAAGTTGTGGACTGCCGGAAATGTTTGAAACCTAAGATCTGCATGCAGGAAATTCCCATAGATATCCATCATGAAATCTGGGAAGCAGCTCCAACATTTGCTGGGTTTCATTTTTCACTGATTGGCTGCAGGAAGAAAACATCTTGACCCAATTCACATGGCTGACAACAACCTGACAGAAATTGTCGTCTGGATATTAGGTACTTGTGACAACAACTTTGGAAATAAGAATTATTTTACAAAAATATTTGGAGGAGAGTTTTTGGTAGTGTTCTGATTAACATTTCTCCTTCAGATATTTTTCTTACAATGCTTTTACTTGCAAGATTTCTTCATAATTGTCAAGCTGCTTTAGGCTGCTCTGAGCATTAATGGGTCAAGCCTTGATATCGATCAACATTTTGAAACTGATTGTTGAGTAAATCAGGAAACTTGGAATCGCCATGACATTATTGGGGTTATCTTGAAAAATATAGATTCAACCCATTGATGAATGCAGTGGTCAAAAGCAGCCAAACAATTTTGGTAAAATCTTATAAGCAAAAGCATATTTTGGAAAGAGCTAGATTTTATTAAGGAGAAATATTAATCAGAACACTACCAACAACACCCTATCAAATACATGTACTGTGTAAGATTATTCGTCTTCCTAAATTATTGTCAAAAAAGTATAGATCCAGACAAACAAAGTTGTAAATGTGAATATCTTTTATTTTACAGATAATTAGATAGAGAACGACATAGGAATTCATTTGTTTTGACAATTCAAAAAAAAAGACTTATGGTTGTAGAAGTTGATGAAAAATGTCTGTGAAGGTGGAGACAGTTCTCACGACTGGTTATACACTGTTAAAACGTGGTGACCTTGAAAGAGCATCCAATGACCTTGAAGAACCATCCAGTACACAGCACCTTATCACAGAAAAAAATCTCAATGAAATTGGCAAGAAAGTAGTTTCTGCCTCTTCAAACGGTGACATTCGAGAACAGGAAGGCGACTTGCTCACCCCTTTAGTGGAGAAAAGCAAAACTACTGGTATCTCGTCCTTCCAGAAAGTCTGCAGACACCTGTCGCTCCTGAGGAAGCGTGAGGACACTCAACCAATCATAATGACCTCGGCTCCGCGTAGATATTCCGCTGAGGATGTCGGCTCGGTTTCAGGAGGTGGGAAATCCTCGGAGGGGTTGAGTGAAAAGTATCGCATTGGTGGATTTAGCGATGTGGACGAAAGTGCTGATTTTGAGTATGACGATGTGCTGTTGCGGAAACCAGATAAGAAGAAGAAGAAACGGTCGCTGTCGTTTCGCCAAGACGTTATCAACCCGATTCGGCCGGTCGTGAACATAACTAACTGTTTTCCTGGTCGCAAGTTGTCCCCGGACCTGCTCCTACATGCTACAGAGAAGACCAGAGATGACCAGAGGACCGATTCCTTCAGGCTGACCAAACAAAAGGCCAAACTCGGACACACCGGCCCGCGGAAAAAGGTCAAAACGGCCAAAGAGGGAAGTAGTGGAAAAAGCTGTGGAATAGAAGGTGTCTCACTAGGACATGCTTTAGGTAGATATACATGTATGTACATTGGGTATTTAAGCATGGGAGGTGAGGGTTGTGGAACTTGACTTAGATATTACCGTATTTTTCAGATTAAGCGCACATGACCGAATAAGCGCACATGCCTATTTTTCACGGTTAGAGGGGGAATGGCCAGTGTAACTACTGTAAAACCCATTATTATCGCGCTCCTTTTAATTTCACGCATTTCGCGCTAGGTGATGATAACGCGTATATTACTGGCGCTGATACACGTTCAAAATAGCATAACAATGCCCCCATCTAGTGTTGATACAGTAAATGCGTGTAATTAAATGGCTGCGATCAGATTCAGACGGCAGTTGCGTGAATAAAAAGGGGCGTGGTTATAAAGGGTTTTACAGTATCATGAAAAACTTCCACCCAGAAGAAGTAAGAAAAGCGAAATCACATACCTTTCCTCTTGCCGTGTCTGCAAACCAGCGCTGAATTCTGCAATTTCAGCAGTTCCATTGCACTCTCACTGTTCATATTTTCCGCATGTTCATACTTTTGACCAATCAACAATCTTATTACATGCAGGATCATAGCGGCAAGCACCTAAGCAACCTGAACAGCGAGTACGAAGGTGCAATAACGGCCACTACACTACGATCGGCAATCATTGAGGTGTGTGGTAAAACAGAAGATTGTCAACACGCTTTCTACAGAAAATTTTCCCAACCTCTACCTGCACTGTGCGGTAAATCGGAAGAATAGGATACACAGTATTCTTTAGCACAGTGAGTGTCAGTGACCCATTAATGCTCACAGTGGCCAAAACAGCCTGACAATTTTGATGAATATCTTTCAAGCCAAAGCATAGTTGTGATAATTTTTGAAGGAAAATGTCAATTAAAACATTACCAACAACTCCCCCTTCAAATATTTTGTATAATCAATTTCAATTCAAAAGTTATTTAATTGTCAAAAGTATTGTAGGTCCAGACAACAATATTTAGAGGAACTCTGAAGCATTAATGAGTTAATGATATAACTTGCTGCTAAGGGTGTATGCTGCAGTTGTGGTCAAGAGGTCCTTTGTTTTCCCTTTGTAGTCAAAACCATAAGTATGTACATGTATTATAGATGTGTTCCAGTATTTTTGGAAAATGTTTGAAGGAAAAATGTTGATAAGAAACAAACCGTCTACTATTCTTAACATTTATTTTTGTGAATTTATACTTTATTCTTAACTTGAATTGTTGCTTGCTTAGTTTCCAAAAATATTGCTAAAAATACTAAAGATAAAATTCACACACACAAAAAAAAGTACAAAGTTACTAAAAGAAAAATTCTGCATAGAAATGGGAAAACATCAATCATTAGGACAGGATAGGAAAGGCAACTCCCATATTTGACATAAAGCATGGGGAAACGCATGCTATATTTAGTTGCATGTGCATCTTAGTGGAGGATGGAGATAATTATGCCTATGCAACATTATATATTATACCTATATAACACACACTCATTTCTGTGTAGTAGATATGTATTAGTTACTTGCTATTTCAGGCAATATTAAAGTATTCTTTTTTGGTTGAATGTTTTGATGAAAAGTTTTTTTTGATGAAACGTGTACTTAATCTTAAGGAAGTATTTTTTTCTAGATGTATCAGCCTTGATTATTTACCTGCTTTATCAGTACAAAAACAAATAAAATAAAATCACATAAAACAAACAAAGTGTCAGTTTTATGATTTAAAAGTTTGAGATTTTGTGAAAAGTGTACTTCATTTTATATACCAGTTGTTGATAGCTCACCCTTTCTTTACATTGGATAGTTAGTCCAATGCATTAATCATACATTAAATTGCAATTTCAAAATTAGTATTATTGTTATGATTGCTATTATTATTATTATTATTATTATTATTATTATTATTATTATTGTTATTATTATTATTATCATCATTATTTTTATTATTATTATTATCATTATTATGATTATTATGATTATTATTATTATTATTTATTGTTATAATTTATTATTAATATCATTGTTATTATTGTTATTGTTATTATTATTATCATTATTATTATGATTATTATTATTATTATTATTATTATTATTATTACTGTTAGTCCGATTGTTCGAACAAGCCGAACAGCGTTCGTTTGTGCCTCCGATTATGATGATCGAACGCAATTTCACATGTTCGAACAAAAAAACGAACATGGATAAAAATTATATTCAAAGGAATAGCTGGACTTTCGGTAGTCCTGCCTGTCAGAAAATCTGAGAAAAAAAGTTTAGTTACGTATTTATTGCGCCACCAAAGAGGAAACACTGCTGGACCGCTCCAGATCAAACTCTCTGAGCGTGCTGAGGCGATGTTACGATGCCGCCATTGTTGTTGTGGTTATCGGCACACAATAGCGCAAATGCGCATGACGCAATTACGCTAGTGTGTGTTGATACCGCTAGGTGTTGCGGTACCTTATGACTTAAGTAAACAGCAATGGCGACACGGAAAACCATGTACACAACTTCGATTATTAATCGGTCATCGGTCGTTCAGATGGACTGATGATCGATCTTGAAAATTGTGACCGATTCCGAACACTAATTATTATTATTATTATTATTATTATCGTTATCATTAGTTTTGATATTAGTTAAGTCATTAGTTACATGTTGAAGTCACTAGTCATATTAAGAGATTGATTTCATTATAAATTGAGCAGCCAGAAATGCTCAACCATTTGTTACAGTTGTTGCGTGTGCTTGGTTGTGTATGTTTAGATAGGACATCATCTGGAAATTCCATAAACATGCCTTGTGGTTACTAGAGCAGAACCTGCCTATGACTGATTGACATGTTGCCCTTAACCCCTTCCTGCTTGGGATTACTCCTGGCCCTGGGAATTATAATAATAATAATAATATTGTCATTTGATATTGCGCCCTTTCCATATAAACATGCTCAAAGGCGCATTACATTCCATTGTCAAAGGATAGATGTTGATATCCACATAGTTAATTGATATATACATCTTTGAACAGATGTGTTTTCAGTTGTTGTTTGAAGATTGCCACACTCCCAGCTGCCCGAATATTATCTGGGAGCTGATAATTATGTAGCCTGGATGATAAGAGGATTTTGAATACAAAATTCACAAAATATTGAGAAAAGATATTTACATTTTGATGAATTTGATCGGATTAATTTTTTTCTTGAATGTTTCATTGAAGATATAATAGGAAAATTGTCAGGCATTGTTTTAAAAACCACCTGTATTTGCATGAAGTTCACATTTTTTTATCTTGTATTGAGTCCTTGTTGAAACTGAAAACTTTTGTGCCTTGGCAGCATGCATCTCATTGGCTGAGCAGCACAGCTGGGTGTAAAAATGGACTGATTACCGAAATATCTGGTCAACAGCAGGTGCAAAATAAAATTCTATCCAGGGCTCAGCATTGGTGCTTGCCCCGTTGCCCTGGGCAAGTAGAATTTGTGAAATATAGCTTAAGGGTATATGAAAACTGTATCTTGCTTGCCCCACTTAGCAAGTACATGGTATATATCTAAGGTTTACTTTTGAGAAAGTATTTTTGTTGTCTGGCATCCAAGCTTGTCCTAGAAGATATGCTTTCACATACCAGCACGTTCTACAAATTATAAATTATGATTTTTCAAGGGCAGGTGAAAGTAGGAGTAGGGCAAGTGCAATTTTAATCTCACCAGCGTGCAACATAACCACTGGCTCCGTTGGAAGTTGCAAATGAATTAGGCAAAAAACGGCAATGGGGCAAGCTGAACAAGACCCTGACTTGCCCCGCTCGGCAAGTAATGTTTTGTGCAAACTCTTATCTCACCTTTGTTTAACAGAGTGGTGGGGTAAGTGGAAGTGCTGGCGTGGCAAGTCAACTTTAGAGGCAGCTTGCCCCGCTCAGAAAATAATGTTTTGCAACCTATGTTGCAACCGCAGCTCACTCGCCGTACTGGGAAAGTCACCGCAATAGTCTTGCCCTGCTATCATATTTCAATACATTTTGAAATGTCTATTTTCAAGAAATATTCACTTTTACACTCATTTCTAATATCTATTATTCACTGACTGTCACTAAATACTGTGGAATTGCCCTTTAACATCTTTGTCATCATGCTGCATCCGGCAGTAAGCAGAAAAGGGTGTGGAAGTGATTTGTATTACCTACCCTACTGATTGGTTACTTATCTGCCAATGATGTTTGGTTCCTTGAATTATCGTGACTGAGCAAAGTCCACAACTGTGAGTGAGAGAGTGAGTAAATAGATCTATGGATAGTGATATCACTGCAGCTATCATGCAGGGCTTTGGATACTTAATGGTTGTTTCACATCCTTAATGTACATGTATTATTAGAATTGTGAGGTAACCTTAATATATAGGATAACAATTGGCTTTTTCCTATTTCACCTAAAAATCTACCATGGGTTGATAGAGGTACATGAATAAGTGTGTTCATTATGCATTCCTAGTTTCTACTATAAATTGACACTGGGCACCCTGGATATTTATTATTGCATGCAGTTTTAGACCAAAATGTTGAGGTTGATTCTAAGTGTTACTTAGACACTATGTAGTATGTACCCTTGATATTAAGATACCTATTAGACAGCTTCAATTGTGGACTGCAGGAGTAGAAATCCTGTGATCTATTTTTCATTTAAACTAATAATTGCCTTGGTGTGGCCCCATGTGTACTATATAAAGTCACTATATATAGATCACTGCATCCATTGATGCTTCAATAGAGAGCACTCACCCATACTGGGCACCAGGGAATCATAAAAGGTAAATGCATTTTTAACACAGACCTTGCAGTTCATTTTCTAGTAACAGTTGAACATATGTATGTTAATCTTGGTGAGGCCCTCAGCAGAGTATTTTGCATGGCTATTCTCTACCAGGGAAATTCCAGACTATTAAGATTTAAGGCACATAATCATAACAACTACATGTATATATATATATATATATATATATATATATATATATATATATATATATATATATATATATATATATATATATATATGTATATATATATATATATATATATATATATATATATATATATATATATATATATATGTATATATATATATATGTATATATATATATATATATATATATTGTGTGTGTGTAAATAAAACTATACTTATATTGAGAGACAACAGAGAGAGAGAAAGAGAGAGAGAGAGAGAGAGAGAGAGAGAGAGAGAGAGAGAGAGAGAGAGAGAGAGAGAGAGAGAGAGAGAGAGAGAGAGAGAGAGAGAGAGAGAGAGAGAGAGGTCACATGTACACAGACTTTGATGAGTTTTAGCAAAGGGAAACTGCTAAATATATGACATGATAACAGAAAAGATAATATATATTTTATAAACAGAATATTTCATATGTATTCCATATTTCTCTTTATTAAGGAACATTATTATCCAACTGTCAGACCATATTGGCACTAGGGGAAAGGATGGGCAAGTCGAGAACATTAACAGAATGTTTATTTCATCACAGTGGAATTAGTAACATGACATCCTGTTATTATTATAGTCCATTTACATCTAAGGTTATAAATCAGGGAATGATCCTGGTAATGACATCTAATGCAGTTGCTAATGGTGACATTACTTGGATGTGGTAGATAGTGGTAGCGTACACACTCAATATAAAGTAATGTTCATGGAATTGGTATAAAATTTCTCTACTTTGTATGTGTTGATATATCAGGGCTCAACATAAACTTTTGAAGGCACTTTGCAAGTAGGGCAGGTTAATTTTAATTTCTACCTGCCCGAGACAATCTTGACCTGCCCTGCAAAGGTTGTGATAGAATGAACATAAAAGTCACTTTTCTGCATCTAATATACTTGCACGAATTAACTGTTTTTCTGCTATTGCTTTATCTGTACTGCTGAAAAAAATACTGGATTTCATGAGAAAAACCAATCTTCTTTCAACAGATTACATGAGGAAATCTTACCTGTAGGGCCCTACCTTACCATGTAGGGCTGGCACACTGTGATTTTTACCTGCCCTAAAGCCATTTTAAGCCTGCCCGGGGCAGTAGGACACCCTTAATGTCGAGCCCTGTGTATATGTATATACATATATATGTACATATATATATATATATATATATATATATATATATATATATATATATATATATATATATATATATATATATATATATATATATATATATATATATTTATTTATGTTTATATTATTATTATATGTATATTATATATATGTATATATATATATTTATATATATATATATATATATATATATATATATATATTTATATATATATATATATATTTATATATATATATATATATATATATATATATATATATATATATATATATATATATATATATATATATATATATATATATATACACATATATATATATATATATATATATATATATATATATATATATATATATATATATATATATATATATATATATATATATTTATATATATATATATATATATATATATATATATATATATATATATATATATATATATATATATATTGAAATTGTGTTCTCATTAGGAGTTGTTTTCATCTTCTAGGTCTTTTCTCAATGTAGTAGGACCAACTGGGACACAGACATTGTGTTGTCGATAGGAGTTGGTCACACCTCAGAGGTGCTCACATTAGGAGGGTTTTACTATAGGTAATAGATTCTCGAATCAAATGACGATAAGCCTCTAGCAAGTGTATGAGGAAGTTGTATGTAGTTTATTCCCCCTCCATGTCTGATAGTAGTAGTGTGTGTTATTTACAGTAGATGGGTAGGGGTCAAGTGTGTGCTACACAGTGCAGCTGCCCATTGCTGGGTTGACGTAGTATTAAAGGCTATAAGTAAAGCCATCTGTAATCCCTAATACTGTTAGTGTAGATATTAAGTCTTAATACCAAGGCTCTAGTGCAGAGTAGCCTTATTCTTATGACGAACCCAAAAAAGAAGAAACCTGTCCATTTTGGTATTATTGTGTAAGTGTTGGACCTTAGATGAAAAAAAGAACTGATTTGTAGTGATCGAGAGACCAATCAGAGGGAAAATGGTCATTTTCTCCATTTGTGTGATACTTAGATGCCATTTACCCCCTATCAACACATCTTAAGGCAATTATTATATGTGCAGTGAAGGTCTGGCTATGCCAGGGGTCTGAAATCTGGCCTAAGTGTGAGGTCACTAGGAAACAAATACCAATGAGGGCTCTCGTTTCGTTTACATTACAGAGAAAGTTGCACACCAACACGCACATTAAATGCAACTTGTGGGCTTTTCGCCGCAGACAGGTTGTTCAGGGAAACCTGCCGGTTGCGTAACTGGATCACCAATCGTGTCTTTATGAAGAATCCTGTCAGATTTAGTAGTATCTAAATCTTGGATGCTCCCAATGAAATTTGCCAAATGAAACAAATTATAGCTCGGCCTGAAATTTTCCCACAGTTAAGATGCTGCAATTCTACACAAGCTCATATATAGTATTATCTATTAGGACATCCGGGTTCTGGGGTCCTTAACAAAACATTCAATGATGAAATTGCTGAAATATATTGATATATTTATTGAATTTACAATACATCATATCCTTTATAAGATGGATGGTACCACATGGTCCTATCTCTAGTGGTTTCATACTCAAGCAGAGTCCTGTATTTACCTGGTTAGATAAACTTATTTGGCTACTCAACCCACCTTCCTTGATCACATCGTGTTGCATTGTGACAAAAAACTGTAAGATAGAGAAATACACATGACAGCCTTGAATCTAGGTGAGAAAGTCGGAAACAGTTACAGCTAGCTTAACTTTTATCTATCTAAGTTTATCCTAGATATTATATATTTACACATACCCACACACATATTCATATATATGTATATATATATATATATATATATATATATATATATATATATATATATATATATATATATATATATATATATATATATATATATATATATATATATATATATATATATATATATATATATATATATATATATATATATATATATAAATATATAGACTCCTTCAATTCTGAGAAATGTGAAGGAGAAAAAAGATAATTAATTCAAATCAAATCAAGCTCTGTATCACCACAGTGCAGATAATAGCTTTGTTTGATATTGGCTAGTTTTACCTCATTGTACAGCTTTAATTAGGTTTATTTGGCATATAGGTGCGTTCTTTGTGCACAGCTTTTACTACATGTGTGTGTTTATGACGAGCCAAGAGATATGTCAAAGGAAGATATGATAGGAGTATAAATCTAGTCACATCATGATTCACCCAGCACAATACCAGTGAAGTCTTGTTTTGAAGGTGGCATACCTGTTGCTGACCTACTTGTCTTGCACTCACATCAACCCATTCATGCCTGTAGATCCTCTTGTCATATGCACACGCACATGCACATGCACACACACACATATATATATATGTGTATATATATATATATATATATATACAAATATATATATGTATGTATATATATATATATATATATATATATATATATATATATATATATATATATATATATATATATATATATATATATATATATATATATATATATATATGTACATGTATGTGTGTTTGGGGATTAAGATCTTAGCTGATAATCAGGGCCCTCCAAGTCGGTTGAGTCAATCTTTCATGTTTGTGATTGGCATAGGTTAAGGTGTTAGCATAGGTTAAGGTGTTAGCAGACAGTCAGTGCTTTCCTACAGGATTGACTCATTGTATTGTTGTTGTCATAGGAATTTGGCTAATAGCCTGAGCATTATGCAATCCTTGACATGTGATGATTTATTCAGTGGAGGATGTTAGCCAGCAGCACTGTGCTCTGCACTGCATACACTCAAATCATCACAATACCTGCCACGCGACCACAACGTAACACCTCAGATAGAGTTAAGAAATTGTATGAAATGAACATTTTTCACTTTTAAACAATCTAATCATTGCAATTAGTAATTACAATCTAATTGTAATATTAATGCTATGAATATGGTCATATTTTGAAGAGGAAGACATATGTGAATTAATTGACTCTGGATTCTTATAGTCGTCTAGCATTCAGGGTGTCATTCATTTAGGCAGACATTGTCTGCTAGTGTTTTTTGTACCCAGCTGCAAGACGTAAAGGTAGTCAGGTTGGTTCACTTTTCTGTCACCAGGGGATGCCTAGTCAGTGTGTAGTATTAATGAAAATGGCAGAGATGGGGTAGTCCATTTAGTGCCATTTATAGGTGGTCTATTGTACTACCCTTATGTAGTAACAGAAAAAACTAGCTTTTAGAATAGACTCTGGGACAGTCTGGGTACTCCCCTAACTGGTCTTTTATGGGTAGATTAGGATAGCCATATTCATTGTACTCAGAACATCATGTGGGTAGCTATAATATGTAAATTTCCACTGCTTCATTCTTTTTGGCCTCCACAATATGTATAGATTTCATTTGTAAATGCTCTGCTTTTGGAAAGTATGTGGGTATTTATCCCTACACACTTGGATTGCACTCTGTCCTTTTTTAAGCCTGAAATTTAAGTTTCATGCAGTGTTGTATGAGTACTTATCCTATTGTTAGTAAGTTCAGGTATGTATTTAGCCTCCATCAGATAACATTAATGACGGTTATAGTACTGAGAAGTGCATATGTGGGCATCTAATGTAGTGTTATTTATGTTTCCTTCTCTTCTTCCTTTTCTTCCAGGCTTGCAGAACTTTCCAGATTTATAACATTTTAAACTTTTAAATACAAAATATAAGGACATGTTGTGTAATTAGTATTTTATTGATATTTTGTTTTTTCAAGATATCTCAGATAACATGTAACAACTTTCTCCCTTAATAAAACATATGAGAGACATGAAATCTATTGTAATAATACTGATGTATCTTTTTTTCCCAGCCTTCAAGATGTTTGAGATAACATGTAATATTTTAACCTTGATACTAAATATGATGACATCGATTCTAATTATATATTACTGATGTGTGTTTTTTCACAGCCTCCAAGATGTTTTAGAAAACATAACATTTTATGCTTTATACTTAATATGAACTACTTTTACCTTTAATACTAATTAAGATGACATTAAATCTGATGTTATAATACTGATGTGTCATTTTTCCCAAGCTTCCAAGATGTTCAGAAAACACATAACATTTTAACCTTTATACTAAATATGAACAACCTTTACTTTTGATACTAATAATGATGACGTCAAATGTTATATTATACTGATGTGTTGTTTTCTTTTGTCAGCCTCCAAGATGTTGCAGCAGATTCTGCAGGACATGTACATAGAGCCAGAGCTCTTAGCTGAGCTCTCGGAAGAACAGAAACAAACACTCTTCTGTAAAATGAGGGAGGTAAGTCCACCTAACATTCTCGTACCCCAAACAACCGGAAAGTCCCAGTTCTTATTGTCATACGCTAGGAGTGTATAGTCAGACCAATGCTTCATTTCAAAGTTATTTTCAAGATTATGTCAAGTCCAGACAACACTTGTCAAGTAGAATAGATTAAAGCAGTGTTACATTTCCAGCCCTGAGAATTCTAAGCATGAAAGGGTGATTTGCTATCCTTGAACCTGCTCAACAAGTTTTTATTCTTTAGCTTCCGAGTTCAACAATGTTTTATAAACAACATTGTGTGGCTGTGATAAGATTTAGAAATATGCAGGTTTGTGTGACATTTTATCATGCAGAACTAAACAAGGTTAAGAAAATCCCATGGTTCCCCAGACAGCAAATAAACAATTCACTTGGGTGATTGACAATACATTCTGCAAGTATTCTTGTATTAAGTTGGCTGATGCAGTACATAGTATTAGCAAGGTTTTCTTTCAACTCACCTTAACCCCTTGAGTGCTATCTAGAATGCTGTGGTAGATACATACTTTATCATTGAAAGAGGAAACAGCGAGTTATGGTATTTTTTTTATTCAAATCATTTTCATATCAATTCTGTATTTCGAAAACAATATATCTACTGCGTTATCGTGGGTTCATCAGGTTGCTTTCGGAATGTTTATCTTGTTAAGTGCCTTAAACCATCCATGCTGAAGTTCCTTTTGATATTGACTTTTTAAAATAATTTTCAAATGAAGTATGGATTAATTAGCAAAATGTTTGAAGAATATTTTCGTGATCAACCACATGTTGATTAGAGATAAAAAAAAAGTATTTTCCCAAATTTGCTCTTGGAAAGTATAGCCAAAATAGTTTGACTTTTGTGAGATTCTACTGAAACAAATGCAGACATTGTGCAAACAAAAAATATTTTTAGCTTTGAAAATGACAACTACAGTTTTTCTAATCTATGATGAAGAAATATTTTGCTTGTATCTATTACTATTACATCATTTGTACACCTGGATATTTGTCATCTTCTTATCTATCACCAGTCAGGATAGAATGGAGTTAGACATTCAGGGATGATGAGGTTAACATTCCATAACTATTTACAAACAATGATTGTATCAACATCATTCCGAGACTCACCTTTCTCGTTTGTATAGCATCTTGTAATTTTTGACAGCCTGACCTGCCATCTGGTGACTGTTTACTGAACTAAAATATCACCGGTAAATTTTGCACAGGCCTTCAGATTGGAAATCCTCTATCTGAGCATAGAACATCATAGTCTTAGCTAGCAAGGCGAAATATTTTGTGAGGAATTTCTTGAAATGTAAATTTCAAGCATATCATTAAATCTTTTTCACCTTTATATAATTCCCATGGCATTGTATATAGACATAATGCTTCATTTGATTGAGTAAATACGTTGTTTATGGTTGCAATCTGAGTTTACTCTGGTCTCTTGAGGAATAGGACTGGCCTAGAATATTGAAATAAATAAACTAACATGTCTTTTTTTCCTTATAAGGAGCAGGTGAGAAAATGGAGGGAGTGGGAGGAGGAGCAGGATAAACTAGAAAAGAAGAAAAAGAACGCCCCCAAGAAAACAAGTAAGCAAGACAAACCTCTTAAGAAATTTCTCTAGCACGCATTTGTGTATTCTGATTTGTGCAATACTTCTACTTAAAAAACCTTGCTTAAGTTCAATAGTAACTACCAGTATTTGGATGGCTCGGACTGCTAACTGTGAATGTTGTTGAAGGAAGGAAGGAATGGGGTTTTACCTATAGCTTTCAGCAGCTTAGGTCATACAGCGAAGTAATTCCCTTCTCTTCACAAATTTGAAAATTTGTTATGGAAATTTTTGCCTGTCCAAAAGGTAGTTTTGTATTACACTAAAAAAGACAAATTCGACGGGTCCTGGCCAAATCTCTGATGACAAGTCTATAGAGTATATCTTGTGCTTGCTGTATGATGTGTCATACTGTTTCAGGTTATGTGTTATAATGTTTCAGGGAATGTGTTATATTGTTTCAGGTAAAAAGCAGCTGAACTGGCTGTTGGCTCAGGATGGTGATGTGTGGGTTTGGGTGATGGGCGACCACCCTGAGGACAAGTCTATAGAGCATATCTTGCAGCAAGAGGCTCAAAAGGAAGCACAGAAACAGGCAGAGAAAGAGGCAGAGGAACTAAGGTAATTATTATCATTGTTAACCCTTTTGCTGTTGGTGGCTAAGTTCGCCAAGACAAAATAATACAAAAAAACCTGAAAAAGGACTGAAACTTTGGCACATTGGTACTCATCTGATAGTACTTAGCGAGAGCTATCCAATGAATACTGACATGGCCGGGTTTAAATGGTTTTCAAAAATCTTTGTGTCCTTGTGGTTTGGACAAAATAGCCTTAGCATTGGACAGGTTGATGATGATGATGAGGAGGAGGATGTAGATTATAGTTTTTTATCAGTCTGTTTTTAAGAGACATCTGATGCTTTCAACATGTCAAATCTCATGATAGAAACTGAGGACTTGTAACAATTATCTCCATGTTCTTCTATGTTAAGGCTGGAGTGTGTCTTACAGTCAAGGGGGAACCACGGACAGTGCATTTCATTGTTGCACATTGAGGGCATCCTTCTTGTAGGAGCTGCGGAGGGTCCTCATATATGCCATTCACAACTTAATTATCTCTCCAGCATAATCACGATAACACCAAGTCACTCCAATGGTGAGGGAGCTGATATGAAAATGATGAAGGAATTGGAGATAGTGAATATGATGATGATGATGATGATCTCATAAATGGAGTCTTTGATACTTATATTTATTTAAGTTTTCTCATCATTCAATTTAGTCTTTTAAACTTATCAATTGATTATCATATATCAGTTTTGTTATTTTTGTCGTTTCCAGACTTTTTCGTCTCAATCCCGATATTTTAATAATAATAATGTTTCCTTCTCCTTTCGAAGGGAGGCAAATTTTACATAGGAATATTCCCTTTTCTTATAGCAGGAATCAGTTAGCTTTGGTGATCTTTGATGGTTTATTTTTGAGAAAACTGAAGGTTTTTAAGCTTTAAGAGATAAGATGCCGGTCTCTTAATAGGTAATGGCCACAGGTTTCATATTAGGTGTCATGAGAAGAGGTATGGGGGATTCAATTATGGAATAACACCTGTAACTTGCATGTTGCTTTCCAGTATTCAATAGAGACATTGTTCTTGTTGGCAAAGACTTACATTTGTTTATATATGATATGTTATTATCATTGATTAGTCTTGATATGCAATTGTTTCAATACATTTATAGTATGATCTATAATGGCTTTTTTTGAATCCCTCATAGGTTGAAATATGTCAATCCTTGTTTGAATTGACAAGGGTTATTCTGACATCAAAAATATTACAATGCCAAACTCTTTTTCCCGTAGAAAAAAGGAAGAAGAAGAAATGGCTAAGAAACTTAAAGAGGAACAAGAAAGGATAGAGGCTGAGAAAAAACAAAAAGAGGAAGAACTCAGGTAGGTGCAATATGACTTAAGGAACCTTTGTTTCTTAATGTTGATACGCCACAATTACCCTGAACTAAAATGCAATTAATTGCAATTAATTGTAATTAATTTAATGGCACAAAAGGTGATCTTTGTGAGATTATGATCTACCACATGTCAATAAATGGTGAAATGAAAACGTTCATTTTCTTGGTTGTTGTTTTTTGCATTTTCTTTTTGGAACTTTTGGCATTTAAACTCCTCAATTGTATTGAAATCAATCTATATTTTCCTACAACACCCTACACTGTGGATATCATTTTGATAAGTACATCATTTAGAATTTTTTTAAGGAGAAATTTTAAAAAGAGTACCCACAGTTTTTAAAGCTTGCCCTATTCGTAAGTTATTGTAAGTATCAGACTATTCAGATAATGCTTTCTTGGTTGAACCAGGAATGTGTAGTAACTACATAATCCCTGGTTGAACCTTTATGGTGATTGGTTAAAAAATGTTCATTACATAACATGGTGAGGGAAGAGAAATGTATGTATTAAAAGCAATCAAAATACTGTCAATGAAGCTCTAAAACATGATGGTTAAGTTACTTTTCTTTTTATAAATGCTTATGTAAACTTTATAGATGTTATTATTAAATATTATTTCATTTCAGTCATTATAATTTGTCTCGAATGTTTTACAGAAATGGAATTAACAAAAGGGATCAAATGAAAAAAGGGCACTTAATGTTTGATCTATTGATGTGTAAAAGTTCCTCTAAGAATTGCTGTTTGGATCTAATAGATACTAACGACAATACCTTTGTAGTTGAAATAATGAGAATGCTTTTACAAAATATATAGAGGAGAGAATTTGGTGATGTTTCAATTAACATTTCTCCCTCAAGTAGTTTCCCAATGATGCTTTAGCCTGAAAGATAATCCTCCAAAATTGTCAGGAACTTTTTGGCCACTGTTTAAGTATTAATGTGTTAAGAGCATATATATGCCTAATTGATCCTATTGATTCAAATTCATGGTTGATATTCCATTTGACCCATTGTGTGTGTTTCAGGAAAAAGGCTGAAGAGGCTGCCTTGTATGAGTCGTTGAAAGAAGCTCGCGAATTGGCAAAAAAAGTGGAGGAGGAAAGAAAAAAATCTTATGAAGAGGAAAGGAAAAAACTCAAATTAGTTAGGGTATTTATCAAGTTTTCTATTTATTGGATAACATGAGATTTAATCCTTGTATAATAATATATATTTTTCGATTAACAACATATAAGGCCTTAAACAAGCGTTAGCATAACATGGCCTTCCAGCTCTGGAACTTTTGTGATAACAAAGCAATATTTTAGGAAGTACATGTACTTGACTGAAAGATTGTGTTCCTGTTGGGTTTAACAATTGCCTTTCAAATATTTTCTCATGTATTGCTCAACTCAATTAGTGGTGTACTCCAGATGCAAATAGGTTGTAATTCAATTGGATTATCAACTAATCTACATGATACCAGTGGGATGGTATCTTCCATTTGATTCATTTATGAAAAAATGGCTATTTTTATATTTAGGAAAAAAGTGAAATTCGTCGCAGGAAAAGCACAGAAAATCTACGGAAGATGAAAGAAAAAAGAACTAGCGAACTGTATATGAAGATTGAAGATGTGAGAAAGAAGTTCTCAGCTCTAGCGGAGGAGTCAGGGAAAAAGATAGAGCAAGATTGGAAGGAACAAGGTGATTATTATTATTATTATCATTATTATTATTATTATTATTATTATTATTATTATTATTATTATTATTATTACTATTATCATTATTATTATTATTTTCATTATTATTGTTATTATTATTATTATTATTATTATTATTATTATTATTATTATTATTATTATTATTATTATTATTTTCATTATTATTATTATTATTATTATTATTATTATTATTATTATCATTATCATGATTATTTATATCATCATCATTATTATTATTATTATTATTATAATTGTTATTGTTATTATTATTATTATTATTATTATTATCATCATCATTATTATTATTATTGTTATTATTATGTTTTTCCTACTCATTGTAATATGGAAACTTAACCCTTGAACATTTCACGCTATTAATCCTTGGCATGCCATTGCCCAATCAGACATGGCATAACAAAAGGCAAAAGAGCATGAAGCGTTCAAGCTCGTAGAGGCCATGGATTTTTGCCATTATTAGAACCACACATAGGGTATGGCCTGGTAAGCGAAAAACTGCCAATGCCCCTTCTAGTGAATTTCCTCGTAACTCACTACGCACACATGCGCTTATTCAGACAAATATAGTATGATATGTCACCTTTGTTATTTGTGTTTCTCAGAGAAGAAAGTGAAGCAGGTGGATGCTGAGAGGCGTCTGATTGCACGGAAGGCCCGAGAGGAACATCGTGCCTCACTCCGCAGCACGGCCACAGCCATCACAGCCTTCAAATCACTAGCCATCTCAGGAGTATCGCAACTACCCGAGACAACTAATAAAGAATCGTAAGTATAAGACAAAACTTCATTACTGCATGGTAAATCTCCTTGTAGTTTGTGATAAGGTTATGGATTGGATGATATGTCATGCAGGCCTCTTGCATAGCATTGATAATGAAGCAAAGAGATATTTGGTGCCCTAAATAATTTTTTTTAGAACATCATGTGTCATGAAAATGCTTATGCAAATTTTATTACAAGGTAGGCATGTAAACATTGGAAATCAAATCAAGAACTAAGTATCTTAATAAAGGAATATTTCTTTATACGGTTGTCATTTAGGTTTATAATTGTTAACTGTTAATTATCAAGTTTTCCATGGTTTCTGCCTGGGTTGTATTCTGTTTTGCAAAGTCAAGGTGTTTTAGAAATATGTTGCTTATTATGTATTCTGTCAGAAAGAATGCCTCCCTGGAAGGTAACCTATGGATTGCAGTACCTGAAGTAGGGCTGTCATTGTTACAGACTGGGGTTGATGGGTCGATATATATTTCAGGTGTCGATAATCGGATCGGTAAAAATCCTGAAATATCGATCCTCTAAATTTCCTGCCCTCTACTTAACGGTGTACTTTTGCACTATGGTACTTCCCTGAAGTTCCCTGGTGTTGTTTGCCGGCTTGAGAAGCTTCCAGAAAAACATCACAAGTATGCTTGATGGAATTGTTAAAGTTTATCCAGACTGGTAACAGTCCCATCGCCGCATTGGGTGCTGTTGTGCTTTACCAATAAGTGCTACAATTCTATGTATAGGTTATATTCCAGTGTTAAACCTATCCTAACTGATTTTATTGAATAGGCACACAGAATTGACAAAAATTCTGTTGATTTTCGAATCAAAATAAATAAGGTACCAATAACAGCCCTATAACCTGAAGTTATTGCTTAAGTTATGTAACTTCTAAGATGATGAGTAATGTATTGTGTTAACATAGTCATTTAAAAAAAATTAAAACTGACCTCCCATTCTAATTCCAGAGGATCTAGTTATTACAAAGGCTTTGTTTTATCTTTTGTTGTCCCAATAGTGTGAAAATGTCTATATTGACAGTGTCAATTTTGCCACTAAATGACGTGCCTACTCCTCCTGTTGTTGTTGTTTATGTTTATCTAATAGTACACTTTCTTTGAGATGGTTATTATTTCTCATTTACATAGATATGTTCAAAATGCTTGATAACACATAGTTTTACTGATTGCAGAAATAAACCAATCAACAATAATCTGAAGTCACATGACCGCAAAAGAGCTGCAAGACCAAAAAATCGTGATGAAGTCGTTCGCTGGTTTAGAGAATCTGAACAGCCTCGGGGAAGTGGTTTAGACCAAGATACAGGGAAAATAGCCCCATGGTTCCACGGTAAGTAATATCAGTCATTTACCTTTACTATAGTTTTATTGTCAGATGTATCAGGTGTATTGCCAGATTTATCTGCAGATGTCTAGAATCTCTAAGTTAAGTTATACTTATCCAAAAATCTTCGAGCTTCATTATGTATCCAAATTTATATATATATATATTTATATATATATATATATATATATATATATATATATATATATATATATATATATATATATATATATATATATATATATATATATATATATATATATATATATATATCAGTATGCATACATTTAATATATTTTAATATTTACATTTCAGGAATCATATCTCGACAAGATGCGGAAGATCTTCTGGAGGATAAAAAAGTAGGAACGTATTTGATGCGGGTCAGTGAGCGAGTATGGGGCTATGCCATATCTTATCGTGGTCAAGAAAGATGCAAGCATTTTCTCATAGATACGTCAGATGATACCTACCAGTTCTTCGGGACCAATCAGATAGCACATGAACAACTGGCAGATATTGTCCTTTTTCATCAGGTAAGCATGGGTCGCAACCGGGATTAATATGTACCGTAAATCAGGGTCTTAGCCAGGATTTCCATAGCAGGTCCGGTGTCCATAATGGGGTTTCAAGAAGACAGGGTGTCCAAACCCTCTCACTGAAAAAAACTGAAAGTCGTCATACTGACCATATACATTGACAAATCAAGTAATCATATGCTTTATTTCTTCAACAAATGTATTTGTTATCATTTATTAATTAAACTTTTTAAAATATCTACTTGCAGTTATCATTTTCAAAAAATTCTGACCAAAAGATCGGGTGTCTTTTCCCCCCAAAAATGGTATTTTCGGTGGCCTAGGGTGTCCAAAAGACACCCTGACGGCTAAGACACTGCCGTAAATTCTCAGAAATATATATTGACCACCCTAAGAATTTAGGCCACTTTAATTATTTTACAAAATAATAATACTGAAGTGTGTGCTTGTAAAGATAGGAAATAGGGGAGGGGTACAAGTATGCATGTGATTTACCAACATTGTATGGATATTTTACAATATAACAAAGTTCTCTAGTTGTATGTACGATGTTCCTTTTACACATCTTTTTATAAACCAGGAATATTTCTGAATGACATCAAACTGATCATTTTTCATTCAACTTTCTGTACAACACTTTGAGAATTTTCTGCATAGATCATTTTGTAATGACTATATTCTGGTATGGCCGGGCAGCTGTAGATATTGAGTGATATGAAAGGTTTATTTCCAGAAATAATAATTTCTTTTTTTTTGGCTTAAAGCAACCCTTATTTTCTGAAATTTTGTGGCTTCATATGTGTTATATCATTGATTCAGTGCAGCATCCAAATACCACCAGAATATCAGGGATTGGCACCTTTAAAATTTTCACAATACAATATGATATTGATATTTCCTTAATGACACAATATCTTAACAATATTTTTAACAATACTTCCTGTCTCGCAGTGAATTTGTACAATTAAACACAGTCAACTTCAGAAATTTCACTAATCAATTTTGAACTGCATTTGTGTGGAGATGTCCAGGTAGTAGTTAAGTCAATTTATTATTGTTAAGCAGTAATGGTATAACAGATTTTAGATGATATGATACTTTTTCCTATTCGATATTGATATTTGGTCTTGTATCGAGTACTACATGAGTAATAGTCCAGCATTATTTTCATGGTTTTTAAAACTTTCTTTTGCAGTTGGCATTTGTAACTTGTTTTTTGTATCTCCTTTTCAGAGTTGTGCTTATCTAGTTTTTTTGTATCTTCTTTTTAGAGTCGTGCTATATCTAGTCTTGGGCAGGAGATCCTGCGCTACCCCTGCGTACAGAGTGTGGACCCGCCAGATTATTATGAACTCTTCCAAGATACCGGCACTACAGTTACTGCATTGTAGTTATAATTCCAACATCATCAATTGTAAAACAGTCATTAACCCTTATGCTGCTGGTGGTTAATTTGGCCAATAGAAAATGATGCAAAAAAACTTGATTGAAACCCTGTCACATTGGTAATCCACTGATAGAACTCTGCGAGAGCTTTCCAATGAATACCAAGATGACAGGGTTTAAAAAAAATTCAAGAATATTTGCGTACTTGTGCTTTGGACTAAAATAGCCTCAGCATTAAAAGGGTTAAGAAGCCATGCTCATCATGTACCCCATTTCCTCTAGAAATATCGGTAATTCATTATGTGAGGTTGTTTTCACTTTCTCTAAGTAATGCCTGGATACTGCATACTGTAGAAAAGGAAATTAATACGAGTGGTTTAAACTGCCAAACTTTTTTCTAGTGGGGTAAGTTCGGTATGAAGAAAGTCGGATGTATTTAATTGCTGTCATTAGAATATTATTCTTCAATATTGGATTTTCAGAATAAAAAATATTGGAAAATTCCAAAATCACAAATTTGGTTAATTTGCACCTCAGATTAATTTCCTATTCTATAGTATATTTGAAATGCTGTACATCGTGTTAATTTTGTGCATATAAAATAATGCACCTGGCAGGCAGCTGCCTTAAATGTGCAGTTAAATTATTGCGAAGTGCTTTGGGTACATAACAAGCTATCATATCAACATGTTGTAGAGTACTAGCATTGGAATTGGATGTCCAAATAACAGTGTGCTGATTAATAAATACGAACTACAGAGGTGTGCAAAGTATGTATTAATTAAACTGCTGCATTTTTAACACGGTATGCAGTATTCAAAATAATATGAAAATGAAGCATGAATGTGGTGTGTGCTGTTAAATGCCCAGTCACACTAGGGTCCAACTATCGCACGATTTTTAAAATCGGCTGGTCGGACTCGATTTTTTCACCAATCGGCTACGTCTAAAAAGTCGGTACTGGGTTAAGATCGTATATGCCGACTTTTTAGACTTAGCCGATAGGTGAAAAAATCGAATCCGACCTGCCGATTTTAAAAATCGTGCGATAGTCGGACCCTAGTGTGACTGGGCCTTAAGAAAGGTGACATCCCTCTACCAGTTGTGTCACTCCTCATACAGCTCTACCTTCTCTGCCCAATAGAGGACTAAACAACAGAGATATGTATTAACCTACTAATGCTCACAGCAGCCAAAGAGCCTGACATTTTTTATGAAATCATTGTAGTGAAATCATAGCTTGGAAAATATTTCAAATACTTTGTTAACCCATTAATGCTCAAGAGTTCCTCCAGAAATTGTCGTCTGGATCTATGATACTTTTGGCAATATCTTTTGAATCGACCATGATTTTACATAATATTTGAAGGAGGGTTGCTGATAATGTCCTGATTGACATTTCTCTATCAAATATTTTCCTAACTATACTTTTCCCTGCAAGAGTTCATCAAAATTGTCAGGCTGTTTTGGCCGCTGTGAGCATTAATGGGTTAAATCATTTTCAATTCTCAAGTTACTGTTGAAAGTATTATCATTCTATATGACAATTTTCAAGAGGAAATTCAGCATTAATGGGTTAACCCATTCACATCAGCAGCATACATATACCCTTATGCATATACAAATCTAATGATAACAAAGTAATATTTTGAGAAATATTGAAATTGAAGTTGTTGTTTCTATTGGTTTATTTTATTCACCAAGGATCCCTACTGGGCCATATGAACACTGCTATCTGTTATGGTAAGAACCCCACTTGTTCTCGGATTGTAAACCCAAACTGATTTATCACATGTAGGTCTCAAGCAATGATCAAATTTTCTATACTCAAATCTTTACACCTTGTAGGAAAATTGATGTATGTGAGATGATGTGCCCATGCAACCAGAAAGATGGAAAGTCATTTCTCTACTAATACTTTATTTGTGAAGACATAAATATTGTACTGGGAAAATACTGTATCAGATATTTTTGTATCTGGTAAACAATGTTCCGCTCTTTAAAAATGCTCACACATAAAGGTCAAACTTGATCAGCTTCTGTTATGCAGTTAAAGCCATATTGATCATTAAAACAAAACATATATATATATATATATATATATATATATATATATATATATATATATATATATATATATATATATATATATACATATATACATATATACATATATACATATATATATATATATATATATATATATACATATATATATATATATATATATATATATATATATACATATATATATATATATATATATATATATATATATATATATATATATATATAGATATAGATATAGATATAGATATATGTATATTCTACCGGGTTTGACCTTTCACTATTTTTGTATTCTGTATGTTCTCTAACTCATATGTATATCTTAATAACTGTAGATGGCAAGATACCTCAAATAACCAAAGGTTCAAAATATGCAATCCTATAACATTTCTTATGAATAATGTATACAAATATATGAATAAACCATTGTAGTATTATAATGTAAAAGACAATGGTTGTCTTATTGATTGTAACCCACCTAAGGTTGCTGAGAGGTACTGTCTTATCTCTCGAGCAAAAAAAGAAATTCAGAAATATTTCTAGGAGAAATGGTGATCAAAATCCAAAATGCAACTCTCCTTCAAATATTTTTAATCAATTTCAAAGTTATTTTCATAAGTACTGAAGCTCCAGACAACATTTGTAAGGGAAGTCCCCAGGCATGAAAGGGATAATACTTATGCAAATAACTTTGATAAGATTGCAAAATAAGATTGCATGTAAAACATGTGATTGAAGGGGAGTTGTGGAAAAGTAGGACCAAGTGCTGATCAACATTCACCCTTCATATATTTTTTTCTGAATTATGCTTTTGTTAGAAAGATATCACCAAAATATTTAGGCCTTATATTTGACCCATACAGTTATGAATGGGTAAATGAAAGTACATGTATTAGCACTAGAACTGGATGTTAGTTAACACCATGTTGACCAGTAACATGGAGAGGACAGCTCCTCATGAACCTCAAACAGTTCTTGGCTTAGTTGCCTTGATTATCTGTGAAGCACAGGCATTGATTTAATTGCTTTCGTCTGACATCCAGGAGGGCCAATTATATCAGGAGTACTTGTTTTGATTTGTCCTTGGTCATACTTTAGATGAACATGGATTGGTTGCCACAGACCATGCAATTTACCATAGGACATATTAAAAAGCTCTGGACAACCCAATCTCTCTGAATATCTCAGTGTGACGTTACTAGGAGACAAAGACCACTGAGGGCCGCTTATTTACGTTAAGCACATGCGCAGAATGCACCTCTTGAGTGGTTGTCGTCAACATTCGGGCTATGAATTCTACTGAGGCTGTTGAGTGAGATATATTGGTGGCATATGTGATCAACATTCGAGGTGATACATTGTTCTACACCCCTGGCAAAATAGCCAAGTTTTCTTTTGTTAACTCAAAAATAACCTGAAAGCATGCTGAAACCGTGGAAGTAAAGTTGGGAAAATATTTTAAAGATTAATATTTTTTTAGAGCACTACCAACAAGTCTCCATCAAATATTTTGTGGAATAATTCTGAATTCCCAAGTTATTGCAAAAGATATAATAATCTAGATGGTAATTTTATTTTTTTGAGGGACAAATACACACTTATGGGTTTATAAGAGAAAACCTTTTATTAACTTTCTGTTTTCTATTATCAGTACTTATTGTTTTTTTATGAGGCACACAGCAAGCTTTATGCATTGATCTCTGCTGGTTGAAACAGAAATGGACACAAAGTTTTTGATAACAATTCAGAATATGTTGGGGATGGGGAAGAACAAAAAGATCTTCACAATATCCATATCCATCAAGTTTTATTATCCAAATGTTTATCTACATTTAAAACATTCTCCATTCAAATACATAAAATATGAATCAACCTATGTACAAAAAGTTTATGTGATAATACCGGTAAAATAGAACACTTTATTGCAATAGTTTCTGTTTGTAGGACTTTTTCTAAGGTCACACCAACTTATTGGTACTCATTTAAGTACAAGGGGGTGTCAGTTAAAGGAAGATAAATGCTAAGATATAGCCAATAGTCTCTTCATAGACATTATGTATCTGAGATATAACCTTTATCTTTTACAAACACACAATGTGTTTTAACTACCATAAAGTGTCCTGAACATAAATGGAATAACTCATGAGCAATCAACAACGAACAGCCAAATATTCTGCATCTAAAACAATTAACTTGAAAAAGATAGATACTACATGTCCAAAGTTATCACTAAATAAACATCAATATATTTTTTTCCTAAAATAATCTTTTGAATGTCTGAATGTAAATTGGAATTTTTATATAATATATAATTGAGTAGTATTTTATGTACAGAATAATCAATTGCATGTATTTAGTGCAGTTGAGAATCTTTGCATTTTTTAATGGCCTATAAAATCTTTCAATTGAAGTTGTTTTCCACTCACATATTTGATATTAGAGCATGGCTGGTAAGAAAGTCGCTGCTATCTAGACCTTGATTTACACTCAAATTTTTCATAACTCATTTCCACTGATGTAGGACAAATCTATTTGTACTCCTATAAGCTCTACTGAGCAAGGTACCTTTCCTATAACTGACACCCCACTCTGTCTTCATGCTAGGATCCTAGCCAGCAGGGTGTCTGGCCACCATTAGGACACCTAGACCCTCAAAAAGGCATTCCTCAGAATATTTTGAGAGTAATTTCTGCAAATCTTATTTTCAACCATATAACTGATTTTTTTCACCTCAATATATAAATCCCATGACATTGTATAAGGATATTATGCCTTATTCAACAAGTAAATATGTGTTTGTGGTTGTAATCAGAGTATATTTTGGTCTCACTTGAAAAATAGGATGCCTAGAAATTTGACAATTATCAATTTTGGGCACCCAGCATTATGCCATGCTGAGTGAGCACGCGAGAGGACACTTCAAACTGTAAAGATTACAACACAAGCACTGACTGACTGTTGCAGTCCACATCCAAGGCTCAGCTTTGAGCCATCACTCGGTTTGCTCCCTCTTAGCCCTCATGCTGCCGGTGGCTATTTTGGCCAATACAAAACTATGCAAAAACCCTGGAAATATGACGAAAACCCTGGCATATGGGTATTCATCTGAGAGTACTCAGCAAGAGCTATCTAATGAATACCAACATGACAGGGTTTAGACGATTTTCAAAATATCTTTGTGTCCTTGTGCTTAGGACAAAAGTAGCCTCAGCATTGTAAGAGTTCATCCTTCCAATGCTGAGGCTAGTTTTGTACTAGGACACAAAGCTGTCTGAATAAAACATCTAAATCCTGTCATGTTGGTATTCATTGGAAAGCTCTCACTGAGTGCTCTCAGATGATTACCCATGTGCCTGGGTCCCAGTCATTTTTCAGTTTTTTTGCATGGTTTTGTACTGGCCAAATTAAACACCAGCAGCATGAGGGTAAGAACTGTTTTCTGACTTCACCATTACAAGAAATATGCCTTCCAAAGACTTATCATATGTCGTCTAACAAGTGACTGCCATTGAATTGTTAACTATCAGCAGTACTCAGGGGAACCCTAGGCATGAAAAAATCAGGCCATATTTATTGACCGGTGGAACCCCAGATTCATTTTCAGACAGTCTACTCTTGGCTGTGTGTGAGAGAGATCATGTATTTTCTTTTCTGGCTGAAAATCTTACTGTAAAACAGGAAATTCTTCTGTAACTTCAAATTTTGTGAATACACAAAATAAGGATGGAAACACAAACTTTCCCTGTGTGAAATATATGTTTATACCAGAGATATTCAGAACCTATGCCTAGGTTATGCATATCTCTGGTTTAAGCTATTCAGGGTGACTACACATATGCAGTGCCTTCAGTGCATTATATTGCAAAATCAAGTGGACCCATGTATAGGAAAATTGGATTATCCAGAAATTTCATTATTTGATCATTTCCTGTTTTACAGCAAGTAGATGACTGGGGTAGGTGATGTGAACAGCTAGTACATTTCACCATTTTCTTTTTCACATTTACAAATCTTACTTTTTTGGCTTTCATCTTCTAGGCAATTTTATACCACATCTCAGTGACTTAGTAATATCTGGCTAAATATTGACTAGGGGAAAGTTCACTAGAAAACCAGTACAGTTTGAACACTTTTAATTGAACGCTTTCTTAGTGCCCATTTACTTAAAAGTATTTTCTACCATTCAAGTATAGATAGAACAACCTCAATATCCTAAACACCTATATGTGAGGTTCTAAAGTGTTTAACATATCCAGGTTTTACATTTACCATTTTCAAACTATCTTGAAATAAGTCCAGCATTAATAGAAATTATATTTAGTTATATTTAGACACCGGCTATTGGGATGCTTTTGACACAGCCTTGCCTGTATTGCCTAAAAATGTCCTGACTGTATGTAAAATATCTTTGTGGCAAGAGCTTTTTTTGTAACATACTTTAAGTAGAAATCTTGATCCAAGCCCAAACGACAACTCTCCTCAAATATTTTCCAAAAAGATGCTTTGGTTAGAGGATATTCAGGAAATGGTCACTCTTTTGGAGCTCTGCCAAGATGAATTTAAAAGCAAATATCTTTAATGAGCTTCCAACCACAGTTTATCTTGAACAATCAGCGAATCAAGAGTTACTTGAACAACTTGTATTACGCCTTTTTTCACAGCACAACATTTTTTTACACATATATACAATTCCTACTCACTGTGGCTTTACCAAATGAGATTGGTTTCAATGTTCTTATAGTTATCTATTCACTGTATTCCCTCATAAACCACCATTTTGAGCAAATTGCTCACCTTGAGTTATTTACAAATTCACCATCAAACATAAATTGGAACCTTAGTGCCAAGATCTAGACTGCTCAAAATTAATATATTGTTGGCAAGTAAGGTTATGTGTATATGCACTGAGTGGCCTCCTGCAATACTTGGTTCTGTGTTCAACATATTATTGGCAAATACTTTCTGGTAATACTACAAATGAACGGCAAGTACTCTGGTGATTTCAGAAACTCATCAGCAAATACTTCCTGATGATTTATACACAACATCATCAAATACTTTCTGAAGATTTCAGTAAATTATCAACAACTTAAAGGTATTGTGTGAAATGATCTTCAAATACTTGCAGTGCAGGGCAGGGCAGTGGTAAGACTCTTAGAGTAGATTATTTATTATGAATACACCACAATCCTAAGGAATACTGTCAATGTCATCAGCAATACTAATGCATAAAACGCTTAGAAAACTTCTTTGACTGACAATACTGCTGTACAGCATAATGATTCCCTGATTCATTTAAAGTATTTATCATGAAATTCATTATGAACAATTGTTGATGCCTTCTCATACATTTCTCAACAAATACATTGGTAGCTCGTGTTTTTTGTAATTGAGGTACTGACTTAAAATGAAGATAACTTTACTTTACTTTTTACTAAGTACATGAAATACTGACAGAAATAAGCAGACTTTAACCACAGCATGATATTTCCTCTGAGCAGTGCATGTATACTATTTTTTCAAACAGTCTCATGGCAAATTGAGTGACATCTGGCAAGCTTTTTGGCAACATATTACCATCTATCCTTTTCATTTAGCTGTCAATAGGAGTCATGTGAAATATATGCAAATGGATCTCAATTCACAAATGAATTCAGTAGTCAAGAATGACAAAAAAAGTCAAAAGAACTAGGTTCTAAAAAAGTTCGAATGCACATGGGGTTGAGTCTTGAACTAATCCTAAAGAGATTCTACTAACTCCTAGAGCATGATTTCATAAACTTGTTATCCTTTCTTTACTCTAGTACCTAACTGCCTTTAGCAGTGGTCCTAATAATCTCAGAATCCAATGTGATTGTCGATCACAAGATTTCAATTCTGAAAATAAAAAAAGTTTTAAAAACAAAGGATTTCAATTCCCCAGTACCTAAAATGAGATGGGACTTCAGCTGATTGTTTATCTTTAGCATCACATTACACTTGTATATATAATAAATATGATGTCATTACATACTTGGAAGATTTTTCTGATCCATGTCCAAGCTGAACTAGTAGTCTGACAGAAGCAAAAAAGTCAAACTGAGTACTGTTAAGATAGAATGTTTAGGTGCATTTTCCTCATACTCTTTTGATCAAAGTTTATCTAAACATGAATGTTGTACGACTAGCTTTGAGAATAAATGGGTTAACATTGATGTCAATTCTTCTTGGTACAAGATAGGTCCGATAGTCCCAAATTTGGAGAGCCAATTCAGGGCTTGGAAATAGTTAGAGCCTGCAGCCCAGGGCTACCTTGAACCCTCCTGCGGCTCCCTCAAATTTCTGCAGGGAGCCCAAAGATATACTGGTTTCTATACACATCTCTGAGTAGCTGTTTAAGATGCACCTGGGCTCCCTGAAAAAAAATACTTAATTTCAAGCCCTTCAATTAGTTCCTCTGATCAATAATGGATTAGTAGAGTTATTGTCAATGCTGTAGCCATGGTATTTCCAATAGTGTTGATGTTGTGTGCCAACAAGGTTTCTCCGAGTCAAAGCAGGAATGGGTTATTCCTTATGCTGCTGGTGGCTAACTGGCCAACACAAAAGGACGTATAAAAACCTGAAAAATGACTGAAACCCTGACACATGGGTACTCATCTGAAAGTACTCAACGAGAGCTTTCCAATGAATACCAAAATGACAGGCTTCAAATGGTTGAATGTAGCCTTAACATTGGAAGGGTTAAGAATGATTTTCATTCCTGATGCTGCCATAAAGAATTCCTGGTATTGCCAGCATTGTATGGAGCACTGGTTCCCTCTGAGCATAGCAAGGCTGTGGCTGGTGATTCTCACACATGTGGATCAAGACATGTGGTGGTTGAAGGTGTCAATAGCTTTCTGTAAGGATCAGTCTGTACATAGAGGAGGAGGAGGGGACTACAGCCATACCATGGCAAAGTTGGAGCTGTCCTTCTCAGACGTAGGTGATGATTTTCACACATAAGGAGGTATGTGGTGGTTGCAGGTGTCCATATCCTCCTGTAGGAAGGATCAGTCTGTACAAAGAGGAGGATGAGGAGGCCGAGGGGACTACGGTCATACCATGGCAAAGTTGGAGCTGTCCTTCTCAGACGTAGGTGATGATTTTCACACATAAGGAGATATGTGGTGGTTGCAGGTGTCCATATCCTCCTGTAGGGAGGGTCAGTCTGTACAAAGAGGAGGATGAGGAGGCAGTATGGGGACTACGGTCATACCAAGGGTAAGTTGGAGCTGTCCTTCTCAGACGTAGGTGAATGGCCGGACTGAAAGTAAAGAATAAAGATCAGAGGAGGTGCTGCAGTGAATATCAAGTCATGTGATGAACGGTTTGATCTTGACCAGTGAGATACATACATAATGCAGCAAAGACAAAGAGCACTGCTGGGGTGCTGTATGTGACAACTAGCTAAACATGTAAAAATGCAATAGCTTATAAGCCTTAATAGCAATGATAAAGACCTGGATCAATTAATAGACAAAAAACAATGGAAAAGTTCACATGTTTGATTAAATATGTATCAAAAATAATGCAAAAAGTGTAAATATCTCAAATGCTGCACACAAAAGACATTTAAAGACCCATATGGTGTGATAGAGCCTGTACAAAGCCTCAAAAACCCTACATCTAGAGTGAGGAACTATATAGCTAGTATTGAAAAGAAAGTCAAATTAGTTCCTCAATGTGTGCAATAGAGGGCAGCACTTTTATATTATCTATCACACACAGGTGTAAGAATACAGATCATGACATATGGACATGTCTGATTCAAAATATATAACCTGCTTACAAAAAATAACCCTATACCTAGAGTGAGGAACTAGTATTGAAAAGAATGTCAAATTAGTTCCCCACTATGCCCAATAGAGGGCAGCACTTGTATAACATAACAGCAGATAAGAGTTATGTGTGGACTGATGGAGTTGCTGGCAATGTGCTGGTAGTAGTAGTAGCCCACTAGATCAATTGTCAGGTAATTTTATCTTTGGCCATGAGCTGCGTAATCCTTGGTTACATGTAGTACAGCGTGCCTGGCTTGGCCACCTGCCACTTCTCTCTGTCTAAGCCGGCTAGCTCGGCGGCCAAGAGGGGCTGTATTAGTGATGTAAAGGGCTGGAGGCCAGAGCAAGCTAGCAGCTAATCAGCCGAGAAACACTCACCAGCCCCTGATCCATCATGGGGCACAAGTAGAACAGGGACAAATCTGACAAGGGCACACACGTTTCAATTACAAGAAAGGTGTTTGTTTTTGGTCAATATATAAAAAACATAAACACTGTTTTTCTTTTAACTGTTTAACCTTTATGCAGCTGCTGGCTAATTTGACCAATACAAAATGTTGCAAAAAACCTGAAAAATGATTGAAACCCTGGCATATGGGTACTCATCTGAGAGCACTCAGCGAGAGCTATCCAACTTACCAACATAGCAGGGTTAAGATGGTTTTCCAAGTTTTTTGTGTTCTTGTGCCTTGGGCGAAAGTAGCCCCAGCATTGGAAGGGTTAAGATTTGAAAAGAGAACACTTCAGAAACTATAACCTGCCATTCTTTATAGTGTATTCTCTTCTCTTAGATGTAGACAAGGCTAGATCTTGACAGAAACAAACAAGGATACAAGAAGAAATCATGTTTTTCATTACCTGTATGGCCTTGTAGGAAATCGGATTATTGGATGAGGGCAATTAAGTTCCAGCGATTACAAAAAGGGATATAGGTTATCCCAAAAGGACCAGTTTCTCAGCCAATAAGTATGGCTTGATTGTTTTCTCTGTCAACACAGTAAGGCATTATATTTTCGTGAATATAATTCAAGTTAAGGCCAGTCCAAGTTGATTTTTGGTCTTACAGATTTTTTTGCTCCAAAAAAAATCATCAGGCGCAAAAAAACTAAAAAAAAAACTTCATAATTCTCGGTCCGGGGGAGAGTGTTTACATCAGAAGAAGCAGGATGTTGACTTTCGTGTGCAATGCATTATGGGTGCCCAGACCTTGGAGCGGTGCCAAAAGTGGTGGCCGGTTTAGATGATGTATGTGATAGACCAAGATCAAGTTTATTTTGAATGTTTTCTTTAAAGCTAGTGGCCTGAATATGTAAAACCAAGGCCTTTTTGCCAGTGAAAAGGTAGTTTTTTCATAAAGGGTCGTCCAAACTACGTCGGCACATATTTAGAAAAAAATCTTTAGAAATTCTGGATTTTTTTTTCAAAAATTAGTTGTCGATTCTTGGACTGACCTAAGCGAAGTTACTTGGGATGGTCAGAGACTTACTTGACTGTTTGTGGGCTGGCTTGGAAAGGGGTCTATATTTGTGATGTGGGGAATGGTCGCCATGTAGGACCTCTTGCTCTTGCCTGTGCTGGTCTTGGGAGACAGGCCTACAAAATAAAATGAAAGTCAAAGTCAGTATTCAGGAAAGACTTGTGTCCCCTTCACTTCTTCTTCTTTACAACTAAGCAAGAATGGGTTAAATTCGATCACTGAGCCTACCAAAAAGAACTAATCCCTTTAACCAATTATACCTCTATGATTACCCAAGTAGCTTAATTCTAACTAGCTTACTCACATAGCAGATTGAAAGAAATCCTCTAAGCTGTTATGGCGTGCTGGACTAGAGGTTAGAGCCCATTCTAGGTAAAAGCCCTTGAGAGTTTCTTCAGATATTGCCGTCTAGATCAAAGATACTTTTGAAAAAAATTCTTGAGTATTAAGAAATATTTTACAAAATATTTGAGGGGGAGTTGCTAGTGGTGTTCTAAATGACACTTCCTCAAATATTTTCCCTTCTCTGATTCTAACATGATATTTCATCAAAATTGTCAGACTGCCTTTGGCCGCTGTGAGCCTTAATGGGTTAAGACAAGAGAGATTAGGCATGCAGGGTTTCAGCATGGTTTAAGGTCACTGTATCGAAGTACCAGAGGACTAAGTTGACCCATTAATACTTATACATAAATAGTAAGAAATTATCATTTTTGATAAAAACTTGAGAATTCAGAATTACTTTACAAAATATTTGAACTTGTTGCTGGTAGTATTTTTTTTCAATATTTCATCATGAAATATTTTTCCAACTTTGTTTTCACCTTCAATATTTTACCAACATTGTCTGACCGCTTTTGGCTCCTGTGAGCACTAATGAGTTAACACATTCATGCCTGGAGGTCTACTTGACAAGTGTCGTCTGGACCTGTCATACTTTTACAGAGAATTTTGAATGAAGCAAAAATCTGAAAAATATTTGAAGGAGAGTTGTAATTAGAGTTCTGATGAACGACTCTCTATTAAATATTTCTTAACAAAACATTTTTTTGGAAAATGCCAAGTTTTAGATGGTTTTCAAAAATCTTTGCATTTTTCTGCCATTGATAAAAGTAGCCTCAGCATGTTAAGGTTAAGGATGAAATCTTACCTTCAGCCCCTTTCAATCATTTTCTAGTGTTTTTTTGCATTGTTCCGAATTGGCCAAATTAGCCTCCAGCAGCATAGTGGTTAAGAATGAAATCTTACCTTCAGCCCCTTTCACCTCAGGCAGCGAGAGCCTATCGGAGCGGCCCTCGTCTTTGAGCCGTCCTTTGGAGAGTTAAGAGTGAAATCTTACCTTCGGCCCCTTTCACCTCTGGCAGCGAGAGCCTATCGGAGCGGCCCTCGTCTTTGAGTCGTCCCTTCTTGACGTTGGTCATCTTGTCGTACTGCATGGTCTTCTCGTGCAGGGAGGTCTTCTCGCCCTGCAGCGGCTGCGGGCTGATCGCGATGCTGTGGTGGTTCGGCGGAGATGCCTTCTGCTGGAACAACTTGGGCTGAGACTTCTTCGACTTATCTGACATCCTAAAAACGTGAGAGATATATGTAACTTCTTTTCAAGACTTTATTCTACGCATTAATGAAGAAATTCAGCAACATTGTAGCCGTAGCATATCTTTGTTTCATCCCTGCCAGGGTGACAAAAAATCAAAAGAGCAGTGAAAGTTTGAGAAAAACACAAACACAATAGTGGCCTGGCAGCTGTCCAAACGTCCATTTCCTTACTAATACCACATCATTAGTTTTCAAAGAGTATGAGAACATATGTAGAATAATAATACTACAAAAAAAAGTGTCTTGCAGTAAGCAAGAAGAATTAATGAGAGCTTTCATGATCTCACAATCAGCAATTCTGAAGTATACACACAGTTCGATGACATATAATAAATATACATGTATATATATATATATATATATATATATATATATATATATATATATATATATATATATATATATATATATATATATATATATAATATATATATATATATATATATATATATATATATATATATATGTACATATATATATTTATATATATATATATATATATCATAAATATTGTTAACATACATTACCACCGGTGGACAAAATCCACTTGGTGATACCGTATTCTTCCGATTAAGCGCACAGTGCGGATAGAGGTTGGGAAATTTTTCTGAAGTAGGGGTGTTTGCGATCTTCCGTTTTACTGCACACCTCAACATGGTCTTAGCCAGCAGGGCATCTGGGTGTCTTTTTGGACACCCAAACCCTTAAAAAGCACCCCTCAGGACACCCCAAAAATTTTAAAATGTCAATCTCAAGCATATAATTTGACTTTTTTCATCTCCATGTAATTCCCATGACATTCTATAAGGATATTATGCCTTATTTTGATAAATTTATACATGTTTATGGTTGAAATCTGAGAATATTGTGGTACCCCCTAAAGATTTGGACGCCCAAAAATTTAACAATGGCCAATTTTAGGCAACCATTTTCTAAATCCTGGTTAAGTCCCTGCACCTCAATGATTGCCGATCGGAGAGTATTGGCCGTTATTGCGCCTTTGCGCTCTCGCTGTTCAGTTAGCTTAGAAGTTTGCAGCTACAATCGTGCACGTGAGATCGTTAATTGGTCAATAGTCCGATCATGCGGCGAATATGAACAGGGAGAGCGCGAAGAAACTGCTGAAATTGCGTAAGTCAGCACTGGTTTGCAGACACAGCAAGAGGAAAGGTATGTAATTTTGGTTTTCTTACTTCTTCTGGGGGGAAGTTTTACAAGTTTTTCATGACATTTGCACTGGTCATTCACACTCTAACTGTGAAAAATAGGCCCTGTGCGCTTATTTGGGTATGTGCGCTTAATAGGAAGAATACAGTATTTGACTTTTTTATTATATAACACAAGCTTAATCATCGTACTAACTTAATTAGCATAAATAAGAAACAAACTGTTTTTTGTTACATATATATGTGTTGAAGGATGTTGTGTTGACATACCACAATAGTTGTCTCAATGAACTGTAAAGCAATTCATTTTATTCAATTCCACAGTAAAATATTAGTGAACACAGACATGTTTTATATCATTAATGATGAAGGACTATGCATGCTTAAAATGGGTTAACTAATTCTCAAGGCTGCATAGCAACACTGAGGATGATGAAAGGTTTCTGTCTACCTTCTACAGAGATACTTAGATGGACTATGCATGCTTAATATAGGTTAACTAATTCTCAAGGCTGCAGAGCAAAACTGACCAAAGGGAGGATGATGAAAGATTACTGTCTACCTTCTACAGGTCAACACGGTACCTGCTGGCCAAGATGCAAACGTTCTACTCTATCATGCAACCCCCGACACGGCACTGTCCACTAGCAGCAGGCTGCCTCTAAATGATGCAGAGATACCACCGAGTACGTCTACTACACTACATGCTGGCCTTTATAGGCCAATGACATCCCATGATCCTATATTGGACCTAAATATACTGAACTTAGATATTTAGATGGAATTTACATAACCCTTCCAATGCTCAGGCTACATTCATCCGAAGCACAATGATGCAAAGATTTTTTTTGAAAACCATCTAAACCACGTCATGTTGGTATTCATTGCATAGCTCTTGCGGAGTACTCTCAGATAAGTACCCACGTTACAGGGTTTGAGTCATTTTTCAGGATTTTTGCATCATTTTCTGTTGGCCAAATTAGCCACCACCAGCATAAGGGCTAATATGCGACTTAAACACTTTCTCGTTGGACTTAGAATAGTGTTTCTGATGTTTGTTTTAAACAAGGAAACAGCTAACTGCCAGGAACATACTTTCATTAAAAACACCCGCATGCATGCAGGCACACACATACACACATGCACGCACCCACACACACATATGTATATATTCTCCAGCTAAAGAACAAAGTAGATAAAATGACATGCCTTTATACATTGCTATTAACTACACGGGAAAATAATGTTGTCCTACATTTCAACTACTAGATGTACACAATAAATTGCTCCAATTCTTCGGACAGCATACATAGATTGGAGAAAAAAATATATTGGACATACTAGAAAATGATATCTATCAATAAGGCCAGTCCAGGTGTTTTGGTCTTACAGATTTCTTTACTCAAAAAAAGTTTGTCAGGCGCAAAAAAAAAAAAAATTCAAAATCCTCGGTCTGGAGGACAGTGTTTATATTGGACAAAGCAGCATGATGTTGTGTTTCATGTGCAATGCATCATTGGTATGCGTACCTGGTAGCGGTGCCAAAAATGGTTGCCGGTTTAGATGAAGTATGCGATAGACCGAGATTGCATAATCAAGTTTATTTTGAATGTTATGTTGTTTGAAATATAGTGGCCTGAAAACGTAAAAACAAAGGCCTTAATGCAGGAGAGAAGGGTCGTCAGAATTACGTCAGCCTAAAATTTAAATAAAAATCTTAGAAAGCCCAAATACTCGGTCGGCAATTATGTAAGACCAAAAATCGATTGAGACTGGCCTAAAAGAAGATAAATTAATTGCGGCCTTAGGTTTTTGAGTCAGTAACACCCCCCCCCCCCTCCCACCACCACCATGCATGAATTTGAGTCCCTATTCTGTGTGCCAAGTCCTATGGATGATCCTCTCCCATGGATGATCCTGAAAGATAGTGATGGTGGACTGCAGCAGGGTAGAAACACAATGCCACTCTCCATGCCAGCAGAGTGCTCTCCCCAGCAACAAACAAGCAAAGTCACATCATGACACAACAAGACAATAACAGTGATGCCAGAGATTCTCCTTTCTGGACTCTCTCCCTCATTCTGCTTCCCAACTGCACCACCAGGTGGAGACACTGACCTAAATAACCTTGCGTTTTCCGAATCTCACTCATCTTTCCAAATAAGGAAGGGTTTTCAGTTGATACATAATGCAGGAGAATACAAGAAAAGAGAAGCTGCACCATTCCAAAGTATGAGATGAAACCAGCACAATGCAAGAGAGAGCGAGCTCATCCATCACACAAACTATAGCATATGTATATATATATATATATATATATATATATATATATATATATATATATATATATATATATATATATATATATATATACATGTATATACATATAATACTGCTGCCAATTATTTCTCCCGCCCTCCATCCCTCTCAGAAGCAGCACAGATCTAGTGAGAAATGTTCTGTGATACACCAGTTTGTGCGACCAGGGGTTGAACTATAGGCAAAAGCACCTATGCTTACACAGTAGATACTAATAGACCCTTTCAGTGGGCACCTTTAATCTATTTGAGTGTTAGATATATGACAGTGAAGCATGAAATGAACATTATGAATAAAAGAAGTCTACTATTGTTTATCATTCATTAAAATATGCTGTGTTGAAGAAAAGAATTACCGATGACTGAATCATGTGAATGCAGGTAATTAAGTGTTTTTCAGTGTAATTCTAATCACATGGCGTATGGGCAGTTTTGTATTGCTCATTTTGGTCAAAATCTCTCAGCACTGTCAACCCCTGACTGCACAATATAGATGAGCCATTACTCGGCACATTACCTGTTTACTCCTGAGCTGGCAAGGCCAATATTCAACTGACTGATGATGATGGAAAGACAATAAAACATGTACTGCATGGTGAGCATTTCATCATGAAACGAGTTAGACACAGAACGTACGTTGTTGAGTCCAGAAAGGAACTATTGGCAACTATTACATGCTGGGAGGGGTGGGAAAAACAAGGCTCCCTCTCACATGATGAGAACCACGCCAACTTCATATTCTGGGTACTTGCAAGTAATGCAACCAAGATGCACAGTTCACAGATTCTAAGATACACAAATCTCCACCCTCCCTTCCTGCAAGCAGCGAACCAACTTACCAAAAACTGTAATTATGATAGAAGTTTCTGTAATTGTGATATATGTGTCTGAAAGTCAATTGTGAGAGCCTAGTTGTTAGTTGTTGTGTAGATACAAAGAGGACCACCAAAAAAAGGACGATACAAAAAGTACTCAAAACACTTCAAACTGATGATGCAAAAGGCCAGCAATAAAAAAGTAAGGGACATCTTTAGAGAAGACAAAATATACATCCCCTAGAATCATGGTTGACAGCCATCTGAACCAAAGTGACAAATAAAATGGCACACACTCAAATAAAAAGAGTCAAAATAATAATTAGATGCTAATGTCTTAAATAAATTCATTCCTCATTTACAAAAGTAAACTTCAGTCAGTGTTAGTGTTCCTATTAAAGAATAATTGTTGGGAGTGGACCACATATAGACACAAGAAGATTAAAAAATTGAGGATTCACATCATTATGTAATGATGTGATTTTCCAAGAGATTCTAGCTAGCGTCATACAGAATTTACTGGAATTTAATCCAGTTAAAGTTAAGTTAAGTTAATCCAGTTAGATACAATAATAGTATGGCTACTTTCTAGTTAGGCTACAGTTAAATTTCAGTATCGCATTTAAAAATATGTACCTGTTTTACAGTGTTTCTTGTATTAATATATATATATATATATATATATATATATATATATATATATATATATATATATATATATATATATATATATATATATATATATATACATATATATATATATATATATATATATATATATATATATATATATATATATATATATATATATATATATATAAAAGAATGCTAGCAGACTGCCATCTTGGCATATCAATGGACACCTTGCTGTGAGCTGCACTCTACTCTAGTTCAGGAGATTTACCTGCCTTGAACCCGCATTATCATTATCTCAGCTCATA
>OZ012685.1:19211507-19466507 GCA_963942565.1 Maea johnstoni
TATTATTATTATTATTATACTAATATTGCATTGACTAAATACAAGGTATATAGGCTATATTTTGCCAGGCTAAATTAATGGTTCGATAAATAACGTTTTCAACAGCTGTCTAAAACTAGAAAGTTTTAATGTGATTTGCATTAGTTTGCTGCAATAGTAATATGTAGTAGCTGGTAACTTATGTTCACAACACATACACATGGGCATAAAACCATGTTTGGAAAGGATGCCAATATGGCCTGCTTTCATAAGGAACTAATAGGATGTAGCATCTAAAACATTGATGGAATTTTTCACACATTTTCTTGTCATACTCTAGATAAAGACCTTCATTTTCATCAATCTTTTGATCTATAATTAAGAGGTAATGAATTTCATCTTTCATTCATCAGAGCATGCCATCTAAAACATTAATGGAATTATTCACATATTTTCTTGTCATACTCTAGATAAAGACCTTCATTTTCATCAATCTTTTGATCTATAATTAAGAGGTAATGAATTTCATCCTTCAGACATCAAAGCATGCCTGATTGAAAAAAGAACACTTAAATTTCCACAGGAAGATAACAATTCAAGGAATTAGATGAATTGATATCATTGTGATATAGAATATGTCAGTACACCAAGTCAATTATCCTTCACTGCTATCTATGCTTTATTTCTTCTTTGTAATTTGTACAACAGAGCTGTTCACAAAGATCCATGAAGGTGGGAAATAGTGTCGACCTGAACAAGATAGGTCTCCCTTGATAGGAAAACACCAAACATTGTCATCAACCCTTACGCTGGCAGTGACTAATTTGGCCATTGCAAAATGTTGCAAAAACCTGAAAGAATGACTTAAACCCAGGCACATGGGTAGTCACCTGAGAGAACTCCACGAGGGCTATCCAATGAATACCAACATGACAGGGTTCAGATAGTTTATAAAAGTCTTTGGACAAAAGTAGCCTCAGCATTGGAAAGGTTAATTAAGAAGAGACCACGAGGCAGAATTCTGAGCATTTTGGATAAGAGGTAATATGCAACCATTTTTTCCATGGGTAACTTCAGAGACAGTTTCTTTTGCAGACTGGTGGTCTATTACTATAGGCAGACAAGGAAGCTGGCTAACTGAATCACAAGTCCGAGCAAAATGTGGGATTTGGATTTGGAATTTCATTTTTCGTAACTTTTTCTGACGTATTGGGGCTAATTTGTGACTAGCCAGTTGTAACTGGTGGACGAAACCGGAGTACCTGGCGAAAACCAACGCCTAACCCCAAGTCACTGTCAACTTTCTCACATGGTCCGACCGAGATTCGAACCCAGGCAGTGGTAAGAGACAGCTAGCAGTCAGTGGCAACGCCTTACACCACATGGCCATCTGGGCAGGCCCCCGCAAAATGTGGGAGAGTGAGCGAGTGAGTTGTAAACCTTCTAAGTGTACAGTTTGCATGACTAGGCCTCTGTCGAGCGGACATGTAGCTAGATTTATAATTCACAAGCTCAGGGTCTGTTAGGAGATTGATTTCCAGTACGCCGCCGCTGGCAGCCTGGACTTTGCTGGTGCACCTGAACACCTCCAGTGCCACATCAAAGGTCAGGTCCCTTTGTGGGCTCCTTGGGGCCCTTTCACAATTAATGACCCCCTTTCTGGGATCTGATACATACACACAATAAACCGGTAGCCGCTATAGCCGCAGATTGGAAGCTGGCCAGGTGGAGTGATCGTACCTGCCAAGAATCATGCCAGAGATGAAAATTCCACAGCCTCAGGTCAACACATGATTGCCCCTGGCAATAGTTCCTCTTTAAAAAATTATGGATATCCATCATAGATCCATCACAGGTAATTGAGTATAATCCTGCTACCATCATAAAAAACAGATTTAAAAATGATGTATATCCATCATAGGCAATTGAGAGGTGCTGCTATCATCATGAAAATTGAGCAATTGACTCAGTAATCCCGCTACCATAATAAAAACAGATTTAACCCTTATGCAGCTGGTGGCTAATTTGGCCATTGCAAAATGATGCAAAAACCCTTAAAGAATGACCGAAAACCTGGCACATGGATACTCATCTGAAAGTATCAGCGACAGCTATCCAATGAATACCAACATGACAGGGTTTTGATGGTTTTCAAAAGTACCCATCCCACCAGTGCTCTATCTTAGCAATATATGACAGTATGCTTTTGAACAGTTCCTGTTTGATCAGCCACATCAAGCCTGATAATTTTTGTGACTTCTTTCAAAGAAAAGCTAAATTTGGAAATTATTTGATCGAGAAATATAAATCAGAACCAAACTAACAACTCATCTTCAAATATTTTTGTGCATTCATGTTTTAATAATAATTTCATTTTCAAAAGTTTCATTGATCCAGATGACACCCATCAAGGGGATCTCTATACATGAAGGGGAGAGGCTAAGGCATGGTGGCATAGTCTTAGGCAGCTGGAAATCATAGGGACACCCAAACCTGTGAAAACAGAAATTGTTTGTGAGGAATTTCTTAAAACATCAATTTCAAGATATATTTGAATTTTTTTAAACTCAGTGTCTATCCCATGCCATTGTATCAGGATATTATGTCTTATTTCAGTAAGTTTATGCTAGTTTATGGTTGCAATCCGAGAATTTTGTGATCTTCCTTGAAAAAGAGGACTCCGAGAATTATTACAATTGCCATTTTTGGGCACCCAGTTTCAAAATCCTGGCTAAGACCCTGCATGGCAGTTTCTCCAATAGGCCTTACATGACAAAAAGAATGGATATGTAGCGAGAGACCAATTACTATATGCGCTATATATAGTGAAGGCCTGGCTGTGCCAGGGGTCTCGAATCTGGCCTAAATGTGACATCACTAGGAGACAAAGACGAATGAGGACTTTTGTTTCGTTTACATTACAGAGAAACTTGCGCCGTGCAGAACAGGACTTTTGAGCTATTCGCCGCAGCCAGCTTGTTAAGGTTGACCGGCTGGTTTCAAATCCACTTGTTTTTATTCATCCAAGATGAGGCTAATGGAAAAGAGTGCTAACGAGGATACCCATCATGGCTATAAATACCTCATCTCGACTAATGATTGTTGACAGAGGAAATCAAAGAGATAATAAACACCTGTCAGGAGAGACAGCAGGAGGCTATTATAGGAACCACATGGTTGCCACGCACAAAGTGCTGCTCTCAAATCAGCGACAGTCAACTGGCTTCGCAATTTGATTTAATTTCATTGACATATTATGGAGTAGCCTTGCTGAACCCAGAAAAATCCGTGAGACACCAACTAACCTGCTGTACATAGCCAGGAAAGATATGGATGCACTTACTGACCTGCTAATGACCATTTGTATAAGCTAGTCTATGGGACCCTTCATAGAGCCTGTACATGACCTAAAACAACTCCATATTGAAGACCTTCTCTAGACCTTCATATTGACATATGGCAAGTTGGGGGTAACTCCTAATAATTCAAGTTGTGTCCCTATATAAACCCCAGTGGTCAATTTTGTCCCTACTTACCAAAAACAATTCATTTGGCATGGTAGGTTACATCCAGCAATTCAGCAGGACAAGGGATAACATCAAGAGCACTTGAAAAACATATCTTTACATTGAGTATGGTCAATTTCAAGAACTACATGACTGTTTTCTTTTTTCCTGAAATATCATTTTAGTATGATAAGGCACGACAGCCACCAGTATTATGAAGTAGTCCAGCAGGCAAGTTGGATTCACAATAAGGTTACCATGCAGACAAATCAGTCTTCCCCACCCCATCCAAATCAGACAAAAAGATGTTGCAAAAATAATATCTGACCAGATCTTTTTGCTATCAGTAGGGTGTGAGTTTCACCTCCAATATGAAGCCACCCATGTATTTTGCAAGATAAAAAATTCTATGCTCAACATGGCCAATGCTTTGTCTATCCACATCCTTGGTATTTGAGGGTGCCACAGGAGAACTTGAGCTTGAGCTAATTTTTTTGAGTCCTGTCTATGCTTGTTTTAGCAGCATACTAAGCTTATTGTAGGTTTCCCCACCCACTCAGTGCAGCATCCGTTATCAATCTCATCAATCAGGGACCCGAGTAACAAACGCTCCTTTTAAAGATCAATATAATCTACAGGAAATGATCATATGCATGTGTGCACTTCCTAAGTGTTGGGGTGTCATGGAATCATCCGCCCACCATATTCATTGTCATGTGATGAATAATTGCTGATACTATTATGATAGTAATACTCTGCAATGAACAATAAAGCATATAAAACAATCTGAACTCCATCTCAGACTAGGGATGTCATTTATATCGTTTTTTTTCTCGCTTCGATTAATTGCTATGCTTGGTATTGTTATACAGAATTGGGATAGAGAATAATGATTATTTCGATGCAATACCCAAACTTTCGATAAGATTTAACTGACAAAGTGAAAATGTCGATTTATTGACTATCGATATTCAATAACATTCCTATCTCAAACCCTTGTCAATACTGAACTTTTTAGCAGGACATGGTCTTGACAACTGAGTTTATTCTAGGCATAAGCCCTAATTGGATCACTTCAATATGATCTCCAGGAAGTGGTTCCTATATATGCATGCATGCACTTCCTAAGTGTTTGGGTGACATGGAATCATCCGCCCACTATCCTTTATATTGACATGTGAATATGTGAATAATTGCTGGTATTATACTGATCAGATTGACCCTTCCCATGCTGAGGCTACTTTCGTCTAAAGCAACAGGAGACAAAACCATTGAAAACCATTTGAACCCTGTCATGTTGGTATTCATTGGATAGCTCTCGCTGAGCACTCTCAGATGAGTACCCATATGCCAGGGTTTCAGCCATTTTCCAGGTTTTTTACCTTATATTGTATTGTAAAAATTAGTCACCAGCAACATAAGGGCTAATAAAAAATCATATAAAACAACATGAAATCTATCTAAAACCCTTGTCAATACTGAACTTTTTAACAGGACGTGGTCACGACAACTGAGTTAGTCTTAGGCAAAATTATAGGCAAAACCCCTAATCAGAACACTTCAAAAATGTCTGTAAAATTTGTTTTAACTATTCATAAGTTAACAAAAAGTGTAGAATGAGAAAGTGTCACAAGCCACAATTCCAATGTTTTTAAATATCTATGAAATTTGAGAGGAGGGTTAAAGTTTCAGTTAGTAAAGGTGGCAGTGGGTCCTACTCCTCAGATGGTGAAATGTATAAAAGGGGGACGTATTTAGTATTAAAATCTATGGCCTTTTGTGAGAGTTCAAGATAATAGTAGAGCACTGGATGTTGGAATATTAGTGACCATAAAACCTAGGATAGGCTGGCACAATTCAAGGCTGCATTTCAATGTGATGCAGTTGATGATCAGTTGCCATCAGAACTGGACTATTATAGATTTATTGAGCAGCTAACCTTTTCACTTAGAAAGCAATTAATTGTTCTGTGACATACACAGCAATAGCATGTCTACCTCTAACCAGCCAAACCAGTGCAGAGACGCATCCCGTGTCACCCTGCCATTGACAGACAAATTAATTACTTATCTAAGTGGATTGTGTTGTGACTAATTAAGAAATAGGGATGGATATAGAAGGCACTGGAGCGTCAGGAGACATGGTGTCAGCTGTGAGTCTGGTGTCACATGTCATCCCATGACGTGTACCTTTCACATATATTTATATATATATATATATATATATATATATATATATATATATATATATATATATATATATATATATATATATAATATATATATATATATATATATATATATATATGTTTATATATATATATATATATGTGTATATATATATAAATATATATATATATATTTACATACATATATATATATATATATATATATACATATATATATATATATATACATATATATATATATATATATATATATATATATATATACATATATATATATATATATATATATATATATATATATATATATATATATATATATATATATATATATATATATATATATATATATTATATATATATACATACATACATACATGCATATATATCAGGTACTGTGACTGGGACTGGGGAGATCACAATGGCCAGTGGGGCTGCCGTGATCACAGTGATCACAATGGTCTTTATGCTGAAACGGATGCCAATCCTTGCGAGAGTGAATGAATATTTGAACACATACACAACAGGCTGATAGTTGGCCAACATGCAATCTGATTGCTCACTCTATACATCCATTCTCTCTGATCAAGTGTGCTTTACACCAGCAGGCATAAGGGAATAGGAGAGATTTATATGCACCCGATATCGAGTGCCTACCAAAGGCTTAGTTCATAAGCCTTTGTGCCTATCCATTTCCTATTGTTTTTCTTGCTTTCTACAGATTTTCATAGAACAATTAGACAAAACATCACCATATTCTTTAACGAGAAGTCCTACAGGGCACTTATATTGTTGCAAAATAATCCATTGACAGCACTTCACGCTATCATGCAATTATAAAGCATCCAAGCCACTCTATCTGTATAGTTGTAGTAATCAATGGAGATTGGTTCACATATCTATTGTATTGCAAAAGGGTTCTTTAAACTACTTCCAACTGAAAAGTATCAACTACTTTCATAGCTTATTTATGTTGTGAATCTAAAGGTATTCTCCCATTCCTGCTGAGAGTCACTTTGAAAATGATTCCCTACACTAGATGTTATACAGTATTTGGAAATAACTAGGTATAAAACACACATAGAATACCATACATCACAGACTGCCTCAGTATAATGCACATGTCAGGGTCTCAGTACTGAATATGTTCAAACCATTCTTTAGATACATTTCACAAGGACCTCACATAGAATATATATATGGCAGGGTGCATATCAAATAATTTCCTCCAGAAGTACCATTGATATCACCCCCGTATATATGGGAAGAGTTTGTATCTAGAAAAAGAAATGGCTTGTGATCTTAAATTTGAAGAAGGACCACTTTCACTGTAAAAATGCCTTTAAGTTTTAGAATCTCAGACCTTTACAACACAAATTATGCTTAGAAAAATCAAACTATGTTTATAAAATTATATATAAATAAAACACTATTCCCACCCCTACTACTGCAAACTTCTTCAAATAAAAATAGGTCAAATAAAGTGCATATATGTTATCTTACATAACAACTATTCTAATCTCTGTCCCCATGGCCCGGTCCCTTTATCATATCTCTCAAAGATAGGTAAGATAAATCAACCAATGCGATTCAGTATCATACCTCCGTGTTACCAAGATACCAGTCTGGTATTTTACCTATCAAACTTCTCCTGTGCATTTGCTACCTGATCCATGTTGTAACCACAGCTATATTCATTAGTGATTTATTGTCTCTAGTCAGGTTAGCGTGTCATTGTTCTCACTGGCCGTGGAAATATCTACACCTACAGCCTACCTGCTTCATTAGTTCACAGCACAGGACTAGGAAAACACTTTCTCCCAATCAAGAGGCCTACACTATGTGTAGATAACCCGTAAAGAGATGTTATTTTAGCACACTTGTGTAGGTCATGCTAAAACCTGTTAAAGTAAGAATAAACATCCATGAAATTGATCGCCCATGTTTGTGCCGTAAAAAATTTGTGCGTTTTACTTAAAGTTGATACCAAAAATGAACAATGAACTCGTTTTAAAAAGTGATTTTGAAGGCATGAAATTCAGACCTGGTAAATACAGAGAATACTCTCTCTTCCATAGTCTTAGCCAGCAGGGCGTCTGGGCATCTTTTGGACACCCGGCAAAACCCCCAAAATCACCTAGCAGAACACTCACACTTTAATGGGATGTAATTTCTTAAAATGACAATTTCAAGCATATAATTGAAGTTCTGTGACATATACATGTCTTGATTATATATACATATATATATATATACATATATATACAAATATATATATACACATATATATATATATATATATATATATATATATATATATATATATATATATATATATATATATATATATATATATATATATATATATATATAATTCACATGACATTGTATAATGATATTATGTCTAAATACATGTTTATTGTTGTGAAATCAGTATATTGTTGTCTCCCCTGAAATAGGATTCCCAAATATTTTACAATTGTCAATTATGGACACCCAGTTTCTAAATCCTGGCTAAGATCCAGCTCTCACCATATTCCACAACCCAAAATTCAATAACTATGCGAGACAATTAATGATCTGCAATCAGCTAAAGTTTCATGATGAAATGTCATTTAAGGAATCCATTTTCCAGTTTTCTATAGTGGATCGAATTCTGGCAGACTGCCAAATGATGATGAAGCATCAATTTCAAAGTATCGCCTCATGCATATAGCAAACTTATCAGCAGCTTCTTTGCACTACTATAAGCTTTCCTGTCCAGTGATATCTTAGATGAATAGAACATGGATTGGTTGCCACAGATCAATTACCATAGGACCCATTTTAAAGCCCTGGACACACCTAATCTTACCAAATCTAGTATCAGTGTGATGTCACCGAGACAAAGCCGAATGAGGGTGGTGATATCATTGATAGATAAGTTTTGAGAGTAAGAGTGGAGTCTAAATATATTGGTTTCACTTTGACAATAAAAATACTAATTTTAGTATTTTAATTGTGTAACGGAGTTCAAAAACACCCTTAAACCTACACAGCATGGTTTATATTACTTATTGACTACAATATAGGTTCACAATGCAACCTGGATTAAGCCTTTTTCAAATATCTTTCTATATTTCCTTAACATATATATACATACACATATACATATATATATATACAGTGGAACCTGTCTACATTGAACACTCACGGGAAATGAAAAAGTGTTCAATGTACGCAGGTGTTCAATGTATCCAGGTTCTGAATATTTGGAGGTCAGGTGAAATATAAACGAAATCAAGGGTAATTAGAGAAACATGATCATTTTATTGCAAAATCTACTATGTCTTTAGCTCACTTTCTTCATATAGTTAAAAACGTCACATGTTCAGCATTTGAAAAATATCACTTAACAAAACATATATCTCATTTGACCTTATTTTCTGTGAAAAGTTTCAAATCAGTGAATAATGTTCAAAGTAGACAGGCTAAATGTGGCTTGCTTGAACAAATTTGGTGTTCAATGTTCAAGGTAGACAGGTGTTCAATGTATCCAGGTAGCCTCCCATTGATTTTCAATGGGAGTGTGCCGGGACATAAAAAATTGTTCAATGTACGCAGGTGTTCAATGTACACAGGTGTTCAATTTGACAGGTTCCACTGTATACACATATTAGAGCTGTACTCACTGCTCACAAACTCAAGTGGCTTAAGTACTGAAGCCAGGCGAGCTCAAGCTGGAGAAGTCAACTCGTGGACTCGTCTATGTATTGACTAACATACACCTCATCACTGCTTATTGCTGTCATGTCTTGTTTACAATCCCCAATGTATACAGAGAGGGTTGAGTATTATACTGACCTTTGTAGACCTTTATCAACCGGTGGTTGTTAAGAAACATTCACCAGCCCATTTTAAAAGGAAATAGATATGTGAAACATGGAAGTGCTAATAAATCTACATCAGTAAGTATTTGATTTGAGTGCAGCTCTAACATACATATATATGAGTAGACGTACCTTGATGCTGTTGACTGGTTGATGGGTGGTATCCCTGTGTGTGAGTGGTGACTGCTTTGGCTGTGACTGTGGCTGTGTGCCTCTATGGTCTCTGACTCCAGCGAGTGTGGGGTGGGGGTGTTGGTTTTTGCCAAGGGTACGGGTGGGGGTAATCCTCCCGTGGACGTCATGGTGGCTGGGGGTGTGCTCTTCTTCGTTACTTTCTCAGGCTCTGGGAGTTTTCTTCGCGGCTTGTCCTCGGAGCTGTCTTTTGAGTCTCTTGATTCCTAAAAAGGTTTACGTTCATCCATTTTAACCCTTTCATTAGATCATCCCCTCTTTTATATCACTTTTCAATAATGGAAGTCCCACACAATATTTGGAATTCGGAATTTCGATTTTTTGTTGAGACTAGCAAGTTGTAACTGGTGAAGGAAACCGGACTTCCCTGCGAAAACCATCGCCTAACCCCCAGGCAGCGGTGAGAGACAGATAGCAGTCAGTGGCAAAGCCTTAGACCACACAGCTATCAGGGCATACCTTCCCACACAACAAAACATATAATTTGATTAACCGTTTAAGCCTAGACTCAAGTCTTAAAAAGTATAATTGTATGTTTTGATACTAATGAAATAAATGGGAAAAAATACAATTTAAATCAACTAATTGGTAAATATGCAATATCTTTAAAACTACTTTTAGAAAAAGTTGTTGGTTGTGTATTTGATATTTCTCTTTCATATAATTCTCAAAGGATGCAATCACCTTAAAAATAACCTCTTATTTTCTGGCCCATATTGCACTCAGTGGGTGTAAATGGTTTAAGATCTTTTTTATGACAGGTGAGAGAATTCTTTTAGAGTTTTTAGACACTTTTTATTCATTCTACAAGATTTCCACAAATACAGTAGTATATGAGATGTAGTTTGAATTCACATTATGTTATCTTACGATAAAAACAGTAAGGTGAGAAAATCTTAGGGCAAAATGGCCAAACCAGGTAGTGGTTTGCATTCTATTAACGTACAATACCTACCCTCACCTAATATGACCTTTATCCCTGACCTCCATTGTACTGCTCAGAACCAATAAAAATACAAGAGAGGAACCAAATAGTTCCTCCCTGTATTGTTAATTAAATTAGCCTCCTTACCGGTCACCGGTCAGTCCGCTACCTCTATACCATAAATACCTCGCTCGCTCGCTCCTCGTTCTCTTTTTTCTGACCCCATTCCCCAAACCTACTGGGGAGGTATGGGCGGGTCCTTAGGTGAGGGTAGGTATTGTACGTTAATAGAATGCAAACCACTACCTGGTTTGGCCATTCTATAACACTTAACAAAACCTACCCTCACCTAATATGACCAGAATAACAGAGCATTATTCCAGGCAGTAGGTTTGGGTAGGCCTGTCAATAAATTTTTCTCTTCGTCCAAGTTGGTCCCCTTGTGTACAATAACCTCCTTCCAGACTATATCTAGTATCTGGCCTACCCTCATATCTTATTTCTCCACCCCTAACCATCCTAATCTAGGGGAGTGGCATGGGGGACGGTGGTGTGGGCCATCCTAACCTAGCTGCTCAGAACTCCTGTAATGACCAACTAGAAAGGAAAAATAGACTCCTTTTCTCATTCCTCAACATACCAAATTTCGAATGTTATCACATCAAATTCAATATATACTCACTAGGTAAAAAACTGCAGTGATGCCCATTCCTTGAGTGTCTTTTCCCTTATATCCCTCTGGATGTCAATCTCCTGATGGACCATATACGACCAACCATGACTCGTCTGCTGCTACGTCCTGTTGAGTGGGAATATGTATTAGCCTTCTCTCCCTCCTGGAACTTGTAGTTGACTGATGCTCTTATTTTACTCTGGAAAACACTATTCTTTAAATCTAACAATGTCTTTATACACCAACAGCTTTCAACACTGCCGCTGCAAAAGCCTGCCCTTCACCAGTACCGGGCTTGAAGTAATGGTTCACAAATGTAGTTGCTGTTGCCCAATCTGCAGCCTCTAATATATGTTGAATGGACACCCCCTTAAGTATAGCATAAGTGGTGGCCACAGACCTAACTGAATGAGCATTCAACTTGAGTACTCTACAGTCCTCCTCATCCGCAACTGAATATGCATGTTTTATAGTTTCCACAATCCACCTTGCCAACGTTTTATTCGACGCTCCGTGTCCCTGGGAATCGCCTGCTCCAAACGTCACAAACAGTCTCTTCTCCCCTTCTTTCCTAAATAATGCACTTCTCTTCACATAACATTTCAATGCCCTCACGGGACACATTAGTTCTTCTTCTTCACAAGATGCCATTTCCCTAAAAGAAGGAATTATCACTGTCCTTCCTGCGTAGTTCACCCTAGCGTTTTTCGGGATGAAATTAGGCATATACCCAATCTCTATGTGTCTCGGCCTTTCAATAAAATTTTCCGCATCCATTGACAACGCTCCAATTTCACTGCATCTCCTTGCCGTTGCGGCCGCAACCAAGAAAACTGTCTTATATGAAACAAACTTCATTGGTGCACTAACCATAGGTTCAAAAGGCTCCCTCGTTAAATTCTGTAATACCAAAGACAAATTCCATGTCTCGAACCTAACCTTCTTTGGAGGCCGCTGAAGCGCCGTCGCCTTCCTAATATTCCTCAACTCCTCTATCTCACATAAATACTTTCCGTGCACTTTCCTATGCCACTTGCTAAGTGCCGATATATAGCCTGATATAGCATGCGCCGACGCCCCTTTCCCAAACATATCTGTTAAGAAGTTGCACACACTCGCTACAGAGGAACTCCTGGGATGTTTAATCCGTTCCTGGTTACACCAATCAATGTATTTCTGGATTTTGTATCCGTATGTTTTGCATGTAGTAGATCTGATGTCACTTGTTGCCAGTTTTGCAGACTCCTCTCGAAATCCCTTCTTTCGCAGCTCCGACCGCTTATCCTCCATGCAAATAAGTTTAACATTTCTGGATCTGGGTGATACTTCTGCTGTCCCGGATGCTTTAGGAGCTTTCTCTTCACTGGAAGTCTTCTTGGTACGTCCACCAACAGATCTATTAGCAGAGACATCCACGGTTGTCTCCCCCAATTCGGTGCTATCAAAATCATTCTGCACTCGTCCCGTCTGACCTTCTGTAGCACCTGCAGAATCAATGGCTCCGGTGGAAATGCATATGCCTCCAGACCCCTCCAACTGATCGACATGCTGTCCGTCGCAAACGCCATTGGATCCTTCTCCCTCGAACAATATGTTGGTAGCTTCTTTGTGAGTGAATTGGCGAACAGATCTATGAACGGAGTCTCCCATATCTGAAAAATTCCTCTCACCACCGCCGGGCATAGGGACCATTCGTGAGGCAATCCTTGACGCGAATACAGATCTGCCAGAACATTCATTTTCCCCTGAATGAATACCGCCAGCAGAATGACTTGACGATCCTTGCACCAATTCAGCATCTCCAATGCTAAATAGCATAGGCTGGTCGAATGCGTCCCCCCTTGCTTGTTTATGTATGCGACCACCGTAGTGTTGTCGCACTTCACCTTTATGGTCTGGTGAGCTATCCTCTCTTGAAAATAGATAAGGGCGTTGAACACTGCTCTCATTTCTAACCAGTTGATGTGCCTTGATTTTTCTGTCTCTAGCCAAACACCATTTGTTTCGCCCCCCGACTCCAGATACGCACCCCAGCCCATCTTGCTCGCGTCCGACACCAGAACCTGCTGTGGGATTTGTGGACTCAGAGATATCCCGTTTCTCAAATTCTCCTCCTCCTCCCACCATCGGATGTGTTCCTTCACTGACTGCAATATCGGAATCTTGTCGTTTATGTCGCCTGTACTCGGTCTCCACCACGCTTGTAAATAAAGCTGGAGTGGTCTTGTATATAGCCTGCCCCACTTCACCTGGAAAATGCAGCTGTTCAGCAGACCTAACAGTCTCAAAAACTGCCTGACCACTATCCTTTCGGCCCTCCTTATCGCTGCCGCAATCTGCTTGATCGCTACGATCCGATCCTCGGGAATGGTCACGATCCCTATTCTCGTCAAGAACCTGGCTCCTATATACGTGAGGTCTTGTGATGGTTCTAACTCCGACTTCTCCAGATTTATCACCAGCCCCATCTTGACCATAAACTGCACCATCATCTGAGATTTGCAAACCAAGAATGACTTGTCCTGGTCCTTCCCCAAGAAGTCGTCCAGGAATGCACAATTGAAAAGGCCCATCGTTCTTCTTATCTGTTCCGTTAAAGGCGCCATCACTTTTGTGAATACCCTGGGGGCTGACGTTATGCCGAATGGCAATACTGTGAATTCGAATGTTCGACTCCCCACACGAAATCTTAGGAATTTCCAATGCTCCCGACATACTGGTACGTGGAAATACGCGTCCTTTAAATCCACCGACAGCATCCAATCTCCTGGACGCACCTCCTGAATAATCTGCCTCAATGTTGTCATTTTGAATTTGGATTTCATGATGTAATAATTTAGGGGACGTAGATTTATCACTGGTCTCCATTTGCCGTTTTTCTTTGGAGCCAAAAAGATTGTTGAATAGAACCCTTCCTGAAACTTTTCTGTGACTTCTCTCACAGCAGATTTGGCTAATAAATCTTCCACTTCGCCTAATAATGATCTTCTCTTTTCTGAATTCCGGGGAATTGGTGTTATGCGGATACCTTGAAATCTTGGTATCTCTCGGAACTCTATGCGATAGCCTCTTTGTAGAATATCTATTACCCATTGATCTTGACACCAGGGCATCCAAACTCTCAAGAAGTGTTCTAATCGACCGCCTACAGTATGTGGGTAATGAGGAGCTTTCAGAATGTCACTTTCTCCTACCGGAAAAACCTTGTCCACCTCCCCACGATCTTCCACCGCCTCTGGTGTTTCCACGTCCTCTGGGACCTGACTTATTGTCTCCCCTTTGTCTACTACCGTAGTCTCGAAAGGGCTGTCTGCCTCTATCTCTGGATCCACCGAAGAAATTTCCTCCTCTTCCTCTAGACGAATCCCTCCTATACTCCTCGAACCTTGGTTTCTTTTGGTTACTCTGATAGGATGACTGCGATTCTCTCTTCCTCCTCTCGTCTCTACTGACAGCTACTCGAGCTTCTTTCAGCTGGTCCTCCTTCTTCAACTGCTCGGAAAAACCAGGTGCCCGATTCGCAAAGAGAGATTTTGCTGGTAAAGCCGGCGCCTTCGTCAAAAATTCCTTGTCCGAAGCGCCTAACTCAGTCTTTTCAAGGACTTGTCTCCTAACCGCCTTCAACCCGTTTGCGTGAAGCCTTGCCGTTACCGTACGCAAGTCGCTTGTTGCCTGTTCCAACGCCACTACAGCCATATTCAGAAAATCTGCACCATCCTCCTCATCCTCATCTCTCGGCTTTTGAAGACATTTCTGCTTCTTCATAGCTGCTAACGCAGCCCTCATAAAAACAATGATACGATGCTGAAGTTTCGTTCCTTCTGCCGTCCTATACGCTAGATTATTCTTCTCCAACTGTGGGACCTTTTTACCGGCGTACGAACATTGTTCTTCCACATATAAATCAATTTCCGGCTGCATAGCGATGTTTTGAAAATCTTTATCAACAAACTGGTAGTTTTTGTTGACGCTGAGGGCTAGAACACTCGGTTGTTGATTGTTGTCCTTTTTAGAGGTTAACACCTCATTCACTAACTCCCCCCATTTCTTGGTATCCTCGGCCGTAACTGGAAACCTAGGGAACCTCACCGACGCTTTCGTTGTACCATCATTTGTCGATTCCTTTACCCCTGGCACCATAGCCTTAGTATATATATCTCTGTCCGCCGCTGCCACAAAAGCCCACATACCCTCGTGGAACTTGGTCTTATCCGGAATCTTGTTATCATAACATGCCGCCGCCCAATTCGATGCAGCAGAAGATATGTCCTCCTTTTGTTTCTTAAGATCTAGGACCGCCTCATCACAAAAGAAACCACGATAGGTTGTTGTTGGAACGCATGCCTGAACCACTTTTTGTAAGGAAATACTGTTCTTATCGAAACTCTCCTCCTCCTTCCTATCCTTCTTCTCTTCCTTTCCCTTGTCACTAAGGTTAAGGTTTAATGCCAACTTGATAGTTTTGGAACCATCCTCAACCACTATCTCCTGTTGCTTATCAGCAACTTCGACTGGGTTTCTGTCCAAATTTTTAACTCTTTCCTCAAACTGGGACGGTTTGTCACCCGTGGCATCATCATTCTCAACACTATACCCATCATTATCATGATCATATGTGTCATCCGAAATCCCCCCATCTACATCATTTATCAAAGAAATAGATTGAGAGGACTTATCTGGCTTTTCGGTGATCCTAGAGATGGATTCGTTGATAGCCACCAATGTGTCTTTCAGCTCCTGATGCATCTCCCTCTTGAAGCTGTCAAGTTGGAAGGATTGCTCCGCTTCAAACGACCGGAACATACGATACATCTTCTTCCCTCTGGCGTCGCCGAAGACATCATCCTCCTCTTCCTCGCTCGACACCACTTTCTCCTCTCTAGTCACCACTAACTCCGCATCGGAATCGCCATTAGGAGCGCCACTCTCGAGTCTATCGACTCCCTCATGCGCGCCGCCATCTTGGTCGCCTTGCGCACCCTCTTGCGCAGCCTCGTTCTCACGGGAACTAGACGTTTCCGGTCCGCCATTGCTAGTTGTTTTTGACTTCTCCATGTCGCCAACTTTCGAACCAGCACCTTCCACCGCTGTCGTCGGAACACCCGCCTCCTTATCGGACGTCCAACACTCCGCCAGGAAATCTTGGAACGACTTGAATCCCCTGAACGGCTTCAAGTCCACGCACTTCCCGCAGACGTGGAATTCTCCGAGGTGTTCCCAACAAGTGCCATGTGGGTCCCCCGACTGAATACGCCGACTACAACTCCTGCAGGTACGCTCTTTTTGCTTCTTCTCTTTAGGTTTCCCCATGATAAATTCTTTTTCCCAAGTTCGCAGTACAACTTGCTCAGAAAAAAGAGAACGAGGAGCGAGCGAGCGAGGTATTTATGGTATAGAGGTAGCGGACTGACCGGTGACCGGTAAGGAGGCTAATTTAATTAACAATACAGGGAGGAACTATTTGGTTCCTCTCTTGTATTTTTATTGGTTCTGAGCAGTACAATGGAGGTCAGGGATAAAGGTCATATTAGGTGAGGGTAGGTTTTGTTAAGTGTTATAGAATGAAAATTTCTTGATGTTAAATCTTCAACACATTCATGAGCACTGTTTACTGACCACTTGATCCCCCCACCTTTCCATTGCCCTGCCGCAAGCTGTCACAGATAAGGAAAACTGTGACAGTGGTGTTGACTGACTCAGCTATCTTATCACATGTCACTTAGATAATTGTACAGCATGGCCGTGATGCCCCATGAGCAGGAAAATAAATTTTAAAAAAAATTAAATAAAAAAACCTTATCACATACTGTGTATTAAAAGTAGAGTGACTCAAGCATTGGTAGTAAAATAACAGGGGGTGCTTGAGTTTCAAAAGATTTGCTGAGTTCCAACACAAAACATAAGTGGTCATTCATATTTTGCTCCTTTACTTGACTGATGCACCATACTCAACCCATTTATTCTTAAACCTTCCAATGCTGAGGCTATTCTCGTACCAACCACATGGATGCAAAATGTTTTGAAAACCATCATTTTTCAAATTAGCCAGCATCACCATAAAGCCCCATTCTCACATTCACGACTTCAGCCACGACTATGCCGATCTAGCGAATAGACCGAGTTATACGTTTCGAGTACGCTATTATGCAAATTTTGCGGTTTTTCTTTTTTAAAGAGGACTGCTATTCGACTACCATACGATTGCCATACGATTGACGGCGACCGTTATACGATGCTCATAGGTATATCCCGACTATCATACGCTACTCATACGCTTGCTATACGACTTGAATACTTGAATAGCGTATAGCAGTCCTGTACAATCGTACGCACAGCGTATGCAACTTTCCCACGGATTTGCATACGCATGACGCCGATGTCAATACGACTGCTATACGCTGTTGCCGACCTTCATACGATGTTACCGACCTTCATACGCTATTGCCGATCTTCATACGCTACCTATTGGCACCTACTTGTTATTGGAGGTGACGCCGATCGACTACGACTGTTTTGAAATTTTCAAAACAGTCGTAGCCGACGCTGACTTCAATACGACTCGTGCAGACTTGCTACACTGTCATACGTCAGTACATGTACTATTGCCGACTAACCTCGATCGACCAGGACTGCTGAGTTGTGGTCGATCGTGGCTGTAAGTCGTGAATGTGAGAATGGGGCTTAAGGGTTAAGAGTATCTTCAGATATTGTCTGCTGGATCTATGATACCTTTGACAAAAACTTTGGAATTAAGTATGATTTTTACAAAATAATTGAAATAGTTGTTAGCAGTGTTCTTATAAACATTTCTCCCTCTAAATATTTTCTCAACTTTGCTTTCACCGAAAAGATTTCCCCAGATTTGTCAGGCTGTTTTGGCTAATGTGGGCATTAGTATGTTAATATAACTATAAAAGCATATTACTTACTTTTCTATCCTTCTTCTTCTTTTTCCCACCACTTCCTTTGTTTTCTGAATCACTGTCCTTTTTATCAGTGGACTTTGAATCTTTGCCCCTCAGCAGAGGATTGTCTTTATACTCCTTTTGTATCCTGTCTTTGAGCTCCTGAACAAAGCGTTGTGCAAATCCTCCCTTCTGGAAGAACTCATGCTTGAGCAACTGTGAGCAAGTGGGTCTGTGGCTAGCCTCTAGTTGTAACGATTGCTGAAAGATGTCAAGATAGAACTATATGTAACTAACAAGATTTACACACACACACTTATATACACTTACGTATGCAATTATGTAGAGAGAGAGAGAGAGAGAGAGAGAGAGAGAGAGAGAGAGAGAGAGAGAGAGAGAGAGAGAGAGAGAGAGAGAGAGAGAGAGAAAATTATGCACATAAGGGTTTTTATGGGACAGGATGGGCTATTTGTTTACGTCAAATTAACAAAAGACTATCCCACAGGGGAGTGTAGGCAGTGAGGCCAGTACAGCAGGAAGCAGCTAGTCAAAGGCCAACATAGTACTATGCCCTCACACTAACAGGCCAATTCGGCCAGGGAGGGGCAATAAAAAAATGTATAACAAAGTAACCGGTAACATTACCAAATTTTAATAAAGGTGGCCATCTCAACTCACATATGCTGTCTCTGTTGTGCTTACAAAGCAAGGTGCAGCTAAGACTGCAATATTTTCTATCCGCTTGCCCATTCTAAATCCATATATATATATATATATATATATATATATATATAGCAATGGTATTTTTCTTATATATATATATATATATATATATATATATATATATATATATATATATATACATAGTTATATATATAGTTATATATATATATAGTTATATATGCATGACAATATCACTCCGGTACTAAAGGAACTTCACTGGTTACCAGTCAGGAAGAGAATTGAATTCAAGATTCTGCTCATGGCGTACAAGTGTTTGCATGGAACTGCACCCTCTTACATGAGGGAAATGCTGAAAGAGTACGTCCCCACACGGACACTGAGATCCACATCCAAGAACTTACTCTGCGAGCCGAGAACCAACATGAAAACCTATGGTGACTTATCTTTTAGTGCCTGTGCCCCAAAACTATGGAATCAGCTCCCAAATAACATTCGGGCAGCTGGGAGTGTGGCAATCTTCAAACGACAACTGAAAACACATCTGTTCAAAGATGCATTTATCAAATAACTATGTGGATATCAACATCTATCCTTTGACAATGAATGTAATGCGCCTTTGAGCATGTTTATATGGAAAGAGCGCAATATCAAATGACAATATTATTATTATTATATATATATATATATATATATATATATATATATATATATATATATATATATATATATATATATATGTTGCAGCCCAACTTCCGATCCAGCCCATCTTAAGATGGGCCAAGCCCAACTTCCGATCGGAAGTTGGGCTGGATTTTGCTGGCCCATCTTAAGATGGGCTACCCAACTTCCGATGACCCAGATAATACAGCAGCCCAGCCCAACTTCCGATGGCAATGATTTTTTATAAAGTGTTCATCTAGAAGTTTATAGCCTTGTTAGAATATTTGTTTATTGAATAAGATGTGAATTTCATGAGACAAATTACTTGCATCTTATTGTTAAATCTTTACTTAAACAGTCTACTGAATACTTCTGACTATGCTGAAATTTGAATATAAGTTGATTACAGATTCTCTCCTTTTGTAAAAAAAAGACTAGAACAAGATAGACGCCAGTGGCGTCAAGAGGTTGATTCCTTGTATGTCTTTTTGTAGTTAATCATTTGCAATTTTTTGTTTTTTTAATATTTTGCTATTTTGAAATTTTTCTGATTTTTGTGTTTTTTCGTTAGTGGTTACAGACTGATACACACTTGTAATGCTGCTGATGATACTTACAGACTTTTTAATCAAAAACCAAGTTTGTGAATAGACATTAATATCAGTTTGGAGCACTATAAAACATTTTCCTTTTTTATGAAATTCTTTATCTTTTTATCATACCTAATAGTGCCAAAAAATACATCTGAAACACATATCTTTCAAATTTTTCATAAGATTTCTATCTAAAACCCTCCCTCAAATATTTTCCAAAACTATAACCCACTTCTGGCTATCCAGAAACTTTGACAAACTCACCACCCACCATCACCTATCCAGTAGATCACCAAACATGAACGGGAAAAGCCCACATCCTGCACTGCAAATGACAGTCAACAAAACCCCACCAATAGCATGCTTGCCACAACTTACTTAATGCTGCCTGAAGAACTTAAGTCCGTGACTTACCCTTACATGAAAATGGCCAAACACTGCCAGAATGCAAACATGCACAGGGATCAACCTTATGGTCCCTTAAAGGGCATATGCCCCTGAACCATGTGATTTTGCTACCAGATGATGAATTATAGGAGCCAAGTTTGTGAACGGACATTAAATATCAGCTTAAAGCATTTTAAAAACTTTTCCTTTTTTTGAAATTCTTTATCTTTTCATCATACCTAATAGTGCCAAAAAATACAGCTGAAACACAAACCTTTCAAACTTTTCCCTGGGAGCATGCCCCAAGATCCCCAAACCTGGACAATGCACCCCTGGCAAAACCATACCGTCGTGGTGGCCGCACAGGAATTTAATAGCCCCTAAACTTAAAATCCTGGGAGCCAAATCTGCTCCTGTCTGAAAATATTAAAGTCAATCACTGATGCATGTAACAAACTGACTGGCTGCCTGCAAATAACACCACATCAAAATCAAACATGTTGCCAACAGCCAAAAATCCACTCCCCCTTAACAGAGGCTTGTGACTCTCCCCCACAACACAAAATGTTAACACATAAGCTAAGTATATACAACAAAGCCCATGCATTAAAATAAGTGCCGGCTCTCAAATATTAAAAAAGACCAACAGTTAAACAGCGAATAAAAAATATCATCATAACCTAAAATTCAGCACGCATAAATAAAATGCAACTTTTGACAAACTAAACTAATCACTAAGCCTATCCGCCAAATATAAACATGAACATTTTAACACACATACTTCAGAAAAAGAGAGCGATGGGGGGCGGGGTTAAAAATTTGACATCTGACATATCATCAAAGTAACACAAAACATTTACATGAAGATGGCCAAACACTGCCTAAAAGCAAACATGAACAGGGATCAACCTTATGTACCCTTTAGGGGCATATGCCCCTGGTTCGTGTGATATTGCAACCAGATGAAAAAATATACCAGCCAACTTTGTGAAAGGACATTAATATATATGTTTGGAGCATTTTAAAACATTTTCCTTTTTCCTTAAATTCTTTATCTTTCTATCATACCTAATAGTGCCAAAAAATACATCTGAAACACATATCCTACAATTTTTTCATAAGAATTCTATCTAAAACCCTCCCCCAAATATTTCCCAAAATTATAACCCACTTCTAGCTATCCAAGAAACTATGACAAACCCACCATCACTCATCCAGTAGATCACCAAACATGAATGGGAAAAGCCCACATCCTGCACTGCAAATGAGAGTCAACAAAACCCCACCAATAGCATGCTTGCCACAACTTACCTGCTGCTGCCTGAAGAACATTAGTCTGTGACTTACCTTTACATGAAAATGACCAAACACTGCCTGAGTGCAAACATGCACAAGGATCAACCTTATGGTCCCTTAAGGGGCATATGTTCCTGGATTATGTGATTTTGCTACCTGATGATGAACTATAAGAGCCAAGCTTGTGAATGGACATTAAATATCAGCTTAGAACATTTTAAAAAATATTCAACTTTCTTGAACTTCTTTATCTTTTTATCATACCTAATAGTGCCAAAAAATACATCAGAAACACAAACTATTCAATTTTTTCCCTGGAAAAATGCTCCAAAACCCCCAAACCTGGACAGTTAAAACATTTCCCTTCCACTGAAATTCTTTATCTTTTTATCATACCTAATAGTGCCAAAAAATACAACTGAAACACATATCCCTCAATTTTTTCAAAAGAATTCTATCTAAAACCCTCCCTCAAATATTTTCGAAAACTATAACCCACTCCTAGCTATCCAAGAAACTATGGCAAACTCACCACCACTAATCCAGTAGATCACCAAACATGAATGGGAAAAGCCTACAACCAGCACTGCAAATGACAGCCAACAAAACCCCACCAGCAGCATGCTTGCCACAACTAACATGCTGCTGCCTGAAGAACTTTAGTCCGTGACTTACCTTTACATGAAAATGGCCAAACACTGCCTGAATGCAAACATGCACAAATATCAACCATATGGCCCCTTAAGGGACATATGCCCCTGGCCATGATCTTCCGCCACTAAAGCAGGTCCAGCACTACCAGAAACCCAATATGCATGCAATAACTTTGTACTTAAACCTAAAATAGACTGATACACACTTGTAATGCTGCTGATGATACTTACAGACTTTTTAATCAAAAACCAAGTTTGTGAATAGACATTAATATCAGTTTGGAGCAATTTAAAACAATTTCCTTTTATTTGAACTTCTTTATCTTTTTATCACACCTAATAGTGCCAAAAAATACATCTGAAACACATATCTTCCAAACTTTTCATAAGATTTCTATCTAAATCCGCACTTAAAAAAACTTCCCTATTTTTGAATTTCTTTATCTTTTTATCACACCTAATAGTGCCAAGAAATACAACTATAAGAGCCAGTTTGTGAATGTACATTAAATATCAGTCTAGAACAATTTCAAAAAAAATTCCCATTCTTTGAACTTCTTTATCTTTCTATCATACCTAATAGTGTTAAAAAATACATCAGAAACACAAACTTTGTAATTTTCCCTTTATTTTGATCAGTATTTTCGTTTGTTTTGCATCTTGGGCGATACAAATGCAGGGAGATGCTGCCTGGGCCCGAGCACTGGGTTGAAGGGGTATGGGACCGGCATCGGCATCATAGGGTAGAAGCCTGCATACTTCAGGTCTGCTACTTCACTCATGTTGAGAAGAGTTTCTAGGGACAGAACTGCAGGCAGCACTAAACATCAGGTAGACTGAAGGTACATCAGAGAAATTCAATACACCATGCAACCTGAAAAAATAATCATACATACCATCAAAGCAACACAAAAATATCAACACAAAACATATCTCACCAAATGCAATCTTATATTATCACACCGACACAATATCTTCTTTAAACAGTAATTGTTTTGTTTGAGGGACAGTGAAGATTTGCATGGTTTCTATATTTTGTGGATGTGTTTTTATAAAATTGTATATTGAGTGATAGTTTTGTATTGATACTTTTGTATTTATTTCAATTTAATGTATGCTTATTATTTTGGGTTGTCAGGTGAATCAAGTTCCTATGATGCTCTTTGGTGTAGATGCAGTATGATGTCGAAGCCAGTTTCTATGAGTGCTGCCTGCAGTTATGTCCCTTGACACCCTTCTCACCATGAGTGAAAATGCAATCCTGAAGTATGCAGACCATTAACCCTGCCATCCCATGCATTCGCATTACATGCTCTTTGGGCTTATAAGTTTGTGACCAATAAATTATAACAGTACACACTTTTCCTGTCACCCAAAACAATTAAAATCATATCTTTATCTAAAATACAACAACAGTGAGAACGGAAGGGATGGCAGGGTTAAAGGTCTGCTAACTTCAGGACTGCATACTACACTCATGGTGAGAAGGGTATATATACTGACTGCTGAAATCGCGATAAAAATATTTACTACTTCCGTTTTTTTCAAAGTTGTTTTCTTACGATTGTGGGGATCAAAAAAAATCCACAAATGGGCAGGATGGATTATTTAGAGTCTGTTTTCTTGAAGTTGAAACTTTTTTTCCGGTTTTAGTGGCGAAATTAATAAGTAAATTTAGAATTTCGCCAGGGTTCCTAAATCAACATTCCAAAAAGCCGTTTTTTTCCGAAGTCGCCATTTTTTTTCAAAAATTACAAATATAACCAACAAGTTATGATAATAGGGTAAAAGCCCTATTTGTTGCGAACACTTTGATGGGCCATTTGTAAATTTTGACCCAGAAACGGCGACGTGACAATTTATTGAAAAAAGTATGTTTTTTGTGTGAAATGCACACAATGCATATCAATGCCCTAATCTCGCTATATCAAAAAAATCAACTTCCGGTTGTAGCGAAAAGCTATTTTTTCGCTTCAAACCTGAAGTTGAATTAAAAAAATGATTGAATCAGATAGATGAGGATCTCATCTATCCAGGTAGGTAGTCATATTGTGATCGGGGGGAGATAGCTTGATGAAATTGACAGGAATCGGCGAGGTACCATTGAGAATGTACTAATCGCCATGGTCAACACGCCACCATCGATGCGTGTTGACAAATATCTCAAAATATTTTCGATTTTCCGAAACCAAAAGAATTAATCTTAATAATATAGATACTTGGCTTGTTAATTCTTTTGGTTTCAGAATTTTAGAGTTAGAGATGGCCACAAACGAAAGCTTTGAAATCGGGGTGCAAATTTCGTCAAACCCGATATTCAAAATGGCGGAGGGTAACCTAGCCAATGTAAAACATACGTGAATGAACACGTAAGTAAAATAGTACAAAAAGGGATACAAATAGCCGCTCATTGGTTAATAAACCGCGGGAAAGAGTACCACGTGGTGTGACGGTGAGGCAGTGAGACCGCTCATTGGATAATTCACTATATCAAAAAAATCAACTTCCGGTTGTAGCGAAAAGCTATTTTTTCGCTTCCAACCTGAAGTTGAATTAAAAAAATGATTGAATCAGATAGATGAGGATCTCATCTATCCAGGTAGGTAGTCATATTGTGATCGGGGGGAGATAGCTTGATGAAATTGACAGGAATCGGCGAGGTACCATTGAGAATGTACTAATCGCCATGGTCAACACGCCACCATCGATGCGTGTTGACAAATATCTCAAAATATTTTCGATTTTCCGAAACCAAAAGAATTAATCTTAATAATATAGATACTTGGCTTGTTAATTCTTTTGGTTTCAGAATTTTAGAGTTAGAGATGGCCACAAACGAAAGCTTTGAAATCGGGGTGCAAATTTCGTCAAACCCGATATTCAAAATGGCGGAGGGTAACCTAGCCAATGTAAAACATACGTGAATGAACACGTAAGTAAAATAGTACAAAAAGGGATACAAATAGCCGCTCATTGGTTAATAAACCGCGGGAAAGAGTACCACGTGGTGTGACGGTGAGGCAGTGAGACCGCTCATTGGATAATTCACCAGAGACAAACCACGTGGTGCTGGGAAACCCAATCACGCACCGTCACGTGATTAGCCGATCGCATTAAATATGCAGAAAACCCACGCATGCGCATCCACCCACGCATGCGCATCCAACGGCCACCCCACCAGACCAGACGCGCTACAGAATCGTATTGAAGTGAAGAAAACGTAAAGTATAAACACGTAAAAATCCACCAAAAAAAAACTAGGCAACCCACAGAAACAATGAAACAAACATTATAAACTACACACCCAACTCTAACAGAAACAATAAACAAAACGACCCCACCACACCCCACTCTCCAGATCATGCGGCTAGAATTTTCCAAAAATGCCATGTAAGACAACATAGGGAAAATGCATCAACCAGCTCCCAGGACCCTCCCCGGGAATGCAAGACAACAAAAGCGAACTGAATAAAGGTTGTTGTACAACAACCTCTAAAAACAAAAAATAAATAAATATTCAAACACAACAGATTAATTTACACTGGTAATGTTTTTTATGGTGCTGGATTCCAGCACCTGTTAATTGTAATCCTTGATTGATTACATTCTTTTCTGGCTTCTAGAATGAGTTGAAAAAGTTGTATATGCCCTACAATTTTTTTACCTGTCTAACAAAATATAAGTATCTATTATATTATTCATAATAGATGTCTGTAAAAGTATAAACATTTCATAATAATTAGCCAATTAAGGTAACATGGTACATCTATATTACTTTTCTTTATCTACATTCAGGATAAAGGGCTTCTTTCTGACACATCTTAGTAAAGGTCTCAATTTTAAAAGTTCAATGACCAGTTTTCTGATATACTCATTGCTCTTCAATATTTAGAAAAAAAGGTTTAAAAAATAATTCAAACTAAAACATGAATATTTCTCTCTTCCCTCTTTTACTATTGACTACCAAAAAAGATAACTTTCTCAACTGCTTCATCCAAAGTTGGCCAATCCAAGATCATAATGTCTAAATCTTACTAAATTTGGATCTGCCAAAATTTAATATATGTATCGTTTAGGTACAAGTACCAATTCAATCTGCATACACCTTATCTAATATCAATTACAACTTGAACCAAGTATGTTCATTTCTTACTACCTCACCTCATCTAGATACTATAAGTGCCATGCTCTGATGAATCTTGATAAAGGACACAATGCTTTGTAAATTCTGACAAGTTTTTTGTCTATTTCTACTGTCCTGCCAGTCACATGAATCCCCTCAATTAATGCATTTACACTTATTTTGGCACACACATGATTATATAATTATGTCTGGAATTTGCAAGGGGTTAAAGAATACCTAAAAATACTAATAAAACAGCTTAAAAGACAAAAGAAAATTTACTTTTCCCTTTTTGAAAAGAAAAATACCATTGCTATTCCTTCATTCAAATTGTAAATGATTCATCATCTAGCTTATGTAATGTAAGAGCACACAACCCATAAATAACGAAGAAAAGGTAGTATGGTGCAAATTATCTAATTGAATTAACTTTGAATTAGATTAAATCTTAAAAAGCTTAAAATTCCATATAAATGACTTTAATTTGTTGTAAAAACATGATTCTTTTATTTTGTTTTTCTGCTTACACTCAGCAATAATGTTTTGAGTAATCAGGTTATTCTAGCTACCCATTTCAATTTATTTCTTGGACTAATATTATCTTGTAATTTAAAGTGGATGCCCTATGAAAGAGTTGAAAAATCCATATTTATAAGATTGCAAAAATTCATATGAATATTCATGAAGGGCTACATCCTGGTATCTATAATGATCGGAAGTTGGGCCAAGCCCATCTTAAGATGGGCCAGCCCAACTTCAAATGACCTACATCCTGATATTTAGAGATCGGAAGTTGGGCCAAGCCCATCTTAAGATGGGCCAGCCCAACTTCAAATGACCTACATCCTGGTATCTAAAGATCGGAAGTTGGGCCAAGCCCATCTTAAGATGGGCTAGGGGTCATCGTAAGTTGGGCCAAGCCCATCTTAAGATGGGCTACCCAACTTCCGATCGTAAGTTGGGCCAAGCCCATCTTAAGATGGGCCAGGATCGGAAGTTGGGCTGCAACATAATATATATATATATATATATATATATATATATATATATATATATATATATATATATATATATATATATATATATATATATATATATATATATATATATACACATACATACATAAATGAAATTATATGTTACTTGTAAAACAGCATTATTTATGAGGTGAATGGTTACTTACTTTCATTATATCTATTGCTTGCGTAGATAATTTTGGGAATTTTTTCTCCAGAGGCTCGGTTTCCCTGACCTCGGGTAACCTCATTCCCACAAAGAGAGGATTTTTGTGAAAAATCTCCCTATGCCGCTGTGGTAGGTTACCTGCAACGAAGAGAAGTACTCCATTAACCCATAGAGAGATGATATCAATTCCTCTAGCACACTGCCTCTATCAACCATGATGAGAAAATGGACCAAAAATAATCAATTATTCATGGTACAGCAATTACCTAGGGTTAGCAGCTATAAAAATAACACTGTGCTGTGCCCATTCACTCCATTCATATTAAATCATTCACTTCATCATTCATACCTGAACATTCTTTTTTACAATTACAGTATTATTTTACATGGGATATATCAGGTTTTGTTATGATTACAAAAAGTGCAACCCGGGATTAATGGCTTACAAGAGAAAAGAAGATAAGCAGCAAATAACTTTCATATCAAAGGCTGGGGCATTATACAACAAAAATACCCTATTTAGAAAGCATATCAAATCAAATTACATGTAAGTCATTCTCGTCAATATGATAGCAATCTGAGATTGTTTTCCTGTTCAATCATATGGATAAATTGTAAAAAATTGTAAAAATCTGCACTGATGTGAGTACCCACACTATTCCTTGCCTGACCTTCATTCCCCTTACTAATAACAGGGGTGGATCCAGGATTTTTCCAAGAGGTTCATTCTGTATAAAGGGGATACATTTCAAAGAAGTAATTCTTTTCTATTGATTTTAACAAAACTAGACAAAGTGACAGATTCTTAGCAAGAAAATCATCATGTTCAATATTATTGTAAAAAAGATTTTCAATGAACCCTTGCATTCAAATTCTTAGCAAGAAAATCATCATTTTGAATTGTAAAAAGGAGGGTAAATGATCCCTTGAACCCTTTCTTTATACACAACTCTATCTATTTGAATGATGTTGATCCCTGCTAAAACAGTCAATATTGGACATGGTGTACTGAAGCCTGAACAATATGAGGTAGTTGTAATGTGACACCTCATATTTCTTCCGTCCACAACAACTGTGTGAATGACAAATGACCTTTCAGGTATCGCTGGGCTCTAAGTGACCTTTCTTCTGGTATCAGATTCTCATGAGATACTGTAGACAGCAATAGTATAGTAAGTCACATCTGAACTTCTGTTGTAGCCTGGTTTTAGGCTGGGTTAGAAAAGGCAAATGATCAGCTATAACAAGTAGTACTGCAGGTATACTGTAGGTGGCAGTACAGTTGCTAAAGAGTGCAGTTTTGCAACCCATTTCCAGGGGTGTCCAACTGTCGCATTGTCGCACCAGCGTGCGACAGGGGCTACAAAACATGCGACAAGCCAAAAAAAAAAATCAAAGCACTGTTTAACTGGGAAATTTTCACAAAACATGACCAATTTTGTCTATCGTATATTTCACTTGCATTTTTTTTGATACAAACTGTATTTAAAACCAATGAACTCCATCTATTAATACTATAATATTGATTTGTCTTGGTCATCACTAATGCAAAAAGGGCTAATATAGAAGTGGCACCAGGTGACTATATTCATAGCTATTATCGAACAGCATGCAGTCACCAAAGATTGCTGTGCTCCAGGACTTATTGACTGTGCTCCGTGTCTAAAATATTTGGACACCCCTGATTTCTCATAACATTGACTTGAGGCTAAGCATAGGACCTAATGTGGGCTTGAAGCTCCCTTTGGTAGAGGAATATGCACATAAGTTTATAGCATTGACCTGTTGGCACTCTAGTAGATAGGATAGTTAGGCCATTCAGGACAGGTAGCTAGCTTTATTCATTTGTGCAGTTTTATACATTTCAAATCTTAAACAATACAATACAAGACTGTCCTTTTTACAATGTGGTAATTTTTGCCATTCAATACCGGTATTTGGTATTGTATCAAGTACCAGTACCTATCCCCAACTGATATCACAAGTCTCAAAGTCAGGCATCTGCCCACTAAGTCATGACTGATCCCTCAGTACAGGAAGAACAACATGGCCATCGTCAAATAGTTCAGAGCAATATCTAGAAATGTCAGGTTATAAAATTTATGCTTTAGATGTTTTTCACCTTATGATATATCATTGCAATGTATGCCAATTACTCTAATAGAGTTAGTATAATAGAATAATGAGGAGGTCCATTTAGTAAGATGGTGTAAATTTATATGTTATTGCAATGTAAGCCCATTACTGTAATACAGTTAGTATTAGGGTTGGGAATCGGTTGCAATTTCATGATCGATAATCAGTTACAGCCAACCGATCGATTATCGATCATAATCAGTTCATCGCACTTTTGCAGGAATTGGGTACTAGAGGTCTAGAGCCTAATAATAAGTGATAGTGTATGACAATTACTTGCTACTAGCACCTACCTTTACTTCGTTTTGAAGTGTTTTTGGAGCTTAGTTTCATAGCAAGAAAGCTGACAACTTGTCTGTCATTTAGTTCTATATTTTGCCACTAGGTGTCACCTTTTCCGATTATTATCGATTGCCAGCTTCGTAATCGATTAATCAGAATCAGAGAGGTAAACGATTGATTATCGATTATAATCGATGATCGTCCCAACACTAGTTAGTATAATAGCATAGAATAGGGAGGAGGTCAATTTGATAAGATGGAGTCAACTTATGATACGTTATTGCAATATAAACCAATTACTATAATAGAGTTGGTATAATAGAATAGTGAGGAGGGCTATTTAGTGAGATGGTGTAAATGTCAGGTTGAGGGCCTGAATGACAACTTCAGCAAGTGGCGATTGTTTCAATGAATTAGTAATGAGACATGCATATTACCTGCCAGGACAGGTTCACCTTTCAAAACTGGTATGCTACCTTGCACAACACCAATTATACCTTGGGGACCAATTATACTGTTGGAAGTTGGTGTATATTGAAAGTGCTTATAGAGCATGGTGATAACTACCTCAAACAACACCAACTATACCTATGGAGAACCACTGATAGATGTTGGTGATAAATACCCTCTACCTTGAATAACTCCTATTACAAGTTCAGATGACTACTTAACCCTTCCAATGCTAAGGCTACTTCTGTCCAAAGCACACGGATGCAAAGATTGTTGAAGCTTCTAAGCCGTGTCATGTTGGTATTCATTAGATAGCTCTCACTGAGTACTCTCAGATGAGCACCCATATGCCAAGGTTTCAGTCATTTTTCAGCTTCTTTTGTACCATTTTGTATTGGCTAAATTAGCCATCAGCAGCATAAGGGTTGGAGACCTTGGAATCTTGGTGCACACAAACTTTCATATTATATATTTCCGACCATATCTGTAGGTAACTCCTTAGAAATCTCTGTGGAACTACCTTACATAACTCATTATATTTAGAAGGGAATGCTTTAAGATTTTATTGTAAACTACCTTGCTATACAACACCAAATACACCTATAGGGGATTGCTTCAAAACTTTGGAGTAAACAACCTTGCCCAACACTTATTATTGTATCTATAGGGGATTGATTATAGATCCTGGTGCATGATACCTTGCATAACACCAGTTAATATCTATAGGAAACTGCTCATAGACCTCAAAGCATATACTACCTTGCACAGTACCAATTATATCTATAGGATAGCGCCTGCAGATTTCAAAGAATACTACCTTACACAACACCAGTTATATCTATAGGAAACTGCTTATAGATCTTGTAAGTACTTTACCTTACACAATACCAGCTATATCAAATAAATTCCTTATAAATCTCGGAAGTATTTCACCTTACGCAACACCATTTATATCAATAGGAAACTGCTTATAGATCTCTAAGTATATTACCTAAGTACACAAAACCAGTTATATCTAAAGGAAACCGCTTATAAATCTTGAATTATACTACCTTACACAATACCAATCATATATTTGGGGTATCTATATAAGTTGCTCATATGACTACCAAAATTCCATGTTCAATTCCACTATTTAGCTCAATATTTTTATTTGGCAGTATGCCAAAGTTCTATTTAATACATAATTCAAGCTGTAATGTGTGACATGCTTGAAGTGTAATAACAAATAGCATTACCAGGATAAAGCCTTTTCCTCGCTTAATTCTGAATAAACCTAATTTCCCTTACATAATCTATCACGCATTAAAGGATTATAGAAATTAAACTGAACCTTATTCTTAAGACCAGATTCCTCAATAAAGAGTTCATACTCAATACTGCTTAACAGCATGGCATGATGGCAAATTGGGGCCTTGTCAATCAATAGGATTTAAAGCATAAAGAAATCTTCATAATCATTGTGGTATTTGATACACAATTATCACTTCGATGATCAGATTCCTTACATTTCAATGAATAATTTATTAAATAACACACCTATTTATTATGAATTTTATTTTACCTCCTGTACCTCCAGTTTAACTTAGAGAATAGTTGTGAGGCATACTGATGATTAAGATAATAATAACCCTTGTTTTATGCACTTAATTACACACACACACAGAACTATACTGAGCATATCATTAACACCCTTTCTTCTCATAACTATCATAATTATCAATCACAAATAATTCTTCCTGAGAAGTTTCCATTTACACCAAGATGAGTCCTTCACTGACTAGCAATGATGCTTGTGGCATCAATCATTTAGGCCTGAATTAACACCCATTCACATATGGAGAGTACAAATGGCCGTACAAATAAGGAAATATCTTGATAACAAAATAATATTGTAAGAAATATTTTAAGCGAAAGATGTTAGGCTATCAATTTCCTTTTCAAAATACATGTATCTTAAAAATATTACTCTTAATTGAATCAGATCATGTGTACACTACAAACACAAAAGGGTTAACAATCAACCAATTAGCATATTTAAAAAACTATAAGCACTTTCATACTGCAGGGACATCACCATTTATGTAGCTAGTAAACAGCTTTAATTAACATCATTTTCAATCACATCCGACAGTGGGAATAGTCAAATAGCATGTCATAAAAGTCATGATTCATTAATGAAGAGATACTATGGGCTTCCAGTAATTGGCATCAGGGAGGTACATACAGAATCACTTTGGAGTACTTGGAAGCATCAAAGCTATTTACTAGTGCTGGTTTCTGTATAAGCACAAGCACCAGAACATAGTCTTAGCCAGCAGGGCGTATGGCCATTTTTGGACACCCAGACCCTTAAAAAGCACCCCTCAGGACATCCAACTTTTTTTGTACGGAATTTCAATCTCAATCTCAAGCATATAATTGAATTTGTCCATCTCCATATAAATCCTGTGACATTGTATAAGGATACTATTATGACTTATTTTGATAGATTTATATATGTTCTCCAATATATTATGGGCCCCCTTAAAAATTTGGATCACCCAAAGTTTGACAATTGCTAATTGTGGACACCCAGTTTCTAAATCCTGGCTTAGACCCTGCACCAGAATAATTGTGCACCTTTCAGAAAAAATACAGTGTTCAGTGTTTTTGAGACCTAGTTTTCTTTAAATGTCATTTTGATTTGTCTGATAAAGCAGTTATCACATACTTGTGAAAAGGATCCCTATATATGCACCCTACTTGAGGATAAAGCCAATGTGTAAAGACATTTAACCAACCATGTGAGTGTGCTCAATCATGTTTGCACAATATATTGACACCTAAAACATTCCCCCACATATCTTTTATCATTCTTATAAAAGCATGCCCTAGGCGTGTTATAAAGGAGTGTAATCTTGACAATGTCAATTTTGTCTAGAACCGGTTGATTCACTGCCATCAAGGACTGAGCTGTTAAAAAGAGGCCACACATCACCTAGCATAGGGATAAATACCCTTAATAAGAAAACGGTATGGTAAAGTATCGGTACCAGTACCAATGAAACGGTACAGTACTATAACAGTACGGTTAGCAGTACTTTATTGCATCAATACCATATCAATTTTGTCATGAATAGTCAAGTTTAAGATAATGGACAATCCCTAATAAATGATAACTTCAAAGTTGTTAATATCGTTAAAGAGTACCTTTAAGAAATGAAACAGTATGATACAGTACTTGTTAAAACAATACCGATACCCGGTACCTCTTAATGGTATCCTCTTAATGGTATCCGTACCTAATCTAGCATGGCAACTGTACTTACCAAAGCACTTGACTATATGATAAAGTTGGTCTATGTCAGAGTCACCTGGAAACAGAGGTTCCCCTGTCAACATTTCTGCCAGCAAACAGCCTAGAGCCCAAATATCTACAGCCCTGTCAAGCAAAATAAACATATAATTAATAATCAATTCAATGGTCAATGGGTTAAAATGCAGCACATTTATTTGGCCTAGGATATATCTAAAGCTTAATTAGAATGATTGATTACCAAATTGTCAGTTATGTTGATAATTTCAAATTTTCCGTAGACTTCAATTGCATATTTTTTTTGGCCATGGCAAGTTCTAATCTGCTTCCAAGGACAGATAATGGTAGAAAAAATATTTCTTGCAAACTCCCTTCTAGAATGAAATGCTGTGCAGCGAGTAATACATAGATGTTCTTTAACAGAATATATGAGATATTAGAACAAAATAAATTGAATCTAAATATGGCGATTCAGTTGACTATTCCAGCAATTCTTTAACACTTTGGTTGGTATTATCAGAGAAAATGGGACACCCTGAACAAAAGAAATCATAAGTATTGAAAGTAGGCTAAACCTTAACAGTAAAAGCTCCCATTTAATTGCTGCTGGCATGATAGACTCAGACTAAGGTTTGGAAAAGGAGATTCCAGCCTAATCTTGCTGCATGTCGATCACATTACACACAGTGTTGATTTGCTGTTTCTCATTTGCCGACAAATATCTAGGGCTTCCCATTTAGTTCCAGCCCAGCCAAATATCAACACAGCATGTGACTTGCCAGGCTTCCGTGTTATGCTATCAAGTGGCAATAACAGAAGTCTCAAGCACACTTGAACCACCTGTACATAACCGCTATGATTTATGTGAGCTGGCCCCCAGGGGAGACTTGATTCAATTACACTTCTAGTAGATGTATTAACCCTTCCAATGCTAAGGCTACTTTCGTCCAAAGCACAACAATGCAAAAAAATTTGAAACAATCTAAACCCTGTCATGTTGGTATTCATTGGATAACTCTCGCTGAGTACTCTCAGATGAGTGCCCATGTGCCAAGGTTTCAGTCAATTCTTATGGTATTTTGCATCATTTGGTATTGGCCAAATTAGCCACCAGCAGCATAAAGGCTTATACTACTCATTAATCTCCAAAGTGGCCTCAAAAAGTATGTAAATTTGGGGGATTTCTTTCGCATGAATATTTCCTAAGAAAAATTATATATTTGAAGAGAGGAAATGAACATTATAACACAAGCAACATCTATCCATATAATTTTATTTAAAATTATTACCAAGATATGTCAATGAATTTAAAGAATCCAAAATATACTTTTCAAGGGAATCTTTAAGCATTCATTTCTTATTTGTTTCTTTATAATCTGACTCTTAGATGAGCATCATATGGATTCGAAATGAGCAGATCTTGCATGTGCCTGGGTTATGGGTCACAGCATGAGGTTGACTGATATACCCTGCTTGCAGTCATATAGGAAAGCTGTATCTTCAAGAGACAGGTTACTAATGACATGTGTGAGGTACTGATTACACTGTAAACATGCTAGTCATACTGGGCACACATCTGAATGTGTCAATTGTGCCTTGGGCCTAATGTGAGTGTATGGCAATTGGCCCCTCGTTACTACTCACTGGTATCCAGCTCTATGGTTAACTCTACCAAAGCATAGGTGAATGAGGGCTTGAGTTTAACTTTTTGTTAGAAAGAGCATCAAATAACAAGTTTAAGAAAATGCCAATATTTTGAAAACTGTTACTTAGTGTTGGGAAGATCATCGATTATAATCGACGCTTACTCGGTTGCCTCTTTCATAATGATTTATCGATAATGAAACTGGTTATCGATAATAATCGGAAAAAACGACACCTAGCGGCGAAACATGAAACTAAAAAACGGCAAGTTGTCAGCTTTCTCGCAATGAAACTTAAGCTCCAAAACACGTGAAAAGGTAGTAAAAGTGTTCCAAAATGTAAAAAGATTATTGGTCTTACGAATCATATACTGGTATTCAGGTACCAATCCAAATTATGCATGTTGGGGATGCAAGCTGGAGCAGATCGTAAGAGCTTATTTGGTGCACTTTCACTCTTTCTAAGGAGTTTTACAAAAGGTGCACATGTTTCAAATTTTGCACTCTAGGCCTGTACCCAATTACCGAAAGAATGCGATGAACTGATTATGATCGATAATCGATCGGTTGGCTGTAACTGATTATCGATTATGAAATTACAACCGATTCCCAACCCTAATGTTACTGATAGAACAAGATTGAGGTCTGAACCTATTTTCTCAAGATGACACTTGAAACTGATAGATAAAATAAATTAGTTAAGATGGTTTAAAAGGGTTTTGCTTACCTTCCATATTTTGTATCCCCAACTAGTAATTCTGGTGCCCGGTACCACCTAGTGGCCACATAATCTGTATACGCCTCGCCAGGCTGTGCCAACATACGTGCAAATCCAAAGTCACACAGCTTTACTATTGACGACTTACTAACTAAAATATTTTCAGGCTTAATATCTCTATGAATAATCTGAAAAAAATATCAAAAAGAAATTTGAGTCAACAAATTTCATAGGTACATATTTCAGGCTTTGTAAATACTAGAACAAGTGTGATGTGTGTGTTACAACCTACATTTTCCATTTTTTTAATATTGTTAGAAGTCTGAACTGGTATTTTGACTTTGTTTAATCTCAAGTATATTTGTAGGGTTCTTGCTGCTGAACCCTTCTCTTGACCCTAATACATATCATTATTAACCAATGGACTAACCAATATTGCTTGCACATTAAAAGAGTTTTTCTTCAATAAGTTATCAGGATCATATTACCTATTTAAGTTATATAAATGGCAATTATGCAGCAATGAGAGAACAACCGGAACTATTACCAATAGCAATTGTAGGACACAAGAATGATATCAATTTTGTTCTGAACTTCATCATTTAATCAAAGAGATGCATACCTTCATAGAATAGAATATCAAAGATGCAATACTTCTACAAGGTTTTGTGAAAGTTTGAAAGAAATATATTTTTAGAGCTTTCATGACACATAACCAGTTCTTGAAATACTGAAATTAGAATTTTACCTATTTCGAATATAAAATTGTGTAAAATCAAAAATAAATTCTACTTACATTGTGAAGATGACAGAATTCTATGCCTTTGAGCACCTGCCAGAGAACTTTTCTACACATGTCTTCGTCCAGCCCATTAGGGCAACGTTCTAGGTCATCTAATACTGTGTGATCCACAAACTCAAATACTAGATATAGCCGCTTCTTCCGTCGAAACACTTCTATTAGGTTGACTAGATTTTCATGCCGTAATTGCTGAAATACAAAATGTTGTGTGTTTTTTTCATTCAATACAAACAGAGAATCAAAAAGGATTTGTATGGACCACACCTTTCATTAAGTGTGAGAGTTTGATAAGACAATCTGACAAAATAAATATTTTGGAAATTTAAATAATTTGAATCATATTAGACATAAGCAGCATAAGGGTTAACCCATTTACACTTGTAGCAACCTAAAAGGCCAGAATATTTCTCCAACAGGGATTGATTTAAGAAAAATTTTCTGGTCGGTTTTCGGGCGATCTCATATGATAAATGATAGTCAGTCTTGGGTCGGCCGGACAAATTTCAGGGCGTGAATACCGCCCGGACACCCACTTAAGTCAAACCCTGTCCAACCAGGAAATAAAATGAACTGGAAATAGATATGAGCCAAACTAACAACTTTCTTTTATTAACAAACATTTTGCCTATTCATACTTTGCTTTCAGCTGACCTCCTAAAAGCTTTCAATTTTAAATGATCTAATGCTATATTATTGTTCGCTGATGAATATAACTGTCCTTGTATTTAATAGCAATGGTTGTAAAACATGCACTGTATACAGCTCTAATTTGGAGTGCTAAATAAATGCTTTACAGCCCTGCTGGAGGGTAATTGTGCTACTTTAAATTTGCATTCAAGCACTTCAACTATATATTTATTTCTATATAGATATTTATTTGAAGGACGTTATTTTGGCACTATTGTGGGGAGCATTAACCCTTTATCACTCAATGACGCAATAACGCGTTACATGAGTGCAGCTGCACTTCCTCAGTAGCGAGTTATTGCGTCATTGCATTTGTGCACTTATTCCTACGAAGCGAGTTTTGGCGTATATAGGGTACCACGATCTTAGATCGCTGGTACACAAATGATTGTTAAATAAAGATACAAAATTATTGCCCCTACCTTTTAATCGTAATCTATAGTTATTTAATGCTTATTTCGGACTCGAAGTCCGTGATTTTCGGCGGGAAAACTACAAATATGGAAGTCATGGGGAATTCCCGCCAGTGACGTTGTCGTGTGGCGTCCTTAGCAACACACAAAACCATTGATATTCTCTCGTGTTTTATCGTTGTTTCTGCCATCAAATGGCTAGTTTAAACCAGGAAAATTCCGATGAAGAGTGGAAGAGGATCGACTATTGTCCCCTTCACGATCCATGGGAATCAGACGATGATATCCCACTCAATTAACCACTCAACGAAGACGAACTTGCCGAGGTGCGTTATTGACAGTGCGTCAAGCGCAAAATCAGACAAGAAATCAACTTTTAAGTTGATATATTGTAAACACAAATAATATCATATTTAATGAAATGAAAGATACAAATAAAAAATGGAAATTACTCATTTAACTTGTTTAAAGTACTGCTCCCTATGCACTGCAGTGCACTACGCAACAATGTCTCTGAGGAGTAACCCCTCATGCAGTGCAGGGGACATGGCAACATTGTTGCGTTGAGTGATATAGGGTTAAAAGTAGCGAAAATACCAGACATACAGTATTACAATTGGTATTGGGAATATGACATTTTCTGGGTAGGAAAATATAATCTAGGTTGGACGCCCATTTCCAGGGGACAATATTTCTCATTAAACCAGTGATAACCACAACTATGAATGCCCCCCTAATAGCAACTTAAATATCCAACGGATTTACATTATGGAAGGCACAACCTATAAAGACTAGGTTAGGTACAGTTACTAGAAACAAACATTTTTATGCCTTGCAGTGCACAGATTACTGTTTTTGTATAAACTATGAATAATATCATGACAGTTATTACAATTATTTGATAACAGCTGACATCCTGAATAATGATTTATTTTTGAGCACTTCAGTTCAACAATGATGACTTGTCTAAATGAGTTCTCCAACATGCATTATTTCTTCTTGAGACATGCTGTGGTATCAGGAAAAAGTGATAAGATTTGCATTATAAATCAGCTATTTGTGGTTGATTGCCACAGACATATATAATGGCAATGAACACTCTTTCACCAACATACTAAAAGAAGTGTAATAAGATATTTTTCTAAAAAGCTGTATATGATCTTTTGTAACGTCATACCAATATCACAATTCAGAACTCTGAAGTGTTACCAATATATAAGTAGGGATTGGCATGTTAACATTTTTCACAACAGGATCTATGATATTGATAATTCCTTAACAATACATTCACAGATGAATAACTGAAAAAAAATCATAGGCTTTTTTAGTTGACTTTTGAGTATTGCAATACTGATGACAAAAACCAAACTTGAGTACTGCTTCAATCTTTGACTGCATGATATCCATTGGCAGCTGTGTGATTTCTGCTAATAAACGCACCACAGTAGGCAGATGGATGGAATTGTTATCAAACACAGTAGCATGTATTGAATAGCGCAGCTCCTGTTACCAGTCTGCCCTACTCCACATCAAAATGAGCTGCTATGATATTAAAACAATCATTTCACGCAGCTTCGAGCATTGATTGATAGAACAGGACAACTGTGCTGCTGCAGAGCCTATAAAACCCATTCATCCCCAAAATAATCACACAACTGCGTCACTATTTGGGGGATGGGGTTTTGATGAATGAATTAGTATCATTTGGAAAATGTGGGTTTAGCTGTGATTAACATTTCTCCATATTTGATGGAGAAATGTTAATCACAGGAAAACCCACATTTTTGCAAAAGTAAAAGAACTAATTCTTTTTTTTTTATCTCAAGTTGTTAATCCATTTAGCATCATAGCATCCATTTAGAGGGGAACTCATAACATGAATCATACCATCCTGGTGAGAGCTTTTTTTTAAATGCAGAATGTAGAAAATATCTGAAAAGGTTTGCAACAATTCAATTTAAATCATTTATTCATATCTTTTTGAATAATAAAAAGAACTACATGCAGCAAAGGAGACACTCATTCTTGTGTTGCAGTTCTCATATTTTGTGGTTTTAGAGCTTGCCTTTCGTCATCTAAAAATGTGACTATATAGTACACATATTAAGGTTTTTCTAGTTAAAATGCATAAGTAGAGAAATCATTTACTCTTTGTTGGTCAGATAAAGTAGACTACACATACTTTTTTCACTAAGTGACTTGATATTTTTTACATTAAACCTCATCCTGAAGAGTAGTATGTATAGTGTATGACTGACCTAAATAAACATTCATTCAACCCTTCCCCCTTTTATAAATAGGCCTAACTATTTCCAAGCACGCGTTTGGTCTTAAAGCTGTACCTAAATAGCATTTCATATCCATTTCCACAGGTTTAGCCCTATTAGGGTGGGAAGATTAAGTAGTAAATTGGGCATGTATTGTACTGTACAACTCCTTTAAATCATTTTTCTATCTATTTTTAAATAAAAATTTATATCTATATACCGTTTTAAACAGGCCTAACTATTGCCAAGCACGCGTTTGGTCTCAAAGCAGTACCAAAATAGCTTTTCCGTATCCCTTTCCTCAGGTTTGGCCTAAGGGTGGGAAGACTAAGTAGTAAGTTGGGCGTGTATTGTAGTAGCCCAGTGATGCAGATAGATTGTGTTCTGCTAGAGATGGTCAGGATAAAGACGAGTCTAGCTTGTCATTTCCCCCATGATGTAAGTCACCCCAGCTCGCACTGACAATGAGCCTCCTCTGATTCACAATGACAGGGGCCGTGCCCTAGCGACCAACAATATTATTGCGGACACCTTGACTGGGTAGTATCTAACCACCACACACACATGTACATAATAGCCCTTAGTATCACAACTGCAGGAGTCAAGATATGAATTACATGATGATAGTATCAAGATACTATCCTTTTATGATAGACACTCATGTCAGCGAGGCAGGAGAAAGTGTGATGTATTGGAGAGACACCATGCAATGCACATGTCTATCCAGGTGGTGTATTGTGTAGGGTAATAACAGTAGATAATTAGCATGTGAGACTGCACCTTGAGGATGAAGGTTACCTGCAGTGCAGCCAATTACTGATTAATAATTAAGACCGGTAATGGGAATGAATAGAAAGGTGGTTGTTGGCCTGAGGGAAACTTCTTTGAACCTCAAAGACCTGCATTGATCTACGCTAAGAATAGATTTGGAAGTTGGGACCAGTGGTGAATTTTTAAAACCACATCTTTCACTGTTGTAAGTGAGAGTAAGGTTATAAAGGAAACACTAAGTTGTGCCAGCAAGTGCCATGCATTAATTATCTTCCTTTTGGGGCTAATGCAACAACCATTAGCTACAAAAATTCCACAGACGCAAACACACACAGGTATATATACATGTATACATATATATATATATATATATATATATATATATATATATATATATATATATATATATATATATATATATATATATATATATAAACACATATAGACACTGTAGATCTGGTTAATTTGCCATGTCCAAAATTTGGCAATCTAGCCTTTTTTTAAAGAATTTTCCGATTCTTAATTTACCGATCGTGATCGCATGCCATCGGTAAATCAAAAACAGCAGTCAGCTATTTTAACGTTGACACAATTACAGTACACCCCGGAGGACAGAGTGACACATTAATTACATTATCGTGTGATAAAAGGGGCTTGGGAGGGTGGATTGAAAAAGGGGATAGGGAGAATGGATAAAGGTTAATACTAATAAGACAGGAGAGTCAAGTTGGCACAAGTTGTATACACTAGTTGGTGTCTGATCTCATCATGGCTTTTGATGAGTGAAGTAGACGACCATGCACCAATAACAATATCAATTACAATTTATATACTGAGGCACAAGAAATATAATCGGTTTGTGCTCTATTAGAACCAACCTTAAGCATTCTTCCAATGAGTGCATCAGTATCAATTCTGGATTTGTAATATGCATGTACTTATTCTAAAATTGAGAAAAATATGAAAAGCTTAACCTTTATAAAATATAAATGATATACAAAATTCAAGTCACTTACCTTTAACATTCTAACCTCTCGCATCGCAATCTTTTTGACCATCTTGTCATCTTCCGATTCCAAGAATTTCTTAATTGCTACAATTTGTCCAGTCTCTTTATGTCGACACTTAAGCACCATTCCATAACTCCCTTCACCAACCAAGCCAAGGTTCTCATATTTCTCCATGGCTATTCCACCGGTCACCACCATCAGCAGTTCTGAAACAAAATAAGATTTTAAATCAATTTTCTATACAATATAATACAATCTATACAACACTATACAATATAGTTAAAAAGAATCATACTGCTTTAAAACGATTGTTTTATTTATTCATCTAAATGCATGTTTGCCATTCATGCTCATATTCTTTTGGGATTGACACTTTTGGGACTCCAGATTTTTGGCAAAATGACACCCAGTTGCAGGGCTCGACGGTCCCCAGAAGGACCAAGTAGGCTGGCAGGGCTACCTGAACCCAAAATCAGGTAGTCCCACCAGCACTTTAGGTAGCCCCGCCATTTATTCCAAAAAGGCAAAAAGGTTCTTTTTCCCCCTTTTCATGTTAGTTATGGTACTTATATTTTTTTTCTTCTATTTTGTAGGTTGCATGCTTAAGGGATGCTATATTTTTCTTTTTTTAGCTACCATTTTGTAGCATTTTAGTGGGGAACTTCCTCAGGATTCAGGTAGTCCAGCGGGACTACCTGAATCCATCTTTAGGTAGCCCGACAAGGCTGTTTTTGGAATTCAGATCTCCCGGGAGATGGGACTATGCTATTTGTCGAGCCCTGAGTTGTATTTTGTACGATTTTCTGTGTTTGTTGAGTCAAAGGAAACATTTCAAAAAAGCAAACTTTGTTTTGTTATAATGTCAATATCTAGGGTTGGTATGATTATTCTTGTGAATTAGGTGGCTGACTTTTGACCCCCCAAAATTCATGAATCCTCAGTTTTGACCCCCTGTTTCCAAATCCTGGGTAAGACCCTGTAAATCCTGAGTAATCTTACCATGTAATACCACTTAAATACTTTTAATATTATTTATAGTTATATGTGCATTTAACGTAAATGTCAACACAACCAACAAGCACCATGCTCATGAACCCTGAGAGGCTACACAGCCAAACCTAAGTTTAATTTAATCTCTATTTTTCTGAAATGGTATTAATTTCCTGAGAGAGTAAATTAATACCATTTCTAATGTAAATGATAAAGAGGGTGGGCAGTAATAAAAAGTATCATCTATGGCAACCTTATCATTTAAGTATAAAGCATGGTTCATAGCAGGATTAGTTCTTTGTATATAGGAGATGAAGAAGATGAAGAAGAAAAGAAGGAAACAAAGATGAAAAAGAAAAATGATGAAAATGATAATGACAATGCTGAAAACAATGAAAAATACTTTTTTAGAATAGATTTTATGCAAATCTTTAAGCTTACATGCTGCGGTGTCCACCCATCTGGGCATTGTGGTCAGAATTAAATAAGGTTTATGTGTGTTTGAATCAAAAGAACAAAAATCTTTCAAATTCAAATACAATTTTTTTCCGTCTTTTATAAGTTACACTTTTACATATGTTTGCTTATTCACATTTCTTCGACTGGTTTAAATATGGCACGTGAAACTAAAGTAAGCAGTTTATAGTACCGAGTATCAAGGACTAAAAGGTTATGCCATCTTTAATAAAAAGCAATGCCAAAGGTTATGCCTACTCCAATAACACATTTGCTACACCATTATCTATCATGACTGATGGGTGGAGTATTTTACAATGATTGGTGAATAAAAAACATGTGTGTGGTATTTGACCTTATTCTTTAAGAATTTGCTGAGCCATTCAGCATGACATGTATTGCAGATGACTGACAGCTAAAAACACCACTTTTTAGCTCAGTGTCAGAGAGTGCTACAAAGAACTCTGGAAGAATCTTACACAGATATTTTTATATAAATGTAACCAAATTTTTGGCAAAAAGCCATCAGTTGTCATAACTATTAAATCTAACAGTTGTATACCAAGTTAAAAATTGTCCAATTGGTGAAAAGTGTATTCTACCTTACACCAATAGTCACTACCATGTCTATCTATTAATTCAAATTTAAAAAATCTTAGTTTGTCATAACTACTAAATCTAACAGTTGTATACCTTGAGCTAACAAATGTTTAATGAGTGAAAAGTATATTCTAATGCACACCCATAGTCACTATCATGTTTATATCTATGTATTTAACTTCAAGAAATCTTAGTTTATCTAGACAAATAGGCCTGAGAGAACTGACCTGACCACCTGTTCACTAAGGCAACTTTCACTATCCAGTCAATGATCACTCAAAGCAGGATTAATCCAGAGTCACACTACATCTTATCACTGATTCTTTATGTATTTCTGATTTACGAACAGTTACTCTATAGAGTTATTAGATCTCCCTTTAATTTCTGTGACACTCTTAAATGTACATGTAGGTTGAAAGAAGCAACAGCTTGGTTTCTCATACGAAACATGACCAGAACCTATAAAAAAATAACGGCGGGTGTTGCCTTAGACCTTATAATACCAGCAGGTGCAATTACGGTGTTTCCCCGTACGGCTTAGGATTATGGTCGCCTGGGCCATTCATGCTAACTGCATTAAGTAATTACCTTGGCACAGTTACTAAACGGCTTGCTTTGAGTCACATGTACATACATGCATTCTACAAAGCACCACAAGCATAAACACTAGTAAACAAAACCTTAACCACCGAATACAATACCTATTGTCTCCAGAAGGACTCACTTCTCAAAGGAGGTACAGCATGATACAGACGCTTTAAAGTAATCCAAACTGATTTTGACAAGCTTACAATAGAGATCTCTACTCTAATGGAAACAAATAGGTTAACAATAAAAGAACCAGTTTATTCCATGTACAGCTATAGGTTTATTTACAATTGTTCGGTGTGCCTATCACCATTAGCAATGACCTGTCTTTGTAAATACTACAGCTCACGATAGCTTAATACAAGGTTACAACTAAAAGACCTCTCAAATGCCACTGCAGAGATAAATTATTCAACCATGAAAAAACTCCAACTACTTAACTTTAAATGCAAATGACAAACATCCGCTATTGCAATGCTACGTCTTTTATTGTTTCTGTTATTGCTTCCCGGTGTCAAGTGTGTCTGAGGAAAGCTCTGGGTCTCTAAATGTTACGAGCAAGTTGATAGCAAGTTATCATGAGAGGAAATGCCAAGGTATGATAAGTGTGTTCGACTGGCATGAGAGATTTGTCCCCTAACCTACATGTGCGCACTTGGGCAGGAGTAAAAGCCCTGGATCAAGGCACTCCTGCCATGCTTTAATGGGATTGGACAGGTAGCCGTGGGAACACCATGATCATGACACAATTCCTAGAAGATGTAGGGCTTCTAGGAGTGCTTTACTGATTAGCTCTGGATACCAGCTAGACTAAGTGACCATGTGCTGGCATGGTAACAGCATGGCTGTGATAGCTAATGCTTAGAAATTTACACACATCCACACACTATCTCATCAAAAAAATGATAGCATTTCCCAATAAAGTACATGTGCATTAAAAAAATAAAATTTCTTGATTATTTTGGGCCAACCAAAAATATGATCTCGCAGCTCAAATGATTACTTGAAGGATAACTATATTTGGTGCTTATATTCTAGATTCCACACATAGAGTGCTTTATTTTATGTCATGCATTTTGTCTTTCATGGGGTTAATCTACTTAATCAGATAAGACATGACGCCTATATCCAGTACAATACAAATTACTGCCTTTCATATAGCATACTTGGTTTTGGGTGAATTGAAATTGTATTCTGTTATGCACACCAGCAATAAAACCACCACTGTTAACAGGACTCGGGTATTGTTTCAGTAGTCCATGTAACTAAAATATTCTTGGCTGCTAGAATATCAGTGAAAGAAGCTAAATTAGTATGGTTAGGACATCTAAGGGATTGGCACCTTTAACATTTTCTTGATGCGATAAAATATCAATATCTCCTTAGCAATAAGATATCTTTTACAAAACTTTTAACAACACTGCCTGCCTCCCAGAAACCTAATTTTGATAAATTAAGCACTGTCAGCTTAAGATATTTCCCTAGAATAAATAGTAAACCACCTTTGTGCAGAAACGTCCAGGAAGCAGTTACGTCAGTTTTATATAGTTAAGCTGTACCATGCAGTATTACAAATCTCAAACTATGAACACAATACTTTTTCCCAATCAATATCGATATATATAGTATTGTATAAAGTAACAGTACTAACGGAACCCCTAGTTCAGGGTGATAATCAGCTACCAATTCGAAGTCCTTCAAGTATTGTTGAGGATCCCATTCCACAATGGACTTTTGCAAATAAGTATCAATAGGGTTAACACCTACTTTTCCTGTCTCCAAGGCTGGTAGCTATATTAGTTACCAAATGCAGTAACTTTTCAACTTTTGTTATCACAAAAAAGAGATTATCAATAAATCATAAGTTTCTTACTTCAAGTACCTACAGACTCTCCCTAAACAAGCACATTAAACCAGAAAGGTCTGCTGTTGCTAAACCACTGTGAAAGTGGGTTATCATCTTGGGCCGACTGCTGTTATGTTTCTGATGCTTGCATGGCCTAGAAACCCTGGCCTCCCCCTCCTGGTTACGCGATAGCACAAACAGACCCAAATATCTGCCACTGAGTGCTCACATTCCAACTGTACAATGTCAGCAGTGGCAGCAGCCACCACAGCTGCCAAGGCTGCTTCCTCACAGACTCAAGAGTCTGTGCAGTTCACTAAAAGACTGGTGTTCACACGCAACCACTAGGCTCTATAGGGCACAGTCTTAGACAGCAGGGCGTCAGGGTGCCTTTAGGACACCCAAATTTCCTCAAAAATCAAATATTTCTGTGTGCCAATTCTTGAAATGTCAATTTCAAGAAGATAATTTAAGTTTTTCCACCTCAACATAATTCCTATGACATTGTATAAGGATATTATGCCTTTATTTCAATAATCAAATACAGTTTATGGTTGTAAGATTTCAGAGTATATATTGTGATCTTCCCTGAGAAATAGGACACCCAAAGAGTTTGTAATTGCCCATTTTGGGCAACCAGTCTCCAAATTCTGGCTATATACGAACCTGCTCCATGGTCATACTTCCACATAACTCAAGAGTGCAGTGGCTCCAGGGTCTTAGCAAATCTTAAAAATGCCTGACCAAAACAGGAATCATAAAAGCTTAGCTACCCTAGCTGTAGCTCAGCAACTTCAAATTCTTATACCAACTATGTGTGTACATCTACTAGTCAATTGATGTGTAACTTTTGACTAAAAAGTAAAGTAAAAAGTACAATGTACACATCAGGCATATCTTAGACAATGGTTTGTTCTAAGGAAAAGATTTGGGTATTACCCCCAAAAAATCCTGATTGAGATTTCATCATAGAAAGTTATGCTTGTCTTAAACAAAGTTTTTCTGGAAACTGCATAAATCCAAAAGACAGGCTAGACAGATCCTGGCTAAGTCCCTGAGTGGCTCTATATGGTTCGAGCCTTTAAAACCTAAAGAAGTTTGCACTTGCAGTCATAAGTATAAGAAGATAAATGAATCAGTGTTTCATAAGATAAGAAAATAGTTAGCGTAAGCGGCATGTTAAGTCCATTAATGTCTGTGGCATTTATTTTGATAGTACCTCTTTTACAATTGCTAAGCACATTTTGAAAATATTTGAAGGAGAAATGTAAATCCCACACATTCCCACCCAACTCAACCTACAACTCTTATTAAATTACCTGGCGAAGCCAAGTGCTTCTTTAAATGTGTTTTCCAAAACAATATGGATCCAGGTAATACAATAAAATTTCAAATTCCAATTTAATAATACAACACATTGTGCAGATTTTACAGTCATCTTCTTGCACTGCTGTTGACAGAATAAGGATGGAATACCATTATTTCATCATAGCTTTAAATTGTTAATAATTTGACACAGTGTAAATTCATAAGTGAATCAGTTCATTTTGTTGCTGTTTGAATTTGTTCATGATCCAATGTAATCACATGACAATCGCAAGGTTTGCATCATGTTTGTATATGTTTGGAAGTGATCATCTCTCATAATCTGCCACAATTGCTATTTCACAATCTCACATAGTCATGCCCAATTAAGTTGTGCAGTGAGTTTGGGCCTCAGTGACTCTGATTCGTCTGTTAGCAAACAGTACACTGCTCTAAAATGTTGAAAGTGGATACGGGTATTTAGTATTTTATTTTAGGTTTGAATTGTACATAACCATATCAGTTGATAGGGGAATATCTCTATTTTCTCGTTGTTTCATTTCATTCCTATCCAACTAATTCAAAATGTCAGCTGCCACAATTGATTTATGTTGTTTTTTTAAGTTTATTTCATAATTCAATTAGTCTCGAACACTCACAGCAATCAAGATTTTCAGCAAATCTATGCCACTGTCTCTCAATATTTTCTGAAAGAATGAGCCACCCCCATCAAAATAGTGATTATCAAAAGGTGGAAAAAAATACAGTGAATTTAAGGAAGTTGAATTTATAGAAGTCCTAAATCATGCTTTATCAAAATAACAAGCAGTAGGGGCACTGTATGGAAATTTGATGAAAAAGTTAGAACATACCACTCAAATAAACAGGAATCATATTCAGAACTATGAAGTGAAGTTTCAAAAATTCCATTGGAAAAAGATAAGTCCTAACAAATAGCCTTAGAATGAATCCAGTGTATTCCAACGGTAAGAGGGAAGAACTGTGATATATGAAACTTACTTCTATAACAGTAGTTCATAACACGCAGTATTTCACCGTTTCGAAGATTATTTACACAAGCAGCGAGACCTTCTCATTAGTTCAGCTTGGCCTGCTCATCACTATTCAATAAGAATTTGGGTTGACAGATATAGGGCAAGAATGATTGATGGCGCTGGACTTGGCTGAATAATAAAGGCATGAACCAAAAATAGATCCTTTATTATAAGATTTTGGTCTTGTAATTTGGTATCTAGGTACTTAAAATTCATAATGGCATCATGTTGCTTGTCCTTTTATTAAATTGTCCAGAAGCCAAGCATGGCTAACTTCACAACAGCAGATTAAGGACACCCAGTTTCAAAACCCAGCCATGGCAGGAGATTTTGATTGAAAATACATGAAGAGCTTCAAATGCACACGGCGGCTTCTTAAATGCATGCATAGAACACCTTTACCTGCAGATCAATATGGTTGGATTAGAGGTCATCGGAAATCTACCCCCAGGTTGTGTTAAGTAAAACCTACCAGAGGGTAGATTTACATTAGCAATTTTCTGCTTATATATTAATTGATAGGTCGGTCATTCTATAATTGCGGTACATTTTGGGGTAGATTGAAAATGACAATATCATGTAAATTTAACAAACTTTTTTTTGAAAAATACAGTGACTGACATTCCTACAGTCAAGGAAAAATAGCTGGTACAGGTTGTTGATCATTATTTCTTGATAAAAAAATATGTTTTTGTATCACCTTTGGCAAAATACTGTCCACTCTGTTACTTACAAATCATGAAATGTTGCAGGTACTTCAGAAAGAGTTTCAAGAATATGAGCAACACAACATATATGTCTGAATGTAATCATAATGAAACATATGCTTGCTTTTACAGTTTTTGTATTCCAAGAAGCTGAAAACTTCTTCTTTGTTAACCGTTGGCATGAAAAAGAAATGTCTTAACACATTTATGATGGCAATGGGACTGTTTCAAGTTTCCAGTGAAAGTCCTTTTGTAATATATTAATGGGAGGATTGAAATGGAACATTTCCCAACTTTCCACCAATCTTGCCTGTTTGTTTGGGAAATAAAATGGCAAACAAAGAAAAAAGGGTGTCCACCCTGTTACGTCCACTCTGTTATATTACGTCCACTCTGTTACATAACAGGGTGGACATTTCTGAGTGGACAGCTTCTAACATTAGCATAAAGCACCTTACTCTAAGAAACTGGCTTAAACATCTTAAATTTAACAGGTCAATACAGGCCAAAGGTCACTGAATAGCAGAAAAAACAGAAATGCTCCCAGTAACAGACATATCAGGAAAACATTTCAAAGACTTATTTAACATTGACTAGGCTAGACTTTCTTTTCATGTAATGAATCAAATTGGTCTGGCCTGATAAAGATTTGCACAATCTAAAGTGCACTTTCAACCTCTGCAATTATTGTTGGATCTTATTGGTAGTTTCGACCTGTAAGTGTCTCTGGAGATGAAATATCTTCTGCTACAATATCATAATTTGAATACCAACTGGGACAGTCTTCATGTCAACCATTGACAACATGGCTTGAGTTGAAATTTCAATGACCTCTGCTGGTACAAGGTAGAGTTGAACTTTGCTGTAGGCACTTTTCAAGTTTGTATACACATCAGTGGCATCTTTGCAGTCACCTCCTTGGTGAACAATGCGGTCAGACATTCGCCTAATGGTGGCACCCACCCCATCAGGGACTCCTTTCCTATGACCACTCTCAAAAAAGTTCCAGGTTCCAAATGTCATACCCCTTTGAGACTCTGTGTGTGAACAGGAAGACATTTGCTTTTTGTTTATATTGGGTACATGGCCCATCACTAAAATAGTGGATGGTATCAATTTCTGGATGCTTGTTTTGGATTAGATTAAGCACAGTGCCAAGATGAGCCCATATTGCAGCAGGACCAGGCTGAAGGCTTTTAGAAATAGTGCAAAATGTGTTGGCTTCACCACCATGCCCTACATAGTAAACACCTGTATGAAAGCTGATCTGTGTCTTGGAGGCACCAAAGTGTGCACTTAGAACTTCATTCTGCATTTTACACACATAATTTTCAGAGAAATCAATGTGCATGAGACACTCATTTGACATCATGTTCCGTTTCAAAGTACGATAAAACTTATACTGATGTCTGATGTTGTAATAATGGGGTTTGAACCGCCCTAGCTGGGAATGGCATTCATCAAGGAGATCTCCAATAGTTCCTCTCATCTCTTGTTTTACTGTTATTGTAACTTTTTTCATGGAATCCTTGATTTAAGTTTGAGATTGCCCACTCTGTTTCCCTGCTCAGTCCACCCTGTTACTATTTTAGTAACAGAGTGGACAGTAACAGGGTGGACAGATTTCTAAAAAAGTAGGTCATAAGTTTTGTCACCCTTCACTTTTTGCATGTGGCATGACTCAGCTTGAATCTCCATTTTACAAGTTTTCTATAGGCAATCTTTTTAAATTTCACATTCTAGTAATTCTATATATATTCAAGTAACAGAGTGGACACTCAAATGGGTACCATAAGGGTTCTCACTAAGATTTCTTTCATAAATGACCAAATGAAGTTGTCTGCTTAATGTAGGTCAGCCATGTCAGTCTGAAATGCATGGAGCTACCCTCTATTAATCATATGTGACACTAAAATAGGGGGAAGCTAGTTATTTATGTTGAAGCAGTGTATGTTAACAGAGTGGACACAGAACTTAGCGACACGCCTAAAAAGCACTTTTTTTCTCATATTTAGGTGAAATTATTTATTTTTGAGAATTCAAAGGTAATCATAGCATGACATTTAACTCATTTTGCTCTAAAAAATCAATTCCAAAAGTCAAGTTATAATCCTTTTTTAGCTTCATTGTTTCCCGCATGTACATTGCGACAAGTGGGAAAGGCAGAATGTCAAACATGTTTGAGCTTGAATGGATGTCATCCAGACTAGTTCCCAAAATTATCATAGAAATAACCTGTATTATGTAAAGCAATGATCTAATAAAGGTAAACATCCCTGAAAAAAAAGAAAATTGTTTTAATATTTATGAAACACAGTTGAGTGTAGGTGAGTGACGTAAAATGTCCCGCAATTATAGAATGACCGAGGTGTTATATCAAGGCTGCAGAAAAGGTTATTCTTCCAAAAAGAAAATTGAGAAGTTTGCTATTAAACTTTAAATATTCATAGTTTGTCCAGAGAAGCATTACACAGTGGCTGATATGTAGGCAAACCCCCTTGAAATTGAAAATGCTGATTTTCTTGATCACTATGATTTGACACCTTCCTAATCTATACAGCATGGTCTTAGCCAGCAGGGTGTCTGGGTGCCTTTTTGGACACCCAACGCCTGTTGCAAGATAAACCCCCTAAAATGGTGTTTATAGACCCAAATCTAGATCAAAACAATATTCTGTCTGGTACCTAATGCCAATACATAGGGACAAGTAAGGTAAGTTTTGATACATAATATCATTGGTGTGTAACAACCCTATGTTAGAAAAAATGAGTAAATTATGTATCAAAATGGCCAAAATAGGCTGTAACAAATGGCCAAAACAAATTTTGCCTAAAAGTAGACAGCAATTAAGTTTACAAATGTTGTCAACTTTGGGGTTTGTCATGTGTCAAACATCAAGGCATACATCAGTTGTGCAGCTGCCAAAGTGCCATTTTCCAGATGCCTTTTGGCAGAGAGATAGGTTATTTGCCATTTTCATGTTTTTATGTTACATTTTTACCTTTTTTTTCAATGGGTAAATGCACGATAGTATACTACTTCTATACCTCTATTAGAGATTAGTAATTTTGATATTTTCTGATAAACTAATGTCATACCTCTCTAAAAACCATGCGGATAATTAAAGATGTTCAACTGTATTTTGTGGGAAACCAACTATATTTCCTCAGATGAATTTCCGAAACAAGGTTGTCCCATCCGAAGAGCCATGTGTTCTCCTAAATGGTAGTGAGATTTCACAGAAATAGGGTAGTGGGCACAAGGTCCGTTGGAGTAGCCTACATACATGACACAAAAATAGTTTGAACACGTCATTTTCCTAGGGGAAAAAATAATTTACTGTTTCCGAAACATAATTTGTCCCGTCCGAAGAGTTTTCTTATTTGTTCACTTGTGGGATGGGCTTAGTATTTTCTTGCAAATTTCCTTTACTCATGTGAGGGTGTCTATCCTGTCTAAAAGATCATCCAAAAAGAAAAATCATCAAACACTTTTTTATATAATAAAATCCCTTTTTTTGAAAAAGAGGTTTTGTCCCGTCCGAAGAGCTCTCTGAGTGAGGAACTGAATAGTCAGTTTATAAGATGTTAAAAGTGAACTAGGTGCCTTAAAACTATGTAATGATACAATTAGACCGTTCATGGTTCATTACACAGATAATGGTACAGTACCCATACAGGGAATATCTTTAAAAGTTCATTTGGAAGCAATTGGGTGATGCCAAAAACAATGTCCCGTCCGAAGAGCTTCTTCAAGACAAAATTATATAGGGTACCAATCACACAAATATAGGCAGAAGGGGCTGTATTAAGCCTATGCGGCCATAAATATTTGAGAGGCCTTTCGAGGGGGGCAGAAGGGGTGGATGGGATTGTGCAGGATATTGCTGAGATTTGAGGAAAGGTCATAGGGTAGGGTGGGGGGGGGGGGGGGGGCGCCCCAGGACAGAGGGGCGGGCATAATATCATGGTGAGGTGTACTCTGTTCGAGGATATAAGTATTCAAATCTTAGGTAGAGTGTGAATATACACACACACACACACACACACACACACACACATATATATATATATATATATATATATATATATATATATATATATATATATATATATATATATATATATATATATATATATATATATATATATAAAAGACAACCAACACTTTGATGGCCTTAATTGGTATTCTTTCATTATCTCATAAATTTCAATTGAGCTGCATCTTATTTTGAAAGGTTATTTTTAGCAAAATACAGTATATATTTCTCAATTTCATGACTGTCAGGTCTGAACACCTTTTAAGAATTTAATTGTTCTGTAGGAAAATTGAGAGACTAACCTTACTTCAGCTGGTACTGGCACCTCCCCCCTCCCACCCATCATGCTTCTACTTCTTAAAAAAAGCATCTGTATAGGGTAGACCCATAAGTTATTTATAGATTGTGATGTCATCACTTGGTGGTGTTGGGACTTTGTGTAGCACCAGATAGCCTTTTCAGTATGTAGTGAGATGATCAGGCAGGTTGTTTTTATGATTTTATTTTGGCGGTCAAGCAATGTTGCTATGATACTGCACTTATGGCTTTAGATTTCCAGATAAAAAGTATATACAGTGTAATTTTCATTCCATTCTCAAAGGCTAATCAAGATACAGAAAAGTACAAAGGATAGGTCCAAGCATGTTCCAGGCAAAACTTTGATATTTTGTCCATTACTAAATATACCTTTGTATGCAGTGCTCACTTTGTTCAAGATCAAGGGCACAGTGATTCATTCAAATTTATTTTAAATCATCACATCAGTGTCACCACAGCTATATAGGAATGGTACCAGAATGTATTTGAACAGAGTTTGTACCCCATGAGGAGGTTTGTTTTAAAAGAGAGAGAGATATTCTGATTGATTTCAAGCAAAGGTTAAGAAAAGGAACCATTCTTGACAGGAAGATAAACGTTTTGAATTCTAAAAGGGGTTTCATTGAACCACTCAAACACCTCTAGGGGGTCTCATTTCAAAGTATTCAGGATATATTCTACCACAGTAAAAGTCCACCAGCTTACATTGTACCCATTTTCAAGAACCTTTAACTCAAAAGGTGTATTTATTGATCAAATGGCCCATTCTATCCAATAAACACACACAATATATATATATATATATATATATATATATATATATATATATATATATATATATATATATATATATATATATATATAAATATATATATATATATATATATATATATATATATATATATATATATATATATATATATATATATATATATATATATATATGTGTGTGTGTGTGTGTGTGTGTGTGAATTACCTGTCAATGAGTACGCTCTTCAGACCTGATCTTGGTAAATTACATTCTAACCAACTCTTAAGTTGAAGTTTTTAATGTCCCTCAAATGATTTATATACTAGCTATAATGTCCCTACTGATACATTTACTACAGTAATTCAATCTTTAAAGGTAGGTAAATTGTGTATTTCCCATTTAACATGATTTCGGAAATACCATCCCCTTGTACAATTTGTGCCTTGGGAATTAAAGGGATGATGTCCCGTCCGAAGAGTTCTGATGTCCCGTCCGAATAGCTCCTAAAGGGCAATAGCCATATCTGATATGTTAATAAATTCTTGTCTTAACATGTTCCTGCAACTGTTTATTGTTGTCTCTTAGTAATTCAGTTCTTGCTATTTTCATTGACAAATAACAGAGAAAATAGTTGCTCCTAAGCTGTGTTTTGTTTCACTGTCCGTCCTAGTATTATTGTAAGATTTGTAGAAAACACATATTTGTGCAATCTCAAAATCAAAAAAGCATTATATTCATTGTGATAGACATCATTTTGACCTACTAATAGTAATAGAAAGTTATTTCTAGACTTAAAACTAAATATCAAACAATTTCAGGCTACATATTTACAGCTTTGCATCAGTAAAAAGTTCACTTGTCCCGTCCGAAGAGCACTTCAAGGTGGGTAAAATGTCACTCAAATTCTCTGAGAATGGGGCTTAAGTTATCTTTTCCATATCAAATTATCAAACTACACATGCTAGGCTAACAGAAAAAATGCATCTCATTAAAAAACTAAAAACTTTATTTTTGGATGATTGTGGCCACCAAATATAGGGGTTTATCTTGCAACAGGCGCCAAACACTTAAAAAGAACCTCTCAAGTCTCAAGACACCCAAATTTCTTTGTGTGTAATTTCTAAAAATCTCAATCTCAAGTTTATAATTGAATTCTTTCATCTCCTTATAATTCCCATGACATTGTTTAATGATATCATTCCTTATTTTGATGAATTTATACATCTTTATGGTTGAAATATGAGTATATTGTGACCCCCCTTTTAAAATTTGGACACCCAAAGATTTTACAACTGCCAATTTTAGGCACCCAGTTTCTAAATCCTGGCTAAGACACTGCTATACAGTGACAATACTTAACAGAGCAAATACCAAGTACTTTTGAGAATGGAGGGTGTTCGTTTGTACAGATGGATTTGATGATTCTGCAGTAAAAAACACTCACATAACACAGAATACTGGTGGTTTTAAGGCATTTCAGGGATATCAATGAAAGGTAAGATAATTTTAAAAACCAGTTTAAAATACCGGCACTTTTTCATTTGTTTTTTTATTACCCCCCCCCCCCCCCCCCTCAGGGAAATTCCCTAGGAAGCGTGGCCCCAGAATGATAAAAAGTGCATTTTTCAACTTCTAAATTGCATACCATTGAAACAAAGTCAGAATACGAATAAAGTGATACCCTGCATATTTAGAGATAGAGTATTACTGTGGGCAGGGTGTCACACATTTTCCAATATTCCCTGTCTTCCTCTCTTAACCTAGGTCTTATAGCTATAGGATTTTACTTTACTTCTTTTTTCCTAACTTCTGACAGCTAGAAGTTGCCATTGCTATTGGGAGTGTTAGGTGTCGTTGCATCAGTTCATAATCATTAATCCCATTATGATAATCACTGATTATGATAATGATCTGCAATTGGTATTGACAATCATGAAATGTGGGTTACCTGTAATGTGTTGGTATAAGTATACCAAAGAATGATAGTCAACCACGGCTACTTCAATCGTACGTTTCCCTCAGAGCAAGGCAATGCGAAATGCCATCCATTGCGAAGCAGTTATACGCATAGTCATAGATATTAACAGTGAGATCTTGAAACTGTCATCGAATTAAAGTTCCTTGGTTCAAGTTTGAGATGTAAAATGATGCCGGTGAGTAGTTTCAAGAAGTTTCTTCAATAGAAACGGTAGATGAATATCTTCATAAACTCTGTTCTTAGTGCTCCGTCTCTAACCGAGTATTTGTGTTAGACAGTCTCAGTAACTTCTTGCATGCCCTAGCATTGTATTTGTAGTAGTAACTGTACTTCGTTTGTGCGTGAACCGTCTGTAAATAGAGCACGTAACACATCAGTGGCGTAAAATCCGGAGCGTGACGGAGTGCAGACGACTTGAACGAACCTTTCGCTGTTTTCTACTCCGGCCACACAGTCAAAGAATGCACGAAAGACAACTGACTAACTTCCTTAAAACTGTCAATGTCTGTGGTCTAAGAATTTTAAATAACAACACGACAAATACTGCATCGGGTACGAGTATCCCAATGTGGTTGGCATAGTTGAACCCTAATCCTGAGCGTGATTTATGCCTTATAGAAATACTTGTATCCACTGACAACAAACAGCAAGGACGATTCGATTTATTGTACGCACTCCCTTGAAATTAGTTTTATCGATTAAAACGTGGAGAAATGCTCCGTGATATATATGCAAAATTATCTAATAAATAATGTGAATCTGTTTTTAACTATTTTTTGTACTTCATAAGCAATATTTTGAATGACAATGCGTAGAGCACTATAAAAGTGTATTTTTCAGTGGGAGGAAGTGCAATTGATGGCACTGCAGGAGAGAGGTGATAGAAGTTTGGTCACGTGCTTTTTGTTTTCTCACACTTCCAACAGTAGATGGCGCCACAAAACAGGTGCGCGTCAGCTCACCGCAATCCGTCACAAGCACGGTTTCGATGCTGGGCATCTATAGTGAAAATACGGGGCCTAGTCTGATATATTCTAGATATATGTAATTGCAGGGGAATCGAAAATATAGAGAACGATTGAATAAAAAAGATGAGGTGGCTTATGGGGTTAATTTTGAGGTTTTTACAACTTTTAAAACCTACCTTAGATGAATAAAAGAAGTGATAATTAATGGATACGCACAAATTAAAAAAGCTAAAGTTATTACGAAGGAATGGATATCGCATTTTCACAATTTTGACGTTTATATAATTATACAGTGGGAAAATTTAGAGAAAAAACATTTTCTCATTTCCTACAAAAAATCGCAGGAAATTGTTAAAAAAAATGAAAATGTGATACCTCACCTCACATTAAGTTACATATTGATCTTCTCTCCACATTCATGAATTTTATGGTCCCTGGTCCATAATTGTGGATAAGATGTTAAACCCTGCTGGAACGACACCATTGTGATGACGAGAAGACCTTTCAGGCAACATATACATTTGTAGTAGGCCGAATCGTCAAATAAAAGCCAACATCCTATAACCAGACACTCAAAGTTTCGTCCAAAACCATTTACACTCGATCACGTTCATTACAACAAGTATAGCCCCCTACTAAATACAACATTGGTTAAGCTTCTAACATTTTGCGATATAAATTTCAACTTCAAACTTCAAAATCAAAAATGGAATTTTACTTCTTAACTTTATTGGAATGTGCTCATTGGTCTGATTCGAAAACTGTATGCACTATTATATAGATATCATTTTACTCTTTCTTAACTATTTGTTCAGTTCATCTGAAATAAGTGCTCTAATTCATTCAATTCATGTAGAGATCTGACACATTGTGAAAGACACCATAGGAACTGCATTCAAGGCTTCCCGTACTAGTCACAAAGAGAAGGAAATCTCTCATGTATCATATTGGGTTTCTATTATTTCGCAATGTAGTATATTGATTAGGCCGTTGAGAGCAATAAAACCAAACAAAAACCAACTCAAATCACACGAAAAATGGACTTTCTTATGCAGTAAGCACCTATTTTCACGTTGTATATAGAACAGAACACTGCATAACAGAGAAAAAAGTGACATATTTCTAAAAGAAAGTAGAATGCAATATTTTTATTTTGGATATGACTTAATGTATTACCAAGCCTGATTTAACCATGGTGCAGTTCAAAGGCAGTTGTAGTTGGCCTCTTGTTTTCGTTTGTTTGTTAGTTTTTTCAATACGAGTACATCTTTCCTAAAAGGGAAGGACATGGTCAGGGTTCCTTCAAAACCACTAGAATAGCACTTTTAACAGACCCCCTTCACTATGCTCTTGTAAAGTAAGGCAAGTTAGGGGATTCCAAGATCATAAGTTTCCTTGACCTCCTTCCTGAGGACTGCGCGAACATAGAGTCTACCACATGGCAATGGGGCTTAAGTTATTCTAGTCGCCACTATGGGGCACATAAAACACGCAAAATAATTCCAATTCTTTTTGTACATCCATGAAAATCCATCCTTAAAGGAAGCATTAAAATAGGAAAATGCGTAGAAAAGACTTTCTGTGTTAAAAAGTTGTCAAAATATCCCATAATCAAAGTTTATGAATATCAAGCCGACTTGTATCAAAAGTTATTAAGTCTGCAAATTACCACCTGCGAAACATTGGAAAAATAAGAAAATTTATCAATACTGACACAACCAAGAGTGTCATTGTCTCACTGGTGACATCACGCCTTAGTCATTGTAATGGACTTCTCTGTGGAATCAATGATGAGCTATTATGCAGGCTCCAGAAAGTCCAAAACAATGCCTCCAGAGTGGTTAGTGGCTCGACGAAGTAGGATCACAGTACACCAGTTCTGAAAGATCTTCACTGGCTGCCCATCAGCAAAAGGATTGAGTTCAAGATTCTGCTTTTGACTTTCAAATGGGATGTGCCCCTCTGTACCTGAGGGAACTGTTAGTCATACAAGCCAATACAATGACTCTAAGTTCAAAGACTAAGAACTCATCACAGATACCACACACTGACTAATTTTAAAAGGTTTGGTGACAGAGCATTCTGTGCCCATGCATTTGGAATGAGCTTCCTGACAACATCAAGGCTGCTGATAGCGTGTAAAACTTCAAGAAACAGCTGAAAACATTGCTATTTCGAAAGGAGTTTATTTGACTATATAAACCATAATTATATGTCCACTGACTATTCTTTAAAGCGCTTTTAAACATTATAGGTGGAAAGGGCGCTACATCAAATATCAATTATAATTATTATTATTATTATTATTATTATTAATAAGCACAATTCAATTATTAACCACTTCTCACCATTTGCACAGATAACTTTACAATAATATCTTCTATAGATGTTTGGAGAAGCAACACATATCCCGGCTTTCTGCAAAAATGACGAAAACTCGGTAAATAGCAAGTTTTTGCTTGGCAGTTTAATTTGCATAAAATGGCAAGTGGGATATTTTGAGAACTTTTAAACTTGGCAAATCTTTTTCAACATACCTGTTCCTCTAAAACGTTCAACACTGTAGAAAGAGTATATACAAACCAGTGATTTCGGCTATATCATACGTTTCATAGATACCCTTGTGGAGAAAACATCTCTACTTATAATTTTGTTTATGAATAATGGCGTATTGGCCGCAATTTGACGCAAAAAAAATCCATTCACAAACTTGAACATATGCCATTTCACATCAATTTCCTGCCATGTTGCGGATTAAGCATTTTAAAATCTAATAAGTACAACAACAAATTCTTGATTTTCAAACATTCTGATTGAAATTTTCTCAAATCTACAACGACTTTATGTGAAAAATCTATGAAAAGTACAGCATGTCTATTTGTCTAAATGATGTATGTCGGGGAATTAAACATGTGACTCTCCCAGACAAATAAACCACCCTTAAAGCCATTGTTTTGGGGAAGGCAAAACTAGACGGCTAGGAGGTCAGGGACAGGGATTAAAGATAATTTAATTTAAGAATATCTATTACCTACTTTATCAGATTATGGATCACATCCATGTCTTTAAGATTATTCGATTTGAGAATATCTATGACCTACTTTATCAGATTATAGATCACCACCATGGCTTAAGCCCTAGTCAAATAAGGCATCCGTCCGCCGTGCGGGCTGTTTGCGGCCGAAAATCGTGGCGATCGCAACACCACCGTGCGGGTGCCTCAAGGAGTTGGCCTCAACCGTACAGGTTGTGAGGTCCAAAATAAGTGGTCGTGGACCGTAGAGAGGTTTGCGAAAGCCCTGGTCACATATGACTAAGACCTCCGTGCGGCTGATTGATCGCATGCGTCCAAGTGCCGTGACCAGGTCGCATGCGGCCAAACAGAGATCTTTCATTTGTGGTCACAAATGAATTGGCCGTGCGGCCAGTCCTTACAAGTTACACGTTCCTACATTTTTGAAAATTGCAAATGGAGGGAAAATTTAATGAACTATCCTCTTTGCACGGAGGATGCAAGGCCACCTTGAAGAGGCCTTAAGGAGGCCTTCCTGTGGCCTCACGCTTCTTATAGAATAAGATTCACATTTTTTTAAAGCGTGCCGTGAGGCACTCTCAAGGATCAATGCGAGCGCCGCACGGCCTTGAAAATCGCCGTGCGTCAGACGCTCAGTCAGCAAATGTCCGTAGGAAAGACGTGGACTGTAAGACTGATTTGCAAACATGTTCACTAATTTTGGACCTCACAACCTGTACGGTTGAGGGCAACTCCTTGAGGCACCCGCACGGCGATGTTGCGATCGCCACGGTTTTCGGCCGCAAACAGACAGCACGGCGGACGGATGCCTTATGAAAGCCCTGGGCACATAAGGCATCTGTCCGCCGTGCGGCCTGTTTGCGGCCAAAAACCGTGGCGATCGCAGCATCACCTTGCAAGTGCCTCAAGGAGTTGGCCTCAATCGTAAAGGCCGTGAGGTCCAAAATCAGTGGTCGTGGACCACGGCGATTTTCAAGGCCGTGCGGCGCTCCCATTGATCCTTGAGAGTGCCTCACGGCACTCTTTAAAGGGGAACTAAAGCCTCACATACATATCAGCATATATGAAAGTAATACACTTCAAGAATAGGATGCTTTTTCTCTCAGTGATCCCATGAGGGGAGAATTTTGTGTATTGCCATCAGCCTGACCAGCCCCTGCTAGCAGCCATGTCCTCCAATTGCTATCAGCTGTGCCTCATTGAGTGGCAGTCACTTCCTGCCCCCCCCCCCCCCCCCCCCCCCGATCTCTGAGCGGATAATCATAGACTGCAGTGCTCTTCACAAGAACTCTCTTCGAAATTTGCATTAAAACTTGTATCAAACGGGAAAATGTTAAAATCATGTGCATCAATTGGCTGTACAAAAAGACAGGTTAGCAGAGTTAATTTTCATATATTTCCTGTTGCTAAAGTCAGACAAAAACAGTGGCTAGGATCACTGAAACTTGTAAATCCACCTGTCCTGAAGCATGCAGTTTTGTGAGCACTCCAGTGGCTCGTTCAGAAGCAAAATATATGTCTTTATTTGTGAACAAGTCCTGTGGGGAGTCTGCTGGCAGTTAAGGTGATGAGTACCATTGCAAGCTAGTTAAAAGCCTCGTCCCAAAACACACCTCACAGCAGCATAATCATATAACAAGGTGTATCTCCAGTGCTGTCAGGAAGAGAATATCATAGCCAACAGTCATTAGTCTACCCATTTTCTATTTCATTTCCATATTAACAACTTTTCACTCATTACTTACGCAGACAATGGCCACTACAGGTTCACTGATACCTCAGGAATATCATTGACTAGGCCCAATAAGAAGTACATTTCTGATTCCTTACTTCTAAAGAGTTTTACAGGCCATAACAGTGATACTTTTAGTGTGAAATTTTGATAAACAAAACAACAACTATTGATTCATGAACTTATACTAGAAAGTGCTAGAAAGTGGCCGCCCTGTGGACAGTAACCATGATTTTTTTCTTAATGGCAAAAAAGATCAGAGCACCTAGATATCCGATTGCAATATCACTCATGATTAATTCTAGTTCTATCTTCTCTACCCTTTTTTGTTCGTTTGGCAATTCTTTTAATGACAAAAATATCAGAGCACCCAGATATCCCTGCGGCCACACACTTAGGATTACCTAGGCTATGTGTCAATAGTTCAGAAAGCTCGGCTAACAGATATGCCACTGATAAATAAGCCATTAAGGACATATAATAGCCCGGTATTCGACAAGCTGAAAGTGGCATCTAAGACATAAAATCTATCTAAATTCATTTAGAATATACCCCGCAATAAGATGTCAATGAAACTTTGCATAAACTATCCTTGAGTTGCCTCCTCTCATCTTGGCTTTAGACGAGTGAAGTCAATAAACTAGTCAGGATCAATTACAATTTACCCTTGCTCACCCTTCATCAGAATGTTATGTAATACATGTGTACCATGTGTATTTGCCCTAGACTACCTCCTCTCAGTTTAACGAAGAGGGCAGACTTATACAGTTTGCCTATTTATGACGAAAATTGGCTGATCTGAAGCTTTTCAGTCAAAATTTTCCAATTATCATATAGAGTGCGATCGGCAAATTCAAAACATTGGTAAGTTAACAGGATTTACAGTATCTTAAACTAATTCCCTAATCTTGACTTTGAATAAAATGTAAATAATAGAAATTGTCATACTTGGAAGTTCATGACTAATATATGAGTGTCACTCACCGATTGTTTTCCAACGATTTTTGACCCTGAAAAGATACCTAGCCTAACCATGGTTAAAGGCCCTCCTAGGGGTTTACGCTCCTGAGATTCATTATTTCTTCTAGATGTGCTGTTCCTTGCTGTGAATCGTAATATGAGATATAGCTTATTGTTACGTACAAGTAGTACATTTATAAGAAATTTTCCTTTCTTTTCCTAGAAATTCATCATTAAATACTAATCTTTCAGAATTCTCCACACGCTGTTTTCCTGCCATTGTGCTTTTCCCTTTAACCCTGCTTTTCTCACCATCAGATTAATATGGCATGCCAAAATGATATCTATTCAACTCTCAAATTATCATGCAACTTTCAAAATATCGTTCAACTTTGTTAAATATATCGTGCAACTTTCAAAATATGGTACAACTTTTAGAAATATATCATACAGCTCAGGAAGTACCATATTTTGAGAGTTGCATGATATATTCAACAAAGTTGAACAATATTTTGAAAGTTGCATGATATTTTGAGAGTTGAATAAATATCATTTTGGCATGCCATAGATAAATGGCTCCAACTTTGTACTCATGACCACCTTCCCTAACAAAGAACTGCCTGACGATCGAATCAGTGACTCTGGCCGAGGCCAAACTGCTCAACGCTGTGCTTCTGTAGCCTAGATTTCTAGGCTGTCATATGTATTTTTTTTCTCTCATTTGTTTCTGTTACCAGGCACCAAATTGTCTAGATGGCCATAGTGTCCAATTTAGTTTACATTTGTCTCACCAGGATTCAGTTTGATTATGACTGTAACCATATAGAGATACTAGGAGCAGGTGGTGCCATCTATCTACCAAACCTGGTACCACACCACAGTGCTTGGTCAACACATAAGGGAAGGTGAACATTACAGGGACTAGGAGCCTAGTCTATGCTTCTGCAGAGGATGAAGTATTGTGTGCATCTCAGCTTACAGAGAGAGGCAAAAATTGGCGCTGTTCGCTGAGGAATTATTTCCCGCTATAAAGCCATCGCTGGTCAGAGGAATCAGAAAAGTTGTTGTTGTTCATGAATGCATCAACGTAGAATAATTATTTCCTTTTATAACGGCATTGCTGCTGAGTGGAATCAGAAAATGTGTTGCTGTTTGTGTATCGACTTGTTGATTTTGCTCATTAGGTCCCATTTTAAAATTTGCACATTGTCAACAATACGATCTCGCGTGTTTGTATTGTTGGCAATTGTTGGCAATGGGTAAATTTTACAAAGGGACCTAATGAGCAAAATCAACATTTTGCTGAGTTGAGACAAAAAGTACGTTTATACATACACGAAGTAGTGCTCCTCAGATTTTTTGCCAAGTTTGGATATCAAACTCGAATGTTTTGTCACGAAAAATGGGAAAAGCGATTGCCAAACTCGAGTCAGACAGACTATAGAGGCTGCCAGGGGATGCCAGTGGCTGGGCAGGCTGATGACAATGTATACGCAAAATTCTCCCCTCGTGGGATCACTGAGAGAAAAAGGAGGATAGCATCCTATTCTTGAAGTGTGTTACTTTCATGTAAGCAGATATGTATGTGAGGCTTTAGTTCCCCTTTAACTCTTAGTGATGAACCCAAAATTAATGAGTGCTTGTTCCTAAAACAGAAAAAAGAGGTCAAAACAAACAAACAAACAAAAAACTTAATGATTTTTTATCCCTGAATGGGAAATAATGAGTATACTCAACGAATCTGCTATTGTCATTTTCAAACATGATTTTTTTCTATGACATTGCGCATGTGTTTCTGTATTATAACGAGCGAAGCTCGCAAGCTGCGAAGCAGCTAGCGAGCGTAGCGCGTAAAATGGTAATGCGCGAGTTACTTCATTGTTGTCAGGAGGACGATGGCCTTCATTTTTCATCAACCAAATTTTCGGACGTCCGGGTCTTGCTGTCAAAAAGGAAGTGACGTCAGAGTCGCGTGAAATGGGTAAACACTGAGTTTTGTTATGCTAGTTCCCAGGCCCAGTTCTCTGTCCTACAAAATATAAACTATGGATATGTTTTAACCACCCACGGTTCCGGACAAAAAAGAGAAATATACGCGTTTTACCGTGAAACCTATGCACTTATTCAACAATGGAAATGGGCGTTTGTTGTGACGTGTAGTGTTTATTTTCCTTAGAAAATGGCGCCAAATTGCGTACGTGATACGCGTGCCATTGTCTTTTTCAGCATTAACTACATAGTTCGCAATACATGCTGGCACTACGGGTAGAAGATTGCAGCTATGTTAACCCTTACGCTACAGGTTGCTAATTTCGCCAATTACAAAATCATTAAAAAAAAACTGAACAATTAATGGCAACCCTCGGATATGGGTACTCATCTGAGAGTACTCTATTATCCAATGAATACCAGCATGACAGGGTTTAGATGGTATGGAAAATTCTTTGCATCTTATTTTTGGGGGTGAAAGTAGCTTTAGCATTGAAAGGGTTAGAGCTTCGCTCGTCGTCGAAGCCACGCTTCATCATACTAAAGAGAATTTTTCTGAAATGAAAAAAAAAATCTTTTACTGAGATTTTTTTCTCTCTACTTTGGTTTGCTATACACTTTGAAATTTAATCTGCTCTATTAAAATCATAAACAACTTAGACCGTGTTGTTGCCGTTACCCGTACAGATTAAAATGTAGAATTATATTGATGGTAGACTTGGGCCAGTCGCCTAACTGCACTTATCGGTATGATACCCAGAGGCCGCCACCAGTCTATTTACAACATTTCCCATTTAAAGATGGCGCTGCAAGCACTTATATATACTCTCAAACCTACTATTATTTCAATATAAATATTTCACAATTAATAAACACAGTATTGACAAACCATAACAATAAATAATGATTTGTGTAATAGTGATGTATTTATGTGTGGTTTTTATTGGTGTCATACTCAAATACAGAAAATATCACCAGTGGTTAACCTGCCAACGAGATTATTAAGGAACATGGACGGCGATACACATGGACTTGCGATGTGTCGATGCAATCATTGAACCAGCTTTGAGGATACGTGTGTTTTCCTTGGAACCTGTTTATTCATTTCATTGGTAAGTTTTGATAACTGAAATGGTTTACTCAATCTTGGATTTGTTGTGGTGTATAGTACCTAAAATATTTTCAATTGATGTAAACATAGATGTTTTGAGTTAAGCCTTTAAGGACAACAATTACAATCACAATGTTGTTTCAGTTTCAAATCAAAACCACCAGTTCTCCACCACTGGCACCAGCATTTATATAACCGACATGTATATACCCCTACCCTAAATGGCTTAGGCCTGGTATATATGTATAGATACCCTTTCCTTTTGTCTATATGGTATGAACATCGACACTTCTTCCTATACCTGGCAATGTTTTATACATTCTTTCCTCATGACATCCTCCTCTCCAAATAAAGAGAAAGAAAAAGGCATTGCATTTATTTATACTTTTTTTTTATAGAATTTCTATCTATTTTTCAGAACAACTTCTTGCAGTTATGGGTGGAAATAGAGAAGAGATGTTGAAGCTGAGTCAAGCTTCTGGCAACCATGCCATGGATATTTCGCATATCCTTATTCAACACACCAAGGTATCTTCCATTTTACGTTTAAAATATATCACTTCAAGAGCCATATTTTAGCTTTCTGATTAAAGCCGTTTTGTTAAATTTTGGTTGAACAGCGGTTCAGTAATGGACTATTGTATTGTTTGAGCATATTTCATGGAGAGATGTTACTTATTTAACCAAGAGTCCTCTAAATTGTCAGTTTAAAAATGAGTGAATATGAATTATATACTTAAACATAGCCTTAGCCCATAGGGCGTCATTTGGACACCCAAACCCTCAAAATAACCCTTCAGAACACTCCTCTTCTGAGAGGAATTTCTTAAAATGTCAATTTCAAGCATATAAAAGATTTTTTTAGGCACAATATTATTCACATGACCAGTGTCTTAGCCAGGATTTAGAAATTGGGTGCCTGAAATTGGTAGAACTTTGTAAAATTTTTGGGCGTCCAAATTTTTAAGGGGGATCACAATATACTCATTTCAACCATAAACATGTATAAATTCATCAAAATAAGGCATGATATCATTAAACAATGTCATGGGAATTATAAGGAGATGAAAACATTCAATTTTGAGATTGAGATTTGTAGAAATTCCACACTAAAATAATTGGGTGTCCTGAGGGGTTGTTTTTAAGGGTTTGGGTGTCCAAAAAGGCACCCAGACGCCCTGCTGGCTAAGACCATGCCCATGACTAAGTATATAGTGTTTGTGGATATTATGCTTTAAATATTCAAACGTGGTTGTCGAGATGGAATGGTCGTGTGACTTCTGAGAGTATTAATTACTGTTCTCTCAGACTTTTGTGCACCATATCACAGGGATTGCTCCTGCATGGGCGAGTAGCACCATTTTATCTTGCATATTGTCCTTTTACAGAATAAAACTAGAGCTGTGTATTCAGTGCCATCTTGATGAATTGACAGGCAGCAGAAATTCTCTATATCATGAATTAAGAGGATAGCCTTCATCCAGTATCTATACATTTGCAATTAGTACACTGATTTTCCCACAAATTCAACCAGGTCATAAATGATATTGGTAATATTGAATAGTCAAATAGGGTCTTAGCCAGGATTTCAAAATGCCTGTCCCAAACAGCGATTCCAAAATTTTTGCCCATCCAGATTTAGCTACCCGTCTACTTCAAATCCGTATACCAACTACATTTTATAGCCTATTGCGTCAAAAAGGACACTTATGTCCTAGAAAATATTTTGTTAGGAAAATGTGTCGCAAATACCCCCAAAAAGTCAAAATTGAAAATTCTTTCTAGAAATTTTTACCTGTCCTAAAAGGTGATTTTCAGAAAACTGCCTGTCCTAAAGATACAGAACTGACTAACTCCCTGGTCAAGTCTATTATACTTGATGTTAACTTCTACTTTTCGGTGTCTTATTATATATCGACCCCCATAAGTTCAAATGATACTCATGTAGAATTTATGCTCTTTCGACAGGGTTGCAGTAAAGAGTATAACCTGTTCGTAAACCAACTGAGGAATCCAGGCATTGAGGTAAGTAAATTTGAGATAGAAAATATGAAATACAATGTTATTGTTTAATTAAGATGATGGCTTGCAATAATTATTTAAAGCTTTGACCACTATTAGTACTATAATACTGAGTGGGGATTGAAAATATTGATGGAATTTTACTTTATTTTGATAACTCACCTTCAGTAGATATTCCTCACTTACCCACCATCAATGTAAGCCATGGTAGAAAACAACCTTATTTCCAGATCTCTAAACCTATTTTCCATTGATAGGTGAGGCTTTGGGGTCATTGATAATCACCGAAATACAAGATTAAGTTGTTGCATAAAAATAACTACTTGTATTTTGCCATTTTGTAACCAGCATTCAATGTATTGCTTCATTATTTGAGAATACTCACAACATTTTAATGGATATTAGATAAACCTCTTAAATGCAAATAGTAGCCAGATTTTCATTGCATAATTTGTAAATTTCTCAATCTGTGCAATTCCAGTCTGAACACCTGGCCAAGTACCTTGCAGGCTTGAGGGATGGCGTCAACATACTAGATAAGGATTTTGAACATCTTGTAGGAGTGCTATTGGTATGTAACTCATTTCCGCTTCATTTCATGTTCACATGTCATAAAGGAAGGAAACATGATATGTATGAAGTTGATTTTTATCATTAAAGAAAATACATTGTTAAAAACCAAATTGTAATCATAAAATAATCAAGTAAGAAATAAAATATTTCCAATGGTAGACCTATTGTTAACACTTACGTTGTTTATGGCCATGTTTATACTTGCTTTGTTTACACTGATCGACTGATGTTGTTTACACTTCCAATGCTTATGTACCGTAATTTCGCGTGTATAAGACGCACTTTTTTACACTAAATTTTACACTCAAATAGGGGGTGCGTCTTATACACAAAGCTAGAAATCTAGGGTGTTTTACATCGAGTTACCAGGCCACTCGGAGATCGCCAATTACAATTATAATGCGGCGGCCAAGACAATGCCCATCAATGTTTGCCTCGTCATTGATGAATTGTAAATACCGAACCACTCTCCGCTAGAATTTACTGATTACAATCCATGTGACATGCCTAGGACAATGGGTAGTGAGTACCGACACAGGGTGATACGCATTGATGTCACGGTGATGTCACATTTCACTCATCTCAATATGCGTTTTACTGGGTTTCTAGCGTTATTCATGAGGAGTTGATATCCTACAATAATTCCCAAAAGGGGGTGCGCACTATACACAAAGCTAAGGTCTATACATCCTTTTAAAGGCCTGGACAAGGGGTGCGTCTTATATACGGGTGCGTCTTATACACACGAAATTACGGTATGTGTTGTTTGCTTCTTTATTCTCTGTTGATTAATAGTATGTGACTAGCATTGGTGCTGTTTACACCAGTTTTTACTCTGTCTTTACAGCAAATCAACTGGTCCACTAAAGAACCTGCCGTGGTGAAGGAATATCAGTCGCTTGTACTGAACCTTATATCTGCACACACCTTCTACCTGAGAGCCTGTGTGAGAATGCTGGTTAAGAGCTTCATGCCACCAAGTAAGTCACTGTTGCATTGCCTTAGCTAGGATATTGTAAGCGGGTGTCCAAAAGTGTATAATCCCCAAGTTATGTGTGTGTCATACATAGTCTTAGCCAGCAGGGCCTCTGGGCTACATTTGGACACCCAAACCCTCAAAAAAACACCCTTTATGATACCCAAAAATCTCTATATAAGGATTTTCTCAAAATGTTGTTTTCAAGCATATAATTGATTTTTTTACCTTAAAATAATTCCAATGGCATAGTATATGGACATTATGCTAAGTTCAATCAAGTAAATACATGGTTATGGTTGTAATATGAGTTTATTTTGGTCTCCCTTGAAAAGAATTGACAATTTCCAAATTTGTGCAGCCAGTTTCTAAAGCCTGGCTACTATCATAATTTTTGTGAGAGTCGAGAGACAGCTGAACACCTAGCCATTTAGAAAATGTCTAGCATATTTTAGTCTTTTTCTAGCATTATATTGAGATGGAACTTTGAACTTGGGAATTCTCTGTAAAAGATTCTTTTTTAAACTGATGTTTTCTCTAGTTTCTTTCACTTTTAGTTGTAGTAAAATATACAGATTTTCTCGCGATATTATGAACTTGCTGTGCTTTTTCCATTGGTGTTCCTTCATCTTCTCATAAGTAGGGATTTATCAAATATCTATTTTTCTTTCCTTTTCCAGAGTCCGAACAAGAAGATGTAAGCGAGTCAACCAAAAAACAACATTATTATGGTTTTGCAAACCTGCATCTCCTTTTAAAAGCCATAGCACAGATAGTACCTATGTAAGTTTGTAAAGTGCTCCTAGAAGGAGTACTGTATTTGCATATAGACTTGTATAGATTTCATATTGAATTAACACCTTAACTTTATATCACCATTTCTACTTATCGATCACTAGATGAATGAACAGAACTCTGTTGCATGACTCAAACCTCAAACCAAAAAATAACATAGATGATTTAGAATGTGACAAATCTTGTTTTTGGAAAAAAGTCATAAAATATTTTAGATATTGTGATTGATATTTAGCACATGGCCCTGCAAGCTCTAGCCTCTGATCACTTCTCCCAGTACATTTGAAATGTATTATGTCCACTTAAACATTAACACAGATTTAAAGAAAGCATCATATTGCTTGGAAAATGGAAAAAGTCATAAAATATTTTAGATATTGTGATTGATATCTTGCACGTGGCTTAGCAAGCTCTAGCCTCTGATCACTTCTCCCAGTACATTTAAAATGTATTACGACCACTTTAACATTGACACTTATAAAGAAAGCATCATATTGCTGGGAAAATGGGTAGCATTACATTTAAACAATTAGAAATAAACTGAAGTACTGCCTGTACTTCTATAATATTTGGTCTTGCATTCAGAAGAAGATGTTAACATTTTGCGCTTACAGGGTCTTAGAAGTGCGATACTGTTTATCAGAAATAGCAGTTCTTTCTCTCTGGATTTACCCTCTCAGCCTCTTGAAATATGTACACAAGTTATATTCAATTGCCTAAAATATTAAGAAGGACAGATTGCACTTCAACTATGTCTTGGAAAACAAATTGATACTAAAAGATTATTATCATCCAAACAAAGTCATTGCAATATATCATCAAAAATTTATCTTTCGTTGCACAGGGTGGCATATTTTAAGAGTAAGTATTGACCCCTGATCATGGTCCTAGCCAGGCTTAGAAATGCCTGTCCAAACAGCATTCAAAAACAATTTTCCTGTCCAGATTTAGATACTCCACTTTCAAAACCTTATACTAACTACATTTAATTGCCTTTTGTGTCAATAGGGGTAATTCACACTTCAGCCAAGGCTTTGTATGATGGTTAGATAGGAAAATCCAAGATTATTAGTCCTAAAAACTGGAAATTATTCATAGAAATTTCTGCCTGTCTAGAATGGAGATTTTCAGGAAACTGCCTGTCCAAAATACCATCTGGACGGGTCCTGGCTAAATCTCTGGTACCACCAGTTTGATTAGGTCAAACAGTGCTGCAGATTGTAAGACTTATTAATGATGGAACTTGTTGTTTGCATGTTATTGCAGGACTCCTACAATATTGGTTCCACTCATCGAACAGTGTTTTCCCTACTTGAGTAAATCTACATACACCCAGGAATGCTACACAAGGAATATATTAGCCACTACTGAATATGTACCTAGTATGCGCAGACAGGTTCTGGAAATTGCTATTGATAGGATGCTGAAATTAGATGTAAGTATTAATATTATTCCAATTTAGCAACAAGTTTTTATTTAGATACTTGGATATTTTGGTTGGTAACTGAATTCATATCTTTATCTCCTGTCAATTGTGTCTGACATTTGTTTTATCTCCAAAACATGTTCTTTATAAAACAAAAGTTAAAAAAATATTTCGGAAATTGACCACGTAGACTGACAACTTGGGTAAAACTGGCAAAAATCGACAAATATAAAGATATTTAAATTAGATAATCTTTCAGAAGGAACCCTTCAAAACTTGGTCAACACTCATAACAATCTTAAGTTTGGATAATATGCATTCCTGTCATGTCACTAGGAAAGGTCCTGTTGTATCACAAATATTAAGTGTAGACTCTCAATTACCCACACACCCATTATCCAACTTTCTCGAAAGACCCTAAGGGCATCCCCCATAAATTTTGATCAAGGTAATGAAATGATAAGTTGATTACAAGACTTGGTTGGCTTTTTACAAGTATATCTCCTTTTGATGTTATATCTACTGCACTTATAAATAGCTGAGACATTTCTCTTGTGTTTCCTGAAGGTGCGTGCCCCGCGGCAGGAAATAGAAGATGCTGGGATGAGTAGTGATGAGGAGGAGGAAGATATGGATACATTATTTCAAATGGTAAATATCAGGTGTTAGAGTAAACTACTAAGTTTTGAAGTCATATCCGTGAAACACTGGGATTATAAGAAATATCTAAGAGACCATGTATTCAATACTTATGAAAGTCACTGGTTTTATGGAAGTCATATCCACAAAATAGTGGGATTAGAAGAAATATCTTAAAGACCAGGTATAGATTTTTGTAAAAGTCACTGGTTTTTATTTAAGTCATATCCACAAAATAGTGGGATTAGGAGAAGTATCTTAAAGACCACGTATCAATTTTTATGAAAGTCACTGTGTTATTAAAGTTGTATCCGTGAAATAGTGAGATAAGAAGAAATGTCCAAGAGACCCGGTATCAATTTTTATGGAAGTCACCAGCTAGAATGGATAGCATCTAAGTATGAACTTCCCTGATGATGACAAGGATTTTACACGCTGATTTTCTTAGCATGTTGCTTATGTTTATTGTAGGACGACATGCCTGCCTTGGGACGGGTGTCTCCGACGCCAGTTGCTGGAGAGGGCGGGGCCATGTCCCACCAGGATGCTGATAGGCTGGATGTCATGATGGACGTTATACTCAACTTCATCACATCCGTCTCTTATAAAAATGGTAAGCAACTCTGTCACCAGAAACATCAATACATAAAGAGTATGTCAGAGTCAACCCCGACTTACTGTATCTCAGTGTATCATCCAGCTAGGCTTATTACACAATTTTGCTTAGCCTACCTCTTCGTCTGATTTGTGGATAGAAACAAAACATCTTTACCAAATGATGTGCATGACATGAACAGGAATCAACCTTTATAATTTCTTCAAATTTTCCTTTTTTATTGTTTGACTTACTTAGTATATCAGGTTTTGAAAGCCTTAAGGAATAGTAATAGCCATTGTTAGGAGTAGTCTTTGGTGCCAGTTGAACACATCCTGAAGGCCCACCAAGAAGTTTTCTACTGCATCAGTACTAATGAGAATCTATTTAAGTTGAGAACATACACTAGTTGATTACTTTACTCTTCTCAGCAGGAAGTCAACCTATATCGATTTTATCATATTTCATAACTTGTCTTAGTTCTCTGTGAGCCTCAGTCAAGGTTTGAGAAGTTCTGCCCCAGTAGCTAAGTTGTCATGGCATTGTGCTTTGGCTGTTCACTATCTCTTCCCACTGCTAAAGGTACTGGGTTTAAATACTGCTGGAGGTGAGTAAGAAAGTTGCCATTGACTTTGGGTTTATCAACAGTTTTCACTAGGTACTCTGGTTTCCTCCTAGATGAAGTGATTTACAGATGTGTACACATCATGGTCTTAGCCAGCAGGGCGTCTGGGTGCCTTTTTGGCCACCCAAACCCTTAAAAAGAACCCCCCAGGACACCCAAAAGATTTTGTGTGGAATTTAAAAAAATTTCAATCTCAAGCTTATAAATGACTTTTTTCATCTCCTTATAATTCCCATGACATTGTTCTATGATATCATGCCTTATTTTGGTGAATTTATACATGTTTATGGTTGAAATATGAGTATATTGTGATCCCCCTTAAAAATTTGGACACCCAAATATTTTACAACTGCCAATTTTAGGCACCCAGTTTCTAAATCCTGGCTAAGACACTGGTACACATTGCCTGTCATGTATGGAAATGTCTTGATAATAAAGGCAATATCTTGAGAAATACTTGTTCCAGTTGAGTTAAATAATCCTTTAAATATTGTTCAATTAATATTTGATTGGAAGAGTAATGTTGGAAGTTGTCATACCAGGTGTGCAATTCGGGTGCGAATAGGTTAATGAATTGCTACTCACAATTTAGCCCCCTAAATATGGTTAAAAAGTGGCAAATATTACATTTCCAATACAAGTTTCAATTTGAGGTAAAATATTTACTTCTGTATGTGTAGCTGTATTGTACTGCTATTTTGGTGATGGCTATGTAGAGCTGCATCAAGGTTTGCCTAAGCATTATTTTCTTTTCTCCCAGGTGCGTTAGATTGGGAATCCACTAAGAAGTGTTACAGGGAATTACTCCTTATATTTGAGAAGATTATTCTGTCTACCCATGGTTCCTGCCATGTGCAGTTTATCATGTTTTACATCTGCAGTTTCAGACAGGTTGGTGGTCTTTTTACCATTTTCCTCTAAAGAATTGACAGCACTCTCAATTGGAAGGAATTTTTATATTTAATATAAAAAAAGTTTCTTGATGGACTTAAAGTGAAAAATGTTTCTATTTCCTCAAGCGTGTCTGTCTCTATGATCAGCAAGTTTATTTGTGCATAGAAGCCATAACAAATTATTATCAATAATTAACCTTCGACAGACCAACAGGCCTGCTTTTAAATTGTCTAAACCATACCAAACATAGCTTCTTATCAAAAAGCAAGGAATGAATTCCTGATTATGTTGATAATAAGTATTCTTTATAGAAAATAAATTTACCAAATCAGTATTGAATTACAATGCATAAATCTTGAGTTGGTGTTGCTGGTATTTGCTCCAATTGCCAATTTAAAATAAACATTTCTTTATATGTTTTTCAGGAATTATGTGTTGGATTCCTTGATTATTTATGGAAAAAAGTGCAAGACCCAAATTCAGCTTTTATAATTCGCCAAGCAGCTGTTGCCTACATCGCTAGTTTATTGGCAAGGGCCAAGTTTGTACCTATCAGGTAAGAGTTTAGGAAACAAAAGATAAATCTACATCAATCATTTCAAAGAGCTTTGTATTCAGGGTTTGACTTTTTGGGTGGACGGACACAAGGTCTTTGCAAGGATTTTAAATATGCGTCCATATCAGCATACTATGACTGAACATACAGCAATTTACTATCACTTTTCCAAGAGGGTAAACATCTCAATTGATTTCATGAAGAAGAAAGTTTAATTTGTAACCCAAGTAACATTATTATTTTCGTACCAAGCAGTCACATGACCTCTAGTTGATGGTTCTGTTCTTTCTCGCAGTAATGAGTCACAAGGGTAAGAATGTTTATGGGTGCTGCACGCAGTATTGATTCTTTTAGTGTCTGGAGAAATATGCGTCGGTTTGGTGGGTGTGTTTTAGTGAAGGGCTTAACAAATGGGTTATAGCTCATTAGGAGAAAAATGATTGATTGGTTAATTGTTCTTAATTGCTCACGAAAAGAAGAATATTGACATGTAAACAAATAAGCAAGCAAGTTAATCTCACCTAGTTGGTTATAGCAGCCATAGGACCTTGAGGTGATAATTTTCTTGTTTTCTTTTAGTATGGTTAATTCACACAGACAAGTGATGATTTTATTTCTTTCATTACGGAAACACACTTGAGTAATGATTACCTTGTTATATTTCAGTACAGTAATTCACACAGTTGAATAATGATTTTCTTGCTCTCTTTCAGTACTGTAGTTCAGACGGTAGAGATGATGATGAGTTGGATCCACAGCTATATCAAGCAGGCGTCGCCTGACAGTGCTGTGGATGTCCATCGTCACGGGCCCTTCTACTCCGTTTGCCAGGGAGTAATCTACGTGTTCGTCTTCAGACACCGCGAGATGCTTGAGATGCCTAACGGTCAGTTCCTTATGTAATTTCACCTGACTGCTTTTGATGATGCCTATTTTAACCCTTCAAATGCTAAGGCTACTTCCGTCCAAAGCTCAAAGACGCAAAGATTTTTGAAAACCATCTAAACTCTGTCTTGTTGGTATTCATTGGATAGCTCTCATGGAGTGCCAGATGAGTATTCATGTGCCACAGTTTCACTCATTTTTCAAGATTTTTCCATCTTTTTGTATTGGTCAAAATAGTTACCTGCAGCATAAGGGTTAACCCATAGATACTTATAGCCCCATTAAATGCCTTGGCTAATTGGTAATATTTTCGTGACCTGAGCATTTTAAAGAAAATATTTCAAGGGGAAATGTTGATCAGAGCTCTACCCACAACTCTCCTTGAAATATTTTGTGAATCTTTCTGAATATTTTAAAAAGTATCCGTACCACACTTACCAAGGAGATCTCCAGATATGAATGGGTCAAAAAGCATTTTAAGGAAATATCAGAAAGATAAATTAAACTCAGGTCACAACCAACAACTCAGCTTTAGAATATCTACCAGAAGTTTTAGTTTCAAGTTTCTACAGGGCTTGAACTTTCGAGCTGTCAACTTGTAACCAAAATACAAATAGTTCAATTAGTTTTAATTTTACCTTCAGGATTCAAGTTTCTTCAGGGCCTGAACTTTCAAGCAATGGCAACGTGTCACCTGAATCCACTCAAGGTCTGCCTGCCAGTGGTGGCCAAGACTTTCGCCAGTATAACAAGGTAGGTTCATGCCTCAACCACCCTTGTGTAGCACAGTCTTAGCCAGCAAGGCTTCTAGGCGTCATTTTGGACAGAATAGACCTTCAAATTCACCCTTCAGGACATCCAACAATTTTTGTGATGAATTTCTTAAAATGTCAAATTCAAGCATATAATAGGATTAGCCTTAATATAATTTTTGTGGCATTGTTTATGAGCAAAATGCTTTATCTGATTAAGTAAATACATGTTTATAATTGTTGTCCGAGTATATTGTGATCTCCCTTGAAAAATAGGATGCCCAAAAATTTTACTATTTTAGGCACCCACGTTCTAAATCCTGGCTAAGATGTGAAGCCTATTTTTTGATAGGGAAAATGGATATATTTCAAAAAACACCAGAAATGTTTGCTATTATTGAACTTTTTTATTTACCCATTTGCACACTCTGAACACACATGGTCTAATTATCCCAAGTGATATATTTGTAATCTTCCCACTAGTAGTCAGAAATATAAATTACGTTACCCGAGCTATGTCCCTATAGTCTGGTGACAATATATACTAAAACATCATTTGTGAGTTTAAAGATGTAAATTGATATAAACGTTACTTAATATCTCACTACTATCTTCCCTGTTTGTCTTCAGGATGCACCAGCTGGCGTTCTGCTACACCATCATTGAGCGTAACAAGCGTTCCCTGATCCCCGTGATGGGGCTTGGCCAATCAGGGCCCTCACGGCTCACCAATCTCAACCCCCTAGACTCCTTCTTCCCCTTTGATCCATATGTGCTGAGCAGGTACGTAGTTCCTCTCCAACTTCAGTTTTATCAGTCTGCAATTGCGTCCCATTTACTGTATAGCGTGTTCATTTTGCACTTATAAAGTTATACTCTTCGTCGTATCTAAGGTTTTCTTGAATCAGTTCTTGCAAGAATGAAATAACTTAGTTAAGAATCTATTATAGTGGAAAAATATCTCTAAATAATGTGGAAACTAAAGCCCAGACCAAAGTAATTTAAGCATTTCATGAAAGTTTCATAAAAAAGTATCCTTGAAAAAAAAAGAAGGAATCTTTACTTATAACAAACCCATCTTTATGCACCTTTGTTTTTGAATTTTAGTTGATTTAAGTTTTCATTTTCTCGGCAGGTCTCATAAGTTCTTCAGTTCTCTGTACCAGGAATACCAGGGTACGCCGGAGGTGGACGAGGAGGAGGGCAAGGAGGAAGGGAAAGAGGTAGGTTTGAACCAGATACTGTGAAACAGGGGAAAAAACAAGTTTTTTAATCACCCAATTCACTATTTTTGGCTTTACCCAATGTATTACTTAAGAGCCATCAATGTAAGGCACTGATCAGAGTGGTCGATTTAAATTGAGTTGGAGCAAATCAGTGGAATTTACCTTAATATCTATTTTAGGATGAAGATGACAATTTATCTGATATGAACCAGGTCCCACATTAATGTTGATCACATGTATGATTTTTGAGAATTCTTTGTACTTTTCCCTTTATATTTTCAGCAATTATTATACTGAAAAAACCTGATATTCTATTTTAGCATGGAGATGACATTTTATTTTACCAGGCCCAACTTCAATGTTAAGCATGTGCATGATGTAGAGAATTCAGAATATTTAGAGGTTACAACTTAAAAGACTAAGATATGTCTTATTTTCTGTTTCAGGACAAAAATTATAGTCTGAGACTCTGAGTATGCGTTTGAGATTAAATATTTTCAAAGATTACTAGACTTGAAATATATCTGGATTTTTTCTTACAGGATGAAGATGACTTTTTACCTGACGTGGAACAGGCTCAGAGTTTTGACATGCAGCACATGAGCTCCAGCCTCCAGTCTCCACAGAGTCCCACAGACTTCATGAATTACGGCACTTCACCAGGGTTCAAGCATTTCTGATGATTATTTCACCATCAACAATGGGTGCGGATACACAAAGACTAGTGAGAAGGCTGCAGTCTCCGCAGAATCCCACAGACTTCATGAACTATGGTCACTGGGGTTCAAACATTTCTGATGATTATTTCAACATACACAATGGGTGCTGATACACAAAGACTAGTGAGAAAGCTCCAACCTCCAGTCTCCACAGAGTCCCACAGACTTCATGAATTATGGCACTTCGCCAGGGTTTAAACATTTCTAATTATTATTTCACCATCCACAATGGGTGTCGAAAAAAACTTGAAGACCAGTGAAAAAGATCAATGATACGCAGGACGTTAGCCAGGACTTAGTGTGCTAAAATGGGAAATTATTGAACTTAAAGAGGTCCTTTTTTCAAGTACCACATAGGCAAGAAACATATATATTAAATTCTTAATTTCTTTAAGTAATGTTATGACCTTTAAAATAATGAATTTTCAAATATTTTCTTGAAATCGATTATTTTCTAAATTACTGACCAAACAACTTGAAGTTTTGAGGGATTTGGGTGTCGGGGACAGACACCCTGCTCACAAGACCCTGGTTACTGTCTCATGCTTACTGTCAGTTATGTTGCTACCGTGTGTTCTAGGCAATTACAGAGAAACCTAAAAAGATTTAATACAAGGGCAATGAAAAAATGTTCAACCTACCTATGTGTAAATCCTGGAGGGGTTATTTGTTTCTGACAGAATGGTCATTTTTGTGTCATTAGGCTGAACAAGACTGGCAAAATATTGGCATTGGTTTTGTAAACATTATCATTGGTTTTAGTGCTGAAATAAAGCAACTCTTACACAATGTTTCTAGGCAAAAACCAAGAATATTGGTGTGTTTTATTGGTCAAGTGATCATAAAAGAGATCTTATATACATGAGGGTGCTTCGCTTATTCATGCCTGTAGCACTTAAACGGGCCTGTCAAATTTGGCTATAAGTATCTATCAAATGCATATTATCAATTTACAAGAGGAATAGGTTAATCCTCACTTGCTAGTGCAATTAACATACATGTAATAAAAATGGCAAAATATTCCATCTTTGCCTTTTAATCCAAACAGAACCAGTACCATTCTGGAATGACTAAGATCCAGCTTTTAGAAAATGCAATAAAATACACTCCCTTGAGCTATTGTCACAGCTCTCGAGTTCATCTACCTTAACCCGTTCATGCCTGTAGTGTCCAAAACATCCACACTATCTTAGTGATATCTTCTTAAATAAGCATTTCTAGCAAATATTTGATGGAGAAATGATGATTGTACATTAACCAATAACTTTTATTATTACTATTTGGCAAATTTCAAAGTTATTCTCTTAAGTATCATGGATCTGTAGGCATGAATGGGTTGAATATCATATGTGTCATTGAGTTTTGTACTTATATTTATCTATTTTCAGTGTGAATTGGTGAACTATGGTATTATCGTTTTAATCTTAAAGTGAGTATTAATGCAAGAGGAAAACCCAACTCACTTGATATCAAGTGTCTCCCTCTCCTGTGTGCAGGAACTTAGCCAGGACCGTCTTTTGGATGGGCAGTTTCACCAAAACCTTCTTTTTAGACAGGCGGAAATTTCTATAATTTTCAACTTTTAAGGTCCTGGCTAAGTCCCTGTATGTATGTGATTTTCCTTCAATTCAACATGAAATTTCTATAGTCTTTTACAGTAGCACCCAGGGTGAATGGTATGCTTTACCTCCATTAAGGTGCACTGTCATTGGCTTAATGAATTGTTAACCTTTTCATGCACGTTGACCCACATTCTTGACTTTTTTCCAGAAGGTTTCATGGTACCAGATGACTATTTCAAAAAGGAAAGCTCAGGCATAATGGTTTAATGAGTTACTAGACATGAACATAAGACCACAGCTGCACAAAGCGGTCCTTTGGCTGCGGTCAAGAATCAACAACTCTAAAATAAATTTAATGAATAAGAAGAAATGTAAATAAAGATGACATTTAATTGTACATGTGACTGACTAAATTGTTATAAATATAGGGTGATATATTTATTTCTTTATATACAGAGTACACCTGCACTGAAAGGACCAATTTGCATCAGAGCTTAATAAACGTGTATATATTTGGTACAATTTGTTGTCCTTGTTACTATTTTTTCTCCAATAATCATTTCAGTATTGAAGTCCTTGAAATGCAAGGATGATTTTGTGCTTTCGTTATGGTTATTGTTTATGAGGTTAAGTAAAAGGTGAGTTTGAGACTAGATTAGAAGTATTAAGAAGCACCTCTTAAATTATTTCATCAATATTTCTTGATTTAATGGGAGAGTTGTTTAACGGTTCATACTGTCGCTGGGGGTGTGTCGAGGTTGCCACCGCCCCAACTTTCATCAGCTAAAACGAATGCCAGTCCATGATACTTGGTTTCAAAGTTTATGTTAATCTTAGATCCAAAGTACCATGTCTAAAGAAATTCTTAGGCTTAAATGAGTTCAGTTATGGCACATGGATACTCATCTGAGAGTACTCAGCAAGAGCTATCCAATGAATACCAACATGACAAGGTTTAGATGTTTTTCAAAAACTTATGCGTTTTTGTGCTTAGGACGAAAAGTTAAAGGGTTAAATGAGATTTATGAAGAAATATCACAGATTCAGCTGACACTTGTGAAGGAGGTCTCCAGGTATTAACCCTTATACTGGTGATGGCTAATTTGGCCAATAAAAAATGATACAAAAAAACAGAGGTTCAGTCATTTTTCAGGTTTTGCTCATTTTGCATTGACCAGATTAGCCACCAGCTGTACAGGGGTAAAGAAGAAGAGCTAGGGGTCCTCCAGTCTCCTCCAGGAGCCATCATGCTCCTGTTTATAGCGTCTTGGTCTACCACCAGCAAACATGGTTGTCATGGGGTTGGGGTGGTCCCGTATTTGTTTCAGCGCGGCTCGTACTCCCTTCTCGAAGTGCGCTGGCTCCTGCTCAGGCGATGTTGACAGATGCTGGAAAAACAAGCATACTACTGGTCATTCCATTAGCAAATATACAGTGTGCTGTACCTTAACCCTTATGCTGCCGGTGGCTAATTTGACCAATACAAAATGATGCAAAAAACCTGAAAAATTACTGAAACCCTGGCACATATATGTGCCAGGGTTTCACCTGAGAGTGCTCAGTGAGAGCTTTCCAATGAATACCAACATGACAGGGTTTAAATGGTTTTCAAAAATCTTTGCATTCTTGTGCTTTGGACGAAAGTAGCCTTAGCATTGGAAGGATTAATAGATAGATGAAATGAGTTCATTTAACTTAGCAAGCATGCAGAAGAACCAAAGGTGTTGATAATTGCTGTATGGTCATATCATCCAGTATACAACCACGACTAGAATAAATCACACACAACATCAATTAAGCCACCTTTCTTATTATAAAGCCAAAGTGAAGACAACAGTGAATACACTTTAAAAGCTAGCTACCTTCCTTACGACAGATTTTGGAGACAGCCTACCACATATCAATGTCAACTCCTAATACAACATAAGTTAAAGAAAATAGTGATTATTATAAATCACGCGAAGATTCTTGATTCTGTTAAGGTCAAGGGCCATAGATTAATTGTAATTATGGTTATAATATACTACCTTCTTAGGGATGGGGATCGTTGAGAATTCTATGGTTCGGTTCGGTTCTCGTTTTTGCTTCTACGGTTCGGTTTTATCACGGTTTCCTAAACGGTTTATTAATGGCATTTCTTGGATACGGAACTATGCAATGGAATGCGTGGCTGAACTTGCCTGAACTGGAAAGTTCCTATATACTAGCTTTCTGGCCACTTTCTCTGCACTCAGAAGGCTTCTGAGCATAGTGAAAGTGGGCAGGGTACCAGACTTGAGAGATTTTGAAATGGCTGTTTGATTGTCGCGCTTGGCAGACATTGTGAGGCCAGCGAGGAGGAAGGTGCTGACAGTTTTATTACGCCTCCAGGAACCCTGTGCATGCATAGAAAACCGAACCGTGTAGAGGGAGGTCCGGTTTTTGACTGGTTAACCGCAATGCTCAGGCCGGTATCACATATGAACCGGTCACCATCCCTAACTTTCTTTATGATAGTCTGGGATTGCCAACCACAAATCCATGTCATCTCCTAATACAGCACTAGATAGAGACAATAGTGAATACACTACCTTTCTTATAATAGAGTCTGGTACAGCCAACCACATATCAATGTCGCCTCCTAGTTGTTTGTAATCAAATGGCCCCACAGTCAAACTGCCAGTATGATGGTCATAGATATTGAGGATCTAGAAATGTATGGAGGTAATATATGATTTATCAATGATATGTTAACACAATAGTAATAGAAATAGTGATAATTCTTATAGTAATAATGATGATGATAATAATAATAATGACATGATACAAGTTTAAATTACAATTCAATTGAAAAACAACAACATAATACACTTACATATATGTCTGCATTGAAAATCATTTTTAAATTCCTACAAGACATGAATTGATGCAAAGGTCAGGCTATATTTCCATATTACATAAGTCTATATGATGTTTTTATATGAACGTAGATATAGCCACATGTCTTAACTTATCAAAGGTGAGATACCAACAACAAAACCAGACTTATTAATGTAGAGGTCAAAAATGAACCCCATAACCCTGCTAACGAAGGCCCTGTGCTCAAGTTAACCCTTCCAATGCTTAGGCTACTTTCTTCCAAAGCACAAGGATGCAAACATCTTGAAAACCATCTAAACCCTGTCATGTTGGTATTCATTAGATAGCACTCACCCATAGAACCCTCAGTAGAGTACCCATGTGCCAGGGTTTAAGTCATTTTTCAGTTTTTTTGCATGATCTTATTTTGGCTATATTAACCAGCAGCAGCATAAGGGTTAATATACCTACATCATGTGAACCTGTGAAATGTCGCGCTGACCTCAATGCCATGTCTGGACCCTTATCCTTAAATGTAGCCGGAATGATCTGTCCAGTGCCCACGTCACAAGCTAGAGGGAGATAAGCAGAATGTTCCTATCATCCTAGGACTGGTCTGAGACAATCAAAACAACATGCACTTTCAAAATGAAAATTAACCAATTCAAGCTCAAGGGTTCCTCCAGAGGTTATCATTAGGATCTATGATATTTTCAATGTGACAATATCTTTGGAATTGAGATTGATTTTATAACAGATTTGAAGGAAAAAATTTAGTAGTGATCTGATCAACATTCCTCCTTCAAATCTTTTTCTCAAATATGCTATGCCTATAAGATTTCAGCGAAATTGTCAGGCCAATTAAAGCCGATGCAAGCATTAATAAGTTACGATCCCACAAGTGGAATCAACCAAATATTTTTCAAAATATTCTATATTGCATGGTTTATAAGGTATCTTTATACCTGACAGACAATGTGTACACTCCAAATAAAATAAAAAAGGTAATAATTATAATAAGAAAATAATAATAATAATAAAAGTAAAATAAAGGTAATGAAGCAAAATACATAGTTATATGGAGGGTATTATGTTTGAACACCATTATTGATTCTAAAAAATGCCTTAATACAATCCAGAAGATGGAATAAATCTAAAATGTACTATATATACACATTTGGGAACTGTGATTGATTCATCATCAATAATTGTTTGTTTTCAAGAAAGAACAATAATCTCTCACCTATGCCATATATTATGGGCCACTCTATATTTCCTTTGAGTGTTGAATTCAGATCTGAAAAAGTAGCATTTGATCTTGTCAATGTCTCACTTCATTATTTAATACAGCAATAAGGGTGCAACGATAACATGATAACAAAAAAAATTCAGCTTTGATAGGGCTAGTGGCACTTGAAATCTTCAAGCCCGTTGCCACCCCCTAAATACTAGACTGAAATCACAAAATGAGAGATTGAAGCCCTATTATGGGTGAATCCTTACTACTATAGTAATGCTTATAGAACAAATAGTTGGTTTTCAGGACAATTCAGCTGAATTGAGTATTTTAACTTATAACAGTCTTTAAGAAACACCAGGATATCTATTTCTACTGATAATTCTCTAAGCTATAATTATCAAAATATCATATTCACTAGGCTCCTAGGTTTTATGTTGGTAGTTGAATGTAGTTAACTACCTGAGATGCATGCTGTCACTAAATGGATCTCCTCTGGAATCTCTTGAAAGGCACCTGTAAAGAGAACTGGTCATGAATTCCCACAGCAAATAATGCATGGTCAAGTTCCCTAAGAGTAAATCTATCTGCATTGTGGCTGTGTCCAGAAGTACAAAAGGAGAAAAATGAACTTCCTAACTAGAACCACAGCATACCCCTAGAGAATCTCCTGAAATCAGGCAAAGGAGGCCTATCTTAAACAGGCCTGTCCAACATCTGCCCCAGATGGTGATCGGAATCAGTTAATTTTGAACCCAAGGTCCTGTTATAATTTCTTTTTATATCTTTATTGATCCAGATTTCATGTCAAACTACACTTTAATAAAGAGAACTTGTCATGTATACAAACAGGTTTTTAACATTTCAAGGTGTTGCAGACAGAGGACCATTTACCAAGAAAGATTATTGATAGGTATTATTTCAAAGATAATTTTTTCTTCATTTGTTCAGTTATTACAGACTGACATATTGTAACAAATACTTACTCAGTAATTCTAGGGAGAGCTCTCTGGAGCTGTTCCTGTTATCTAGAAACCCACCAACAAGATGAAGTTCTAGCCTAGAAATACAGGAATATAGATAATATGAGTATTAAAACTAAGAGGAGGGTACAAGCTTAACAACATCATTTCTCTTATACTTATCAAAAAGCCAAATTAATATGAAAGCATTCAAATCTATATATAATTGGGAACTATATATCTCCTTTGATTATCATTCAATTTATATGATAATATTTAAGTATCCCAGTGGCAACATGGAATGATACAACACCAAAGGACGACCCCTTGCTCACTGTCCTAAAAACATGGGAACAAGCAAATAAATATTCAAAAAATATATTTTTTTTGACAAAAACAGCGAGCCTGACAATAGCGGTGGAATCTTATCGGGGTAAGCATATTTGGGAGAAGATTTGAAGGAGAAATGTTAATCAGAACACTACAAACAACTCTCTTTCAAATGATTAACTGCAAGACGAGGGCTGTCAAGGAACTGTAGCTTGATCATCTAGCTGTGTGTTTAAAATACAACTGATAGTAATGTAAGATGCAATTATTCCCTTTAAAATATCTACAAAATCATTGTTAATTCCTAAATTATAGTCAAAAGTATCATAGATCCAGACATCAATTTCTGAATCATTTCTGAATGGATTAAACACTTTTTGTGCCTTGGAGACAAGACTTCCACATTTAGTTACTGACCGACCATCCTCGTTTCCATGTGAGAGATTCAATACAGCTGCTACAAAGTCCTTTACTCCCTTCTTTGTTTCGCAGCCATCACAGTGAGCGAGACACACAGCCCCGGAACCTGGAGAATAAATTCACAAACCGTACTCAGGGTTGGAGGCATATTTAGATGAATGGTGTTTCAGGGTTTTGCTTGAACCTCGCACCTCCTTAAGAGTTCTACTTGCAATTGTCATCTTGATCTCTTATACTTTTGACAATAACTTTGGAGTTAAGAATGATTTTACAAAATGTTTGAAGGAGAGTTGTTGGTATTGTTCCGAAATTTTTCTTTTTCTTTTATGCTTTTGCCTGGAAGAATTTATCAAATTTGTCAGGCTACTTTTGGCCGCTGTGAGCATTATTGGGTTAACCCATTCATACCTGTAGTAGCCAAAAAGCCAATACAATTTTGATAATATCTTTGTGACCAGAGCATGCAGCACTGTAAAATAAAATATTTGAAGGAGAATTACTGTTCAGAACCAAAACTACAACTCTACTTCAAATATTCCATGAATTAATGCTGAGTTCTAAAGCTATGTTATTTGCACAAGTACACTCGGTCCAGAAAGCTACTTTCAAGAGAAGCTCTGAGCATGAATAGGTTAAAACTTTCAAGTTGTTTGTTACCCGCTATGTGATGTTAGGAAACATATAATAATCTTGATATAGTGAAATTAATGCCCACCCTAAATTTACCAATACTGGAACTGCTAGTTTTCTATACATATATATTCGGTGTTGTCAAACTCATGCAATTATATGAAGAAAATAGTTTTAAAGCAGAACTCACCTGTATGCCTTAACACTACTATATGGCAGGTAGTTGCATCATCACTACCTAGGATTTTGATGGTATCTGAAAAAGGAAAACAAGAACGATACAACACATGGATGCACTTTAGATTAACAGTAGTCACCTCACAAACACTTATCATTGCAGATTATATTCCAACCTTGAGTTAGCAACAACATTTACTAACTTACACACTTTTTATATCTTCCTGAAGTTTAGATACAGAACATTTTAAGGTCTTATGTTTTTGAATAAAGACTACAGTGCACTCGCACAAACTTTGCTTATGAACTATAAATAATAACCCTTCCAATATTGAGGCGTTTTTGTCCAAAGCAAAAAAATGCAAAGAATTGTGAAAAACATCTAAACCCTGTCATGTTGGTATTCATTGGATAGCTCTCCCTGAGTACTCTCAGGTGAGTACCCATGTACCAGGGGTTCTGTCATTTTTTTGCATCATTTTTTATGTCCAAATTAGCAACCAGCAGCAAAAGGGATAATTTATTATATCAAAAATGAAAACAGATATAATTGGTGCCATCTCCTTGGTATATAATATAATATCCATCTTTATTCAGTGGCAAAGATGTATACATCTACAATGGCTATAGTTACTAGTTAGTCTGTCTAATACTTACTATCATTGGGGGTAGTTGCTGCATATTCTCTTTGACCGACATAAAGCAATCCTGGAGCTGCTATGTCCTGCTTCTCTTGTGCACACAAACACTCAGACGATACCTGAAAAAATAAAACTCATATTTTGCTTTTTACATATAAAGGCCTAGAAAAATGTTTGTTAACTGTAATGCGACCCTATCAAGTTTTCATTCCAAAAAATTTGAACCTTAAGTTTGTTTGGACAACTCTCAAACTCTCCATCAACATAAAAAAAGGATTAGAACACTGCATTACAACTACAGCTGAAACAGGAAACAATTTTTTAGGCATAACATGTTCTGACCATACTGGACTAGCCCTACTAATCCTGACTTTATTGGTGTCCAACTATCAAAGTGTCTCACCAGCATGCAACATAGGAGTCAAAACTGGATAGATCAAAGTAGCACTGTAAAAGTACTCTGCAAATAACTTGGACATTATATCCTGTAGCACCTTACTAATTTGATAGAGATTTCAATATCCATATGAACTCCATCGATATGTATTTATTGATCCAGGTATCTATTATTCATAGAATGTGTATGATGTTGTCCTCTAGTGACAATTCTTTGAATCAATGGTCACAAATAATTCACTCAAATGCCGAACTCTAGTATTTATAGACTTGAAACCCCTGGACTAAAGCAATAGTCTAATGTGGACTATTTACTTCTATAGAAAGACCAGACTAGGGGAGATAATAATATACAAATATGACGCCCGAGGGTGACAATCCTCTTGAGGGGAAGTTATTCCTGGTGGAAACCCAACAGATATGTCATATGTTTTATAATAACGAACAAATACAAAACACAAAAGGGGGAAAAATTACAAACACCAGAGATTTTGGATAAATACTCGTCATCTGCCTTGTTAGAACTAGTTTCACCGGTAGGTCACTCAGCAAACTCCGTAGGTGTTCGGGCTAGCGGTAATTATTCAACTATTTCATGGCTGTTGCCGTGAATTATTCAACTATTTCATAAGCTGTTAAGGACAACAGCCTGTCACTAAGGAGTATGGAAATCATGATGATTAATCCATGGCCCTTGACCAACCAGAATCAAGAATCTTCACGTGAAGTATAATAACAGCTATTAGTATCATATAGAACACAACTACTACTGGGTTAGTTTTAGCATTTGATCAATACACTCTATTTACAAATTACAACATTTAAATTAATTACAAATCCGTAATTTGTATTATCTTGTATATCAGCTAGTGATTTGAGGATGTTAGATGAGCACACCCCCATCAAAACACAATCCTCCCTTCCACTCAATCCTAATGGAGTGTATTTGTAAGGTGCATTTCTACTTTGAAGTAGGGGACATTTGTCTACAAATTCAGCCAATTTAATCTAACCTATTTGACACGTTTTTTCACTTTATAATTTCACAAGTCATCTTCCAAGACTCCAGGCACCGACATAAAAACTTGCCCGCTTGCCCCGGCAAGTGAATTTTTGAAAAAAAGAGCTTTCAGGCAAGTATATTTAGTTTGCACTTGCCCGAATTGGCAAGCTGATTTTCTTAATACTACACATTTTTTATATAGAAAATGGCACAAATACCCAGAATAATGCTAACAATGGAACAAAATTTAAAAGAAAATGTTTTTCAAATCATTGAATCCATGACAAATAATACATGCCACTCTAGCATATATCATAACTTATTTTGGGCAAGCCAAAAATTATGTCGGGTGCGTAATAATCATTAACTACTTGCCCAACATGGTTAGTTAGTTCTGAAATTTATGTTTGTGCCTGGACTGATTTCACCAAGATGAAAAATTCAAAAGCTCTAGGCAGAATTGGGTTCAGTCCTGTCAATATCACACTTTTAGGGCCCTTCATTAAAGCACCTACCTTGAAATGTGGATATTTTGAAAAGAAATCAGGCAAATTGGCTGGTATATCTACCACCACTGATCCGTCGACCACCAAAGGCATCTTGATTTCTAGTTAGACATCATATCATCCTCAAAACCTAACAACAACAAAACAACATTATTCTTATAAACCAGGTCATATCTGAAGCATCTTGTAAAGGCCAGAATATGTTTGTAATATCATAGATGAATAAAAACAAGTGGACATGAAATCAGCCGGTCAACCTAAACAAACAGGCTGCGACTACTAGCCCATAAGTTACATTCTGGGCATGTTGGTGAGCAGCTTTCTCTGTAATGTAAACGATATGAGAGCCCTGATTGGTCTTTGCTCCTAGTGACATCACACTAAGGCCAGATTCGAGACCCATGGGATATCCAGGTATTCCCTCTTGCGCATATAGTAATTAGTCTCTTGCTACATTGTACATATCTGTTCTTTTATTCATCTTAGGTAATATGAAACATAACACTTTAGGAAAATAAATGAAACAAAAATCTTAAGCCAAATCTTATCAACAATTCTCCTTCAAATATTTTATGAACTCATGCACTATCATTGGGTTATTTTCATGAATATCATAGTTTAAGATGTTTTTCAAAGTGAACTCCAAACCTAAATATTTTCCTGTGAATAGCTTACCGTAGATAGAAGTCAAAGGCAGAATTCACTTCTTTGCCTCAAATGAATGATATGGTGACAAAATACACTTGGCAAAATCTACGTTCATTTGCCACAACATACCTACTCAAATGCTTAATGAAATAGCCAAGTGGTAGTAAACTTTAGATTTCGCCACTGGGAGCGCGTCAAGAAACTGGAAAAAGATAAACTTAATACCATCAACAAGGAAGTGTTTCACCGGTTCCTGGGATGGGATCCGTGTGGTGTCTGAACTGGTGGCGACCTCTATAGGAATTAATGATAACTAAGGAGCATGGGATTAATGAGGATGCAGAACTTCCTTCCCTGTTTGGGGTTTTCATTAACAACAAAGTGGTCTAGTGGCAGTGTTATATGCCATCATATAACTTTCATTTATCAATATTTTGAATTCCTAGAATACACTGTTCATTGATTGACAATTAATCTAAAAGTTTAATTGTACCTTTAACTTAATATGAGTGCTATTCAGGTTTTTAAAAAACTGCTAGATTTCTAGACATTCCTCTATCTTGAATCATTTACTTAATTAAAAGAGAAATTACCAGGTATTTTTGGTAACTATTAAGGGAACACGTTTTTCCAACCTGACATAGTAGGTTTATTTTCAGTTATAATGGCAAAAGGACAAATTAGTTGTTCATTACTACTATATGCGTCATTACATTTTGAAAGGTGACATGTCCTGAACTCGATCTTGAAACAGTGAGGATGAAATGGTGATGGGAGTATCTGCTGTAATCAATTTTCCAGTAGCCATTTTTCCTTATGATTGGTATAATTCCTCTGAGATGTACAAGTACTCCATATTCGCTATAAATTATCCTACATTTCAACTAACATTAGATTTTATTTAAACGATGAAAGTGTTGTTTCAACCAAAATAAATTATTTTCATCATTGAAAATGAGATAATAAGATTGATAAGGGTTTAATGTCAAGATTGTGATTAGTTCTAGGGCAATTCTTAAGGTTACTTATGGAAAAAAGCATAGGCTTAAAATGAAACAAGATCATTGCCATTTCTTTAACGCCGAGAAGTTTGAAATACATCTGTATCATGCAATTTTATGGTCTTCCTTAGTTTTGGTCAGAGGATTGTTCAGGTACTGTGGCCGAAATTAAAATGAAACAAGATCATTGCCATTTCTTTAACGACGAGAAGCTTGAAATACATCTGTATCATGCCATTTCATGGTCTTCCTTAGTTTTGGTCAGAGGATCGTTAGATAATACAACTGCATTGTAGGCTTCGTATTGGCCTAACAATGGTGACAAGTTATAGTGATTTTTATTTTCATGACTTTACCATTGACCAAAGCAATGATAGCATAATGGGACTCCTCCAGTCAGTGTTAAAACACACCCCCATCTATGTATACAACTCATCTAAATGCTTCCTTTCATTATTTAAGCAGAAATTTTAATATTGATATTCAAAATACTTCAATTTACTGAAGGGTCTGGTTCAGGAAGTTCCTTCCACAGGCAATTAGGTGTACTGAAGAAAGACGGTCCCTTCCTTCGGGTTGATGTACTCAGCATATTTCTCCCATCTGTTTTACTACTCTATGGCAATTTTCCTAGTTTCTTGCACTATTCTATTTCTATCCAGCCATGTTCTATCGATTGGTAAGTTGGTAAAACCGATATATGTTTATGCAGCGTTCACAGGAATATATGCAAATGTGGTTGAAATAGGGTTTTAACAAAAGGCACAATCTTTAAATGAGTAGATTGAAATGGGTAGTGGGTCGAATAGTGAAGCCTACTGTACCAAGGTCATTTATAAAGCATTTCAGCTTTGATTCAGGGTCACCCTATCAAATAGTATGGATGAAAACACATATGAGGGACACATGCAATTTGCACTTAATAGCTACTAATGAACCAAAGAACAATACAACACAATAAATACATTTTGGAACAGCTGTGTTTATTTTTCTTTCAACAGGTCAGCCACTTATACATAAGTGAGTATTTTTTCTCTTCTCCAACTCATTATTTGCAAAGGGCTTGCGCACCAGTAAGTATCTTCAAGGTGCTGCTGTTCCAGCTACCACAGAGGTTGTCGGTAGGTAGTCTAGTTCCATTCCTCGTGGGCTCCACCACCCCATTCGTTGCTGGGAACGACTGGTGCGGCCGGGGCCGGAGCAGCCTCTGTTCCGACTGCGCCAGTGTGGACAGCAGCGGCGGCGGGAGGGGCGGTGCTTGCCCAATCGTCAGCGGGGGCGGCGGACCAGTCCTCGGCTCCCTGGATGGGAACGGCAGCCACGGGGACAGCCTCGTTGGCCCACTGGAAAGAGAGAAAACAAATATGCTGTTAGCTTTATAGAATAGTAATGAAAACATAGTCAGAAATCAAAGCATGGTTTCAGCAGCCTGGTAAGACCCAAACTTTTCTTGGGGGAAATTTTGGACCTGGAACCTTCTTATGACATAACTATAAAGTTGTGTATCAGACAATACCTATCAGTCATGGTTTCTCAGACTGGGGCGGTGTTTTCTCATCATCAACAACTCAAGTGTGTCATTATAGATCTTTTCCATTGTAAATTACAGGATAAGAATTATTATAATTAGTGTTTTCTCACTAGTTAACAAATACTCTACCTTAGTATGAAAAATTACATAGTTATTACAATTTGATAACTTAAATTAGTAACTTAAACCCAACAGCTAAACTACAAGCTTTTCAACTCTTTCTCTTAAAATAATCATTTAGACTTTCCCCTATCAGAACCAACTACCTGCATGTTGAACTATTGATACTGTTGTGTTCAGACAAATCCCATCAGTCATGGTTTCTCAGACTGGGGCGGTGTTTTCTCATCATTAACAACAGAATTGTCCAATTACAGATGATCGTTTGAATGTCAAATTCAAGGGGTAGAATTATTTGAATGGTTCTTTTATATCTCTTTTTATTACTGTAGTTTGCACCGACAAATATTCGACTAAAACTACGAATAATACTTATAAATGAATGACATATGCAGGAAAAAAGCCCTTATGAGAAAACTTCTATGAATGGAGAACGAAGACCAAATAACATCATTGGGGACAGCTTTAGGATGGTACTCTATTTAAATTACTATCTTTGAACGTAAAAATAGTTAGTTTTATCAGATCTTATGTTCTGCATGTCAACTTGATTCTGTTGTGTATCAGACAAATCCCATCAGTCATGGTTTCTCAGACTGGGGCGGTGTTTTCTCATCATTAACAACTGAATTAAAGAAGGATGAAAGTATTTCTTTCGTTCTTCTCATGAACTTTTTACAATATATTAGTAATAACATATCACTTATCTATACTAGCAAATATATTTAACCATAACTATGAAAACTAACATATACTTTGAAAATACACACGTCGAAAAAATGTTCTTTGGAGGGGAAACTTCTATGAATGCAGAACTAAGACCAAATGACTATCTTTGAAAGAGAATTGTGTTTGTTCTATCAGATTTAACCTCATGCATGTCAACTTGATACTGTTGTGTTCAGACAAATCCCATCAGTCATGGTTTCTCAGACTGGGGCGGTGTTTTCTCATCATTAACAACCGAAATATCTAATTATAGACCATTGTTTGAATGTCAGATTAAAGGAGGATTGGAATTTTTTGTATTGCACTTTTAATATTTTATTTTTTAAAATTTGTATTAAACTATGAAAATAAATACATTGAAACAACAAATGAACAACATTGTCTAATCAAATATTATATTTTGAATGTCAAATTAAAGGATGATTTATCTCTTTTGTGTTCTCGTGATTTTTTGTTTGTTGAAGTACAGTAATTTAAACTAGCAGATATTCAACCATAACTATGAAAATCAATGAATACATTGAAAACACATGTGTACACAAAAAATGTTCTTCTGGGGAAAAACTTGTAGGAATGGAGAATTAAGACCAGATAACGATCTTTGAAAGATAATTATGTTTGTTCTTAGTATCAGATTTAACTTTACGCATGTCAACTATTGATGCTGTTGTGTTCAGACAAATCCCATCAGTCATGGTTTCTCAGACTGGGGCGGTGTTTTCTCATCATTAACAACTGCAGGGTCTAGTGACAGGTGATTGCAATGTCAGATTAAAGAACAGGAATTATTTGTATTCTTCTTCTAATGAACTTTTTAGTTAAGTAAGTTATACTTGCCAATTATCAACAAAAATTATGAAAATTACATTGAAACTGCATATGCAGGAAAAAAGATCTTGGGAAAACGAAGTACAAATTTTTATCCATGGGGACAGCTCTAGGATGGTATTCTATTTAAATCACTATCTTTAAAAGACAAATGTGTCAGACTCGGTACTATCCGGTTCTAACTTCTGCATGTTATAATTTTTGATACTGTTGTGTTCAGACAAATCCCATCAGTCATGGTTTCTCAGACTGGGGCGGTGTTTTCTCATCATTAACAACTGCAGGGTCTAATTATAGATCATTGTTTGAATGTCAAATTAAAGAAGGATGGGAATTATCTGTATTCTTATCATGAACTTAAATGAAGTTATTTATACAAGCAAATATTCAACGTAATTTATACTTGCAAATAATCTACCAAAATTATGGAACTTACATGGAAACTGCACATGCAGGAAAAAAGGTTCTGGGAAAACGGAAGAACGCATCTTTTCAATGGGGACAGCTCTAGGATGGTATTCTATTTCAGTCACTATTTTTAAAATATTGTGTTTGTACTATCCAGTTCTAACTTCTGCATGTTATAATTTTTGATACTGTTGTGTTCAGACAAATCCCATCAGTCATGGTTTCTCAGACTGGGGCGGTGTTTTCTCATCATTAACAACAGAATTGTTTAATCATAGATGATCATTTGAATGTCAAATAAAAGAAGGATGGGAATTATTAGTATTCTTCTCATAAACTTAAATGAAGTTATTTATACAAGTAAATATTCAACCATAACTTGGAAAATTGATAAATAAATTGAAACTTTTCAGGTAGAAAAAACAAGTCCTAACTTCTAGGATTGGAGAACTAAGACAAAATAACTTCACTAGTGACAGCTTTAGGAGGGTGTTCTATTTAAATCACTATCTTTGAAACTTGAAAGAGAACTTTTTCTATCAGACCAATGTTCTGCACGTCAACTTTTAGTTCTGCTGTGTATCAGACAAATCCCATCAGTCATGGTTTCTCAGACTGGGGCGGTGTTTTCTCATCATTAACAACTGAATTGTCTAATTAAAGATGAATGTTTGAACGTCAGATTAGAGGAAAGGAATTGTTTGCATTGTTCTTCTCAGGAACTTTTTTTAGTACAGTAATTCAGTTGCAAATAATAACCATATATAAGAAAATAAATAAATCCATTAAAACTGCACAAGAAGAAATGTTCTGAGGAAACTTACAGGAATGGAGAACTGAGACTAAACATTTTCACGGAGGACAGCTGATGAGTGATATTTTTCTTAAAAAAATAACTAAGAGACCTAACAGAAGATAAAGTATTACATGCTTAATTTAGCGTTTAAACATTCTCATCCCTTCCTATCACTTATGATAAAATGAAAGAAATTGTTACAAATATCAGAATTAAATGAAGGTATTTCTTACCATGTTGCATATCAGACAATACCTATCAGTCATGGTTTCTCAGACTGGGGCGGTGTTTTCTCATCATTTGCAACAAACTCGTAATAATTTTGAAGGCCATATTAACCAATATCATAAGGGAAAAAGATGGGCTGCAAACATTATACAGAGAACATCTTAATCAGGGCCACAATGCAAGTGGTTGGCCATCATTGACAATTCCCTGGGTTATCAATAGCACTTCTAATGTGGCGCAATAATCAAGTTGGCGATATTTCTATGTCTGAGCACTAGTAGTTGTTGTTGGTGGGTACTTACATCGGCAACCTCGGGCACAGCAGGAGCAGTGCTGACGGGCAGGAGATCAGCGGCCCATTCCTGGGGCGGGGCGAAGTCCTCCTTCACCACCTGACTCTTGGCCTCGGCAATGGCCTGCTCTTCCTTCTCAGCCTAAAACACAACAAGGTAGAAAATCAATACTACTTCCAAGCTAGCTTTATATTGTAAAGTATATACACAGGGATCACAAACCCTTAGGCTTATTAAATCTTTTTGAGAAGGCCATTATCAAACCAATTATCCAATTATATTAATCTCAATGAAATTAACATGATATTGCATAGCCTATTATGCCATTTCTAATATGTAAATACATATTCCTAGTTGATATTTGAAGAAAGTGGTCACCCTAGAAAAATTAGGTCCTCCTACACCTGGTAAACAAGACCCACAAAAAGGTAAACTGTCCATCTAACACACCAGAGTATAAGAATATGACTATATTTTACACCAATCTACTGACTCTCCAAGTGCAGATTAAGACCACATCTTACACAGGATCAGCTGCAAATATTAGTTTGGTCACCAGATTTGACTTGCTCACTCATATTACAAGATATTTGCCTTGGTAAGACATAGTTCACCCATAGTCACCCCTCCCTTTGGTAGATCTAATCAATAATCTTTTTTCAACAGTTTACTAGCTGATGAAACACTATTTGGGAATTTGAAAGAAACTTTGCAAGTATCATTTGCGAAAATTTCTGGAATCACTCTTAAAGAGTAATCATAAGAATGAACTTTAACTATTATTTGAGGATACACTAGATACAAACAAAATAGTAGCAAGCTGGAATGGCATACAAAGCTGTATCAGATAGGGGCGAATTTTATCGTCACCAACATTCGGTTGAACTATGAAATCATCATGTACAGCTTTTTGTCAACAGCTAAGATTATGTTGAGTTTCCCTTTCAATAGGATCGTTTGTAGCTACTGACTATTATCAAACTTAAGTTGAACGTGTTTTTAACAGCAGAAGAATCAGACTGAATCAAAAAAAAAAAATTGAAGATAGTATTCACCATAGAAAAATAGGATCCCAAGATAACTATCACCTAATTCTGGTTAAGAATGCACCAATCAAGATTAAGCTTTGCTGAGACCCAGCGATAGGATCTATTCTCAAAGACTTCAACCCATAATCGATCTCAATAATCTAGCTGTTCTAGCATGGCTGCGTACCAGCAATGGAGATGTGTACTTGCCTCTTCAATTTGGAAAATTCCTCTTCAATTTGGAAAATTGAAAGAAACATTGCAGATTGAAAGGATTGTTCCCGAAAAATTTCTGAAATCACTCTTAAATCCTAAATACTAGTAAATAGTTACCATAGGTGTGAACTATAAATATTATTTGAGGATACACTTAAACACAAACAAAAGAGTAGCACGCTGGAATGCCTTACAAAGCTGTATCAGATAGGGGCGAATTTTATCGTCACCAACATTCGGTTGAACTATGAAATCATCATGTACAGCTTTCGGTTAATAGCTAAAGTAATGCTGAGTTTCCCTTTCTATAGGATCATTTTTGACTACGTCTGACTATCATCAAAGTAAAATAAGTATTTTCAACTCAAGAATCCAGCATGGCTGAGAGCTGGCAATGGAGATGTGTGGAGGACGTGTACTTACCTCTTCGGGGTCTCTGTAGAAGAAGAGATCGACCATGATGTCCCATGGCACCTCTCTGCTGATGGTGCCTCTCAGGCGGAGCACCTCACGGGCTAGCAGCCACCACATCAGACCAATGGAGTGCTGGGACTGGAAAAATACAACGGCAGGCGTTCAATATCATAGAAAACACAGGGAACAACTCAAGACGAGTCAAGTACTGGTTGAGCAAGAAAATAGTTATCAAGCGCCAGGTACCAAACAAGACCAATTTAGTACTACAACTGTAAAACAATAGCAGCCATTTATGTGACATGTATTTCCAGGGGTAAATATAAGCAGTGGCGATCAGCAGCCAAGTTTGTAGTATGCCAATAGCTGAAACCCAACCAGGCCAATGTAAAATTGTTTACTATCTAAGTATTGCTTTTTAAAATATCTTCATTCTTTTTCATTTAAGGCCAGAGGACCTACTTCATTAAAGCTTGATTATGTAAATAATACATTTGAAGGAGTATTCCAATGCATTTCATACTGAAGTTTCATATCTGCCCTTATCATGAGGGAAATGTTGCTGAATCAGATAGGGGCGAATTTTTTCGTCACATAAATTCAGTTGAACTATGAAATCATCATATGCAGCAACATTGTCCTCATAACTTAGTCACCTAATTTCTATTATAAGAAAATATAAACAAGTAGTTTTCTACAAAAAATAATGCACATCTTGCAGATTAAAATATTAAATCAATGGGCCAAATGAGAGTCCCCCCAATTATGATTGACCTTTACAAAAAGTCATGTGTACCTAGAAAACATCAGAAGAGGGTTGGTTTATCTAGAAGCCTTCTTACCTTGTTGTTGCATGGGATGGCAATGTCCACGTATCTCAGAGGAGAGTCAGTGTTGCAGAGGGCGATGACAGGGATGTTGACGTAGGAAGCCTCCACAATTGGCTGCTGATCGGTTCTTGGGTCGGTGACGATCAGGAGACGTGGCTCCCTGTAGGCAGCCTGGATCTGGTTAGTGAAGGTACCAGGGGTGAAGCGGCCAGCGATGGCGGTGGCGCCGGTGTAGTGGGCGAACTTGAGGATGGCGCGCTGACCGTATGGTCTTGCGGAGATGACGCACACATCAGCGGGGTTCTCAATAGCGGCAATGGCACGTGCAGCCAGAACCATCTTCTCCCACATCTTGGCCAAGTTGAGGATGTACACACCTGTTAAAAAGTAACAATACTTGTTTAATTACTTTCAATAAGATAATACCAATGTAGAATTTGCTGCATGTGACTAGGGCTGTACACCGGTACCAGCACTGTATGTACCAAATACCGCTTCGCAAAATACTGGTGCATACTCGTTTCAATTTTTAACGGTATGCTTATCGTTATTTTGCAAATCACAAAAAGTAAAGCAGCCCATATTACAAAAATATTTGAAGCCAATTGTACAAGAAAGGTTGGACTTGTGCTGAATTTGTTAACTTTGAAGGTACGCTATAGCGAAGCGAGAACCACATCGCTGCCGCCATAGTGTTTGTTGTGATTTTTATCGCCACTGCGCAGTGGCGCTGTATATCGCTACTACACAACAACCACTATGGAGGCATCCAAAATAATTCGCTACACAGCTCGAACTAGGGTTTTAATGTTTAAATTGGATACTAAAAATGACGACAAAACTGTATCAGATAGGGGCGAAATTTATCGTCACCAACATTCGGTTGAACTATGAAATCATCATGTACAGTTTTCACTTAATATTAAAGATAATGATTTATCAAGTTTTGCTTCAATTAGGACGAAAACCTGGTATATAATACCTACAAAAAGGTTAGTTACGCATACATCTAACACATCAGAATATGACACTATTGTACACTAATTTACTGACTTTAAAAAGAGTGTAGATTAAGACCATGTCTTACACAGGATCAGCTGGAAATTTTTGTTTAGTCACCACAGAATTCACTAGTGCTGACTCTTATTGAGTATCTAACAGATGAAACAATTCGGAAATATGACAGAAACATTGCATATTCAATATTGAAGAAATAGTTTCCAAAAATTTCTGGAATTACTCTTAAATCCTAAATGGTTATGGTATTCTAGGATACACAAGATAGTAGATACAAACAATAAAATAGAAGCAGGCTGGAATGGATTACTAAGCTGAATCAGATAGGGGCGAATTTTATCGTCACCAACATTCGGTTGAACTATGAAATCATCATGTACAGCTTTTAGTTAACAGCCAAGGAAATGTCTCGTTTCCCTTTCTATAGGATCGTTTGTAACTAACTACTGAATATTATCAAATTTATAAAACATTTTCAACTGCAGCAGAATAGGACTGAACCGGGAGATCTTAAGACTATATAACTAACAATGAAGAATTTGGCTTATGTAAAATCTGCTGTATATATATCTTGCACCAAATATTTGAATATCGGTTGTATTTTGAGAATGTTAGTACGTCAATCAGCAGGACTAAGTTTATTCCTGTAATTCTGGTTTTGTTTTACAGGAATGTTTATTCAATTACATGTCAAACACAGCCATCTAGATATGTAAGATAACATACAGATGGCATTAAAATGATATAATACCAATAGAAATTGTGAGTTATATATAAAACAGATATTAAATTAAATGAATTATCTGTCAGGTCTTGGCCATCGAGTGGAAATGGTTCAGAACGAAGTAAACAGCCTTGGATCCATTCCTTAATATTGCCCACTTTATTTGTATACTAAAATACCAATCCCCAATTTGTAAAAGCATTTATTTCACAAAGTCAATTAACTGCATCAGATAGGGGCGAAATTTATCGTCACCAACATTCGGTTGAACTATGAAATCATCATGTACAGTCAATACTTTGCCCTGAAACAAGCTTATTCAACTAAAAGGAACCATCATTTCTATTAGATAGAAACAATAGAAGCCCCATGATTTTCATGGCGAGTCTTTTATTCCTGTGCTGTTCCATACATACCATCCAACTTGCGCTTGAAACTGTACTGTTCCATTTGGAAATCTATGTTGTTAGATCCCAGATGGGCAGTTGATGCAAGAATTTTCTTGACATCATCTTCCGTCATAGAAAGGGCATCTAGTCCTCCAGACATATCTGCTGTTGATCGGTGAGTTACGGTGATCAACCTGAAAAGACGAGAGAAAATATTGACTACCTTTCAACATCACACTTTCACCTAGCAACGCAAGAAACCATAACAATTTAAATGGCGGATATTAGCAAATCTCGATACTATGAAGTCCAAGATAAGAGCTACTTGCACAGACTCCTGGCCAAAAGGAAGCCTGCAATTCATGTTGTCCTGACACTGTATCAGATAGGGGCGAATTTTATCGTCACCAACAATCAGTTGAACTATGAAATCATCATGTACAGTGTAAGTTTCACCCAACAAACAAGTATTAAATACTAAGTACAAAATTTCAGTAAAGGAAGTCAGTTTATATTTATCTGCTGGAGTACTGCCGACTCATATCCCTTGAAGTTAGAAGTGGTCAGGTCTAGTATCATTTCATTATTTGCTCTGGAAGGAATGAACCTAGAAAACTTCTAGAATTGATAGGTTTACTGTGAGCCACAACTAATCATTATTATGTGCTGTGGAGTACAGAAAGTCCACTTATTCACTTAATGTTGCAAAGATTTAGGGAGGCCTATAGCAATTTTCAGAATTAAGGCATGAGCATCTCCTTTTCCAGGACAGGAGGAAGTTGGGTTTGGCAGGCATGCCATGGACATGGTGGCACACGTGGTGACAGCTAAGTAAAGAAATAATCACATTTTGGGGAGAAAACAAGGGTCACTCTAATATATACATGCTTCATGAAATAAAATAACGACTCCATACAAAGATATGTCGGATTTTTATTTCTTTTTGCACCATAATTTGTTAAATATTTACTGATTTCTGAGCCCACTTACGTGTGCGTGTATACCACAGGAGGCTTGCGCCAAAAAGAGGCCGAACATGGCGGGAGGTTCGCGAAGTGTGATGTCACATCGAGGCTCTATCAATGCAAGAAAGACGTGCTAAGCTATGTATGTTCGAACCAGTGTGGGTTCAGATTCAGCAAACGTTATTCATATTTCGCGACGCATGCATCAGGAGTAAATAAAGAAATAATAATGAAAAAACAAGTGATTCATATGTAATAATAGCCATAGAATGTAGCACTTTTCCAATTTTAAAAAAATAGCATTTTTTTAGGACTTTCAGTCAGCTCTCCAATGAAATGAAAATATGAGATGTCATGACACATCAGACATGTCCCATCCGCAGTCTACACTGGCTAATGCGTTGGTTTTTATTGATAAAAAGGTTAGTGTCCAGTCAAGATTAGGACAGTCATTACATCAGAGAGCTATTCGGTTATTTGTTCAATATTTCATACAATACACAAGTCTTAAAATGCGGCCAGTCTTAAAGGACAATTCCACCATGAGTAAAACAGAGGCCCAATTAGTTTCTTATGGTATTCTCTACTTAAATCCAAGTTTTTTTCCCAGTGCCAACCTTCATACAAGAAGTATATTGCTGCTTTAACATCTCCACAACAGACACAGAAAGCATACACTGGGGGCGGCCATTTTGGGCTTTTTATAGCCTCTAACAGGGCTGCTTGTGCAACTATTAGTCATTAGCAGTTAGTCATTAGCCTTACTGCTAATGACTAATAGTTGCACAAGCAGCCCTGTTAGAGGCTATAAAAAGCCCAAAATGGCCGCCCCCAGTGTATGCTTTCTGTGTCTGTTATGGAGATGTTAAAGCAGCAATATACTTCTTGTATGAAGGTTGGCACTGGTAGGAACTTGGATTTAAGTAGAGAACACCATAAGAAACTATTTGGGCCTCTGTTTTATTCATGGTGGAATTGTCCTTTAAGGCTTAAAATGGAGCAAATACAATCATGAATACATTCATAAATACAATCCGATCGATATTCAATTTATACAATGTACAATATAGTATTTAACCAATCATAAAGAGATTATAGTGAGTCTTGTAGATAACACGCCTCCCTTCTTTTTACATACAATTTCTTAATATCCTTACTAAAATCAAGTCAGTTGTGTCAAATAGGAAATATGACTAGAATGGTTCAAAAACAATTAATTGATATTCAAAATTTGTGACCTCCTGTTGTATCTCCTATTGAAAGAAAATGCTGCAGTATTTTTTATCATATCCTCTCATTGAAAAAAAACATTAATTTGCTACAAATCAGAAAGGTCTGTAAATTTTGGATATAGCAAAAGAGCTAGCTATTAGTTTGTAAAATGTGATTTCTTAAATTGTCATAAAAAGGACATTTAGAGTTATTGAGTTCAATGCACCCCATCTTCCACTTCCATGTTTTTGTGCAGCATACAAAAAATGCTTATTGATCGAATTTGCATTGTGTTAGCTCTGCGGTATGTACTTGTGGTTGGCAAATGGACCTAACTTCTGCGGATAAGTCCATGTCTAAAACGCTATTGACTTTTCCATTCCTCAGCGAATTTGTATAAGGCAAATTTGTCAGTCCGTTAGGTGTGAATATATAGCTTAAAATAAATACTTCTTACATAAATGACCAACCATTCACCTCCTGACTTTTTCTCTAGGTGGAATTTCAACAAAACATGCTCGCTTCAAACACGCATTTAAATGTTTAGTTATCAAATGTCAACGGAAAATTCTTTTGTTCATTAAATGTCAACGGATTTGCTTGAATTTCGGATTAAGTAAAGCTAAGAATATTTTGTTGCGAAGGGTATCACATGTATTCAATTTTGATTTGTTTCAAAGTTATGCAAAAAAAGCATTTTACTCATTTTTCGCCCCCACAATCTGAATGAAGTGGTTATATAATTTGAACGGGGCAAAATTAGAAATAAAATTGTGATAACTGATACGCTTCCCTCCGCACTGATCTTTTTTCCACATTTCGGAAACTTTGCCATACGCATAAAGCGCACGGCCCTCGTGAAGAAAATATCAGATCCGCCAAGATACACATGAGAAGTACCTCTTTGAGGAGCAACTCTCTAGTTATAAGCGACTTATTGGAAACACTTACAGCTCCTATCAAGGAGGAACTATCGACCAAGAAGAAGAAGAAGGTCCTCGCACCATAATTGTGGATGGCATCTCCATCTAAAATCATCCTGACTGCTTTTTCATTTTTACCCCGTATATTGTTCCCAATACTCGGATTCGGAGCAGTCGGAGGGAATTTGCTTACCCCATCAGAAGACTATGATGGACCAAGTGTGAAAGATCAAATAAAATAAAACTTCTTATTTTCACCACCATATTTTTTTTTGGGGGGGGGGGGGGGGGGGGGGGAAAATAAAAAAAATATTTATTTTCACCGTTCCTTGGGGGGAGAAAATAAAAAAAAACTTATTTATTTTCACTCCCTTTTTTCGGGGAGAGAAAATAAATAACTTTATGTTCACTCCCGTTCTTTGGGGTGAGAAAATAAGAAAAAAAATCCCCCACAGACGGTCGGGAAAATAAAACTTTATTTTTTCCAAACCACTCTTGAGAAGGAGAGAAATTATATTTCAAACAATGACTGGTTACCTGGCTCAGTTTCCTGGGTAAAGTGATAAAGGGAGCAATCTCCCCCCCCCCCCCCCCTCTCTCTCTCTCTCTCTCTCTCTCTCTCTCTCTCTCTCTCTCTCTCTCTCTCTCTCTCTCTCTCTCTCTCTCCAGGCTCTCTCTCTCTCTCTCTCTCAACCACGTCTCGCCTTATCGCAATGCATGTATTTTGGAGGTTAAACAAAAATGTTTACAGATGATGCAAAGGGTGCAATCTGTTCATAAGACAGTATGTACATGTGGGTTTTTCATAAAAGTGCTTTCATTTATTATCCGAGTAATCAATAATTGGTTTATATGCCGAATGAGAAGGACAGACGACTTGCCATATTTTCGTAACTTGATTACAGGGAATAAGATTAAAATCGAGCCAGGTAGCTGTGTTAAATAACTCAAGACAGAGTTGGGTCTGATGCATCTTACAGCCGATAGAGTTTACCTACATGTACCCATGGCCAAGGCATTTAAATGGACTTTATTCAGTTGATAACGATGGGTGTGGAAAGCCGTCATTGCAGAAAAGCACTGTTTGTCCTGAAAGACAAACGAATTGTTTTTAAAGACAAATCATTTCGGTTTTTGTCCATAAATGCCATTCATTTGCCTTTAAAGGCAAATTACAGTACATGTATTTGTCTCTAAAGACAAATCAGCTCTCTTCAAAGACAAATGAGTATATATTGCTGTATTTGTCATTTGGCCTTGTGACATTGTTGTACTTTGGGGAAACACTGTTGATACAAGTTATTCCGGCCTAATAATGTGTTATAGCGCACTGCTATGAAAATACCTAGGCTTGGAAAACACACTATGTACAGTGATAAGCTGTTTCTGTGGCTTTAAAGTGATCCCGGTTCACAGCAGGGAGCCGGGACCAAATCCAGAATGAGGCTGCTTAGCCGGGACCAAATCCAGGCTCAGCAACAACTAGAAAACATGATTTTTGTGTCATTTTCACAGAGTTGTTTGAATTTTTTATCACACAAACTCGCAATAATAGCCATTAAAGGGCAAATGAACCATCATAATGATTTAGGTTCAAAATGTGCCTATACGTGTCACCTTTCTAATAAGACCACCCGCAAGTCTGTCCTCCTCAGCACTCCTCAGATATGGCTTATGAAAGTTAGTAAAAAGCTAGCCTGAGTCTGGGCATGGAGGCTGACATTGCAGGCCAATTAAGCCCAATTAAGCACAATCAGTGGTATGAAGTGACTGCCAGTGCTGCTTCTGATTGGTTGAGAGATATCAGTGACTGCCACTGATATCTCTCAACCAATCAGAAGCAGGGCTAGCAGTCACTTCATAAGCACCACTTCTGATAATGGCAGCCTCTATACCCAGACTCAGGTTAGGGTTTTTACTAACTTTCATAAGCCATATCTGAGGAGTGCTGAGGAGGACAGACTTGCAGGTGGTCTTATTTGAAAGGTGACACATATAGGCACATTTTGAACCTAAATCATCATGATGGTGCATTTGCCCTTTAAGACCCGCCACTGAGCATTGGTGCAGATTTATAGCCTCGCCGTTGGTGTTTGTTGCAAAGCTTCGGCCTTGGCGGCCTCAGCTTTTGCAACAAACACCTACGTCTCGGCTATAAATCTGCACCAAGGCTCAGCAGCGGATCTTAATCCCTATATTATAGCGCATAGCTATGAAAATACCTAGGCTTGGAAAACATACTTAGTACAGTGAGAAGCTGTTTCTGTGGCTCCAAAGTGGTCCCGGTTCACAGCAGGGAGCCGGGACCAAATTCAGAATGAGGCACCTGAGCCGGGACCAAATCCAGGCTGAGCAACCACTAGAAAACATGATTTTTGTGTCATTTCCACAGAGTTGTAGGATAATTTTTTATCGCTCAAATGCGCTATAATGGCCATTAAGACATACCACTGAGCATTGGTGTAGATTTATAGCCTCGCCGAGGGTGTTTGTTGCAAAGCTTTCGCAACAAACACCTACGTCTCGGCTATAAATCTGCACCAATGCTCAGCGGCAGATCTTAATCCATATAACCTTGGATTAAGAAAAGAATGGATATGTAGCAAGAGACCAATTACTATATGCCCTATAGTTACATGCTGACCTCTTGTCAGGGCTTAGCCTGGTTCTCCGGCTGTGTTAGATATAATGCCCCCACCACTATACATACTAAGTAGGTTTGATGTCTCTCTCAAACTATAGATGGAAGCACTGTTTTCATGAGTTGTGGTTGAGTTGCGGTTGAGAACACATGTGATTCAGACTAGAGCTCAAGTGTGTCCCCCTTGAGGATTTATTCAGAATTAATACTGGAGTGAATTCAACTCAAGTCAGATCAGTGAAAGAGCCAGAAATCACAGACTTGTAGCAAGTCTAGTCAGGACTACCAGATAAGGCAGCAGCGCGAGGTCACGTGGGAACAAGGACCAATCAGGGCTCCCGCATCGATTACATTACAGAGAAACCTTATCTCCACCACCAGCTGGGGGTGCCCAGAGAACCAATTGTGGCACCCATTAGCGGCTATTAGTTGACACTGGTTGAGGCTAGCATGTTCAGGTTGACCGGCTGGTTTCGAATCCACTTGTGTTTGGTCATCTAAGCTATAACATTGTTGCGTTTTTGGGAAAAACTGTTGATACAAATTAATGCTCCGGCGGTGTGATATTGTTGCACGTTGAGTTGCATGATATGTATTTGCCTTCCTTCTCTAGAGTGGTCAGGAAGAAATAAAGTTTTATTTTCTCTCCCCGAAAAAAAAACGGGCATAGAAATAAAGTTTTTATGTTTTTATTTTCTCTCGCCCAAAAAAGGGAGAGAAAATAGAAAGTTTATTATTTTCTCCCCCCCCCCCCAAAGAAAGGGGGTGAAAATAAAGTTTTTTTTATTTTCTCTCACCCCCCCCAAAAAAAAAACGGGCGTGAAAATAAAACTGTGAAAATAAATAGTTTTTTAAATTTTCTACCCCCCCCCCCCAAAAAAAAAATACGGTGGTGATAATAACATGTTTTTTATTTACTCTTTCACGCTTGGTCCATTGTAGAAGACCATCCAAAAATATATACATATATAATTCATATATAATATATGGCCAAATTGAAGCAGGGTAAAGGATAGGCGGATTTAGAATAAAGTTCCCTTTGATGTGAGTCAAAAGAATCCGCTCACCCCTTCATATCGGCGGTGAAGCTATATACAATTGCGCATGAATCCCATAACTTAGGGTTTGAAAAATGTGGATTGATTATAGCCACTCAGCTACTCTCTTCTTGCTTTACTACAAGAGCCAAAGTCAAATTCTAAAATTTGATTGGGTAAAACATGTTTCCTCTCCTTCTCGACCAATCACATTACAGATTTAAATGTTTAAATGTTTTTACTACCATTGATGTGACCTGATTTTGCGACATACTGCCGTCTGGACTGTAAACATGTCGGCTTCCGTGCAGGTGCTTTGCCCGAATGGCAGACGTCAGAATGTGAAAATTACACCGAATACGAAGATATTGCAGGTGTGTAAAAACAGTTTGAGCCCTTTTAAACAAATTTCATTTATGCTGTTTTGAAATGATAGCAGAGCTCTCTGTAAGTTCCACCATGTAGTGCTATATTATCTTTTGCCAAGTCATGAAATGATGACTTTTTATTATTGAAATGTCAAATGAAAACAGCACCACTGTTTATCATCTGCTGGTTATAATAAAATGACTGTGTTGGGGGAATTGAATGAATTAAACTTAAAGTGTGTGCCTCCTTATGATAGTGAGGCTCTTGATCAAAACAAGACTAATGGACTAAGCAAGTAATTATGAGTTAGTGACATTTTAAAAGAAATTTACTGGTTATATTTATAAATATAATATTTTAACATTACATGTTATATTCATTTGAAATTTTCATGATACATGGGCAGTAATGTTAAGCGGTGGGACATCATAGGTGTCAGGCTTTTATAGATTTAAGGGCTGCTAGCCCTTCCAGGCTATTATAGCTCTTTGGTATTTATGGGGCCCTGTAGCAGATAAAAAGGGAAATCAGAAGGATGAGGGGGCACGATTACCATACAATCCCATTAGGATACATACAGGTATATACATAACAAACCTGCAGTGTAATCACTGCTGCATTTACATGGCTCTTGGAAATATAGCTTGCCTATTGGCTGCAAGCAGGGTATATCAATTAATCCTTAGCTGCAACCCTACCCAAAGTCATGCGATCTGCTGGCTTCTAATCTAGGTTATCCCAACCTAAGCTTATAGTGCTTTCAGTCAAAATAGTGCAATCAGCATGGTTATGTTAGTGCTAGCCCCAATACCAGGCTGAATACATTTGTATTTCTGTATATTGATTAACAACTTCACTGTGCTTGCTGAGTCCAGTTTAGTTCTTAACTTCCACATCATATGAATACATTTGTATTTCTGTAAACTGCTTAATAACTTCACTGTGCTTGCTGTGTCCAGTTTAGTTCTTAACTTCCACACCAGATGTCAGTTTATGGTTTAATAGCCACAAGAGACTTCAGCAGTGCTGCCATCTATCAAATCTGAAAAGTACTATAATGACTTGACTAGTAACAAAATAGTGACTAGTTGGTTAAGAATAAGCCAGCTCTAGTAAGCTAGGCTAGGTTAGTGCATACTTGCTCATCTGTTTGACCTTTTTTTTCAGGTGCTTGAAGAAGTTTGCAAGAAGCAGGGGTTTCTTCCAGCTGAGGAATATGACTTGAAGTAGGTGAAAAACAATAACTAACGCCTCCTGGTCAAGTCGTCCTCAAATCAAGCATTCCTCATTTTATCTAATCCTAAACCAACTCCTCAAGTAGTATTCAAATGGATAGGACATGCAGAAAACTTTTCTGTAGACCAACTGTCAGCTAAATGAATTAATTACCCCCAGAGGGCTAGACCTAGTCTTTTTCCTCATTAGAAATACATTTCATAATTGAAAAAGATCCATTGAATTCTCTTGTTGTATTCCTAGATAACAACTACTGTTATTTACCACTATCTAACACATGCAACATTGAGGACGAGTTTGTAACGACAAGTTGGCATGGGGACGAGGTTTAGTGTGAGGATGGCTAGACTTGAGGATGATTTGACCAGCTCTCTTACTAACAGGTCATGGGAACCAGGAGTTTCAGTGATCACCACTAAACTGACAGATGGAAAGATCAAGGACAACAATATTAGAGAGGTGTTGAATGTCAAAATTTAAATACAAAGTACTTATTCACTTTTCAATAGTGTAACCTGGTGGTAAAACTTGAAAGCGTGTATTTTCTGCACACTTTAGCTGTTGTGTTACCTAAGTTCTGTATAAGGCACTGTTTAAATTATTTGATATAATACGGTTACCCCAAAATTCTCTGAGAAATAGTATTGGATATTGCCAAAAGTCAAGCGCTCCAAAACCTGATTAGACTCCTAGTGTTGGGACGATCATCGATTATAATTGATAATCGATCGTTTGCCTCTCTTTTACTGATTAATCGATTACAAAACTGGCAATCGATAATAATCAGAAAAGGTGACACCTAATGGCAAAATATAGAACTAAATGACAGGCAAGTTGTCAGCTTTCTTGCTATGAAACTAAGCTCCAAAAACACTTCAAAACGAAGTTAAGGTAGGTGCTAATAGCAAGTAATTGTCATAGACTATCACTTAATATTAGGCTCTAGACCTCTAGTACCCTATTATTGAAAAAGTGTGAAGAACTGATTATGATTGATAATCGATTGGTTGGCTGCAACTGATTATCGATCATGAAATTACAACCGATTCCCAACCCTATAGACTCCTAATTGCATGCTTATATTTATAGGCACAGAAAAAATAGCATTGAGAAGGTGACTAGTTCTTCAGTGATGTCAAATATAACTGTACATGTTTTACTATTTTTGTCTCACTGAATCTGAAAATTATCTCTATATATGTATAATCTATGAATAATATGATCTAAGTGCTTGAACTGCTAATTACTTCTACTAAAAAGGTATTATTTTGATTGTACATGATTACTAAAAAGGTATTATTTTGATTGTACATGATTAAGTATGATTATACAGTGCATGTTTATGGGCAAAACCCAGCATCTACATACTGCCAGGAACTTATGTTACTCTTGACGATATTGGTTTTAGCATATTGATTACTTGAGATATTTTTTTTGCTTCTTCAACTCAATTGCCTCCCTTGATATCTTTCAGACATGGAAAGAGTGTGTTGGACATAAGCTCAATATTTCGCTACAGCGGGCTCCCGAACCATGCCAAGCTGGAGCTGGTTAAAGCGGCCCAAAGTCGCTGTGAATCCTGTGTGAGCATAGCTGTACAGCTCGAGAGCGGGGAGAGACTTCAGCATGAGTTCTCACCAGATACCACACTGTGGGACGTCCTGCAGCACTGGGAAGGTGACAGCCAATGGTAACTCTTGACAAAAATTTTATCTTGTAACTTCCTTTACTTGGCACAATTACACCATGAATTAAACATCGGCCCAAATAGTTTCTTAGAGTATTCTCTAGATACTTTAACCCAAGTTCCCACCACTGCCAACCTTCATGTAAAAAATATATTGCTGTTTGAAAACATCCTAACACACAAGAAATGGAGGTACTGGGACCGGCCGTTTTAGTCTATTAATAGCTTATCTCAGGCTGTTTGGTACCCATATGTCATGCCAGCAGTAAGGCAGTAGGGCAGCCCATAGTGTTTAGCCCTGCATGTGTGCATCTCAGATGGAAATAGGTGAATGAATACATGTTTGATTGTCTGTGTTAGTGGACATGCAGGTCAGCTGATCCGGGCGGCCCAGGAGAAGAATCTGACCCCTCTGTGTATCTACATGAGAGAGGAGATCACTGGCCATGTGGCGCTACAGCATGCTACACTAAGGTCACTAGGACTCACCAAAGGCAAGGCAATATTCAGGTAAGAATGATTATATGTAAGGAAGCGTACAGGTATTCCTTGCGCTATCAGGTAGCGAGGCAATTAGATATTCTTTTGTGATATCATGTTTGTTATTGATGATACATCTCAGTAGAGAGTAAAACTCAAAAACTTAATTTTTATAACAAAACAGCTGAACATATTGCACACACATACATACATAAGCTGCATAATCACACATCTATCTACCAAAATGGACGACTATTACTGTAAGAAATCATGTATTACTGAGATATACTTCATCATTAAGGAATATTTGAGTACATGTATATGATCATAGTATCATCTTAATACTATTGAGGAATAAGATGTCTGTTACAGGGGGTGTGGTGTTGTAACATATATACCCATGACCTCAAATTAGATTGAAGGTAACATTTCATATCTACATGCACTAAATGCATAGGCAGATCTTTTTTTTTGGGGGGGGGGGGGGGGTTTCAGTGGAACAAAATACATATTTCCTCTGAATTTGGCTGAATATTGACCCCCAATATGGATTATTGATTTTTTTGGAATTCAAATAATATTCGTTGTTTTTGCTTACATAGGCTTAATTGTGACTAGCCAATTATAAGTGATGGAAAAAATGGAGAACCTAAGGAAAACCACCACCTAATCCTAAGTCACTGGCAACTTTCTCACATTTGCTGCTTACAGTTCCTGTATCAGGCCCTGAATAGGGGGATCCCTTTATTTTATTTTCTATTCTAAAAAGTAACATGTTTGTAAATAAAAATATGTTTTTTACAGACTAGTGCACAGGCAAGTTGATGCGAGTCTATTAGATGAAATTGCAGCTAAGATAAATGCAGAGAAAGCAAGACAAGCAAAGTTGGATTCAAAACATACATCATCAGTCAGGGCATCAACAAGCTCCACAGATACAGCGGAGGCCCCGCCAGTAGCCATGGAGACCGAGGAAACCAAGACAACAGAGGCGTCACCCAGTGTAGAAAAACCACAGAGCACCACTACCATGGCAGAATCGATGGAGACAGAGGTTGCGCCACCTAGTAGCAGTTCCCTTACACAAGAGATTAACATACCTGGGGTACAGGTGTTCCGGCCAGGCGAGATGGAACTCACCCCAGAAGAGGAGCAGGTAGGTGTAAGATATATATATATATATATATATATATATATATATATATATATATATATATATATATATATATATATATATATATATATATATATATATATATATATATATATATATATATATATATATATATATATATATATATATATATATATATATATATATATATATACATATATATATATATATATATATATATATATATATACATGTGTATATATATGTATATACATGTATATATATATATATATATATATGTATATATATATATATGTATATATATATATATATATATATATATATATATATATATATATATATATATATATATATATATATATATTTATATATATGTCCTCATCTTACCTTATGCTTAATCAGAGATAGCAAAACAACTTTTTTCTGGTATATTTTATGCTTGCTGTCCACAATTGTTCAATATCTCACCTTATATTTCATGACAGGTAGCAAGACGACTTCTTCCTGGTATATTTCCCGCAGATGTCAACACAAGAAACCCCAGGCCCCCACCCCAGAGGGCCCTGCAACCTGTATATAGACCCCCGCCTGTAGTGGACTTTAAGGTAATAACTATTACTGTGCCTGTTTTATACACTAGTATATGTAAAGAACGTCATTGAAATAAACCAAGTAATGTACATCTTACTCGATTGGCCTGATTTCACGACTAAATATCTGGGTTTTTTTCTATGTTAACAACAAATAGGGGTTTAGAAACAGAGCTTTCTTTCTTAAATTTGATCAGTGAGATTTGTCACTCACCTCTGCCTGGCTTCAAATCTTGGCTCAGGTAGGGACCTGTGAAAAAGGTTGCCTGTGAATTGAGATTAGGCAGTTGTTTTCGCTGGGTAATCCAGTTTTCACCTACACTTACAACTGGTTAGTCATGGCTTAGACACATTAATATGGCAGAAAAAGTGACAAAAAATTAAATTCCTGAGTAAAATGGATAACACATCTTTGTCTCCTGCTTTCTGGTTCTTTTTTCAGTATTTATAAACTTATTGAAATATTCCTTAAAATGTTTTACCATTATTATTTTTCCTTCCTCTTTTACAGTTTCCAGAAGCAACAAAAGGGAAAAATGTTTATAGAAATGAATTGAGGTAAGAAGTTATATTGACGGTGATGTCCAATTTTGTTTGGCCCCTAGTTTGGTCATTTGTGAATATTTCAATCAGATAATCTAAATACTTCTCATTCATCAAGTTGTTTGTTATTTAAGAAGCTCACTTCTGCATGCCTCTAAATGTAACCAAATTCATTCAGGGTAGTTTTTTGGTCATATATATGAAAATGTTATCATATTAAAATAGAAGTTAGATTTTAGGTAAGCCATTAATTGGAGTACTTTTAGCCCTAAAATATAGAGGGCAACAGTTTATCATAAATTGGTCGATTTTCTAAAGATATCTCGTCCATTTTAATGATAAACTTTATTTTTTAGTGGTGAACAGTCCCTGGTTTGATTCAAGCATTTGGCTACTTGCTTTGACAAATAATTCTTTCAGTTTCTAAGTCTAATTGAATACATTTCTTTTCACTTTCAGTGATGTTAAAAAAGAGGAGTTCCAGGTATGTAGGCCTCGACAAACATATCAAATATATAATGGAAGTTTTAACCCCTCCATAGTGATTTTAAAAGCAAATAGTGACATTCTAAACTAGATTTGATATACTGATGTGTTGTAAACATTTAAAGTTGACATTGTTGTGATCTAATTAATGAATCAATCAAAGAGGAGTGATATTATAGTATTGTTTTGTGTACTATTTACCTTAGTTATTTTCTTTTCTCTCTCTAGCCTTGCGACCGACAAACAACTCTCTTCAGCTTAAATGAGCCAAGGGCACCTCAATCTGCTGATGGTGTGTATTTTTATGTATATTGTTCATTGAATTTGTCTTGCAGATAATTGAAACCATTCATGCTACTAGCGGCTAAAGGTTGCATGATGATTTCGGCATTTTTTGTAATTTTAAAACCTCTTTCAAATAATAGTGAAATGATGCTTTATTTTAAGAATCTTTTATAAGTATCATTGTTCTAGATGACATTATCAAAAGAGACGCTTAGGCATCAATGGGTTATGGTGGTCCAAAATCGGGAAATAGCGACAAAATTATAAAGAAATCAAACTTTATAAGAACTGGTAGCACCTAAGAAGCAGTAGGGTAGGCTGAAAAATAATTACTTAGGTAAAAGAAATGAAATTCTGCTAAGTATTGATTTTCACTTTTTGTAAATTCAATAAAGATGTTAAAATGATTAACCTATATGCGTCTGGAGCGTACAAAATGGTCTAACACATGGAAATTTCTCAAAATCAAAATATTTTGAGAAATATTCAATGGTAAGTCATCATTCCTGTTAGGTTTAACAATCCATTTTTCAAATAATCTTTGAAATTTTACTTATCTTGGTTTCTATTCAAAGTTTTCAATCTATGTGTAAGCCCAGGGTATTATACTGAAAGTCTACTCTTCATTCTTAATTGATCATCCTTATTATTTGTACATTGTGAGTTGTAGGCCAGGTTAAGTCTTACGTTGATGCATACTTAGAGATTTATTTTTCGCTATGTTTTTAGAAGAGTTGCCTGATGACTTCTTTGAGGTAACGGTAGCTGATGTCCAACGTATGATGACTGATATAAAAAAGAAAGTGTGAGTATATATATTCATTATATTAGAATTCAAGTCTAATACTTTCAATACGCTTCTCTCACCACATTTTTATGGAAATCGTGGGTAGTGCAATAAATGAGTCAAATAAAAAATTTAAAAGCAAAATAAAAAAAATGAACAAAAATGTTTAAAAAATGTAACAATGTATATGAAATGAAAGGAGACTCCATATGATGTATGTTATACACACAGAAAAGACTTACCTAAACTGCTTTAGTTAAACCAGTAAATGTGTTGATTAAAAATTGTGTTTTTTCACTCAGTTGACTCAGAGAAACACCCAATATGACTTGAATGTGTAAATAAAGCTTGTACTGTCCTCGATTGCCTTTTACATGTTAATTTGTGTAGATTATGGGAAATTAAATTAGTTCAGAAATTGAACATGATAATTAATGGCGTTTAGAAAAATTGACTTGCTTCACTATGCAAGATCCTGAGCTTGGTTTAATTAACCATCAGGACCCATGCAGGAATGAATGTATAGTAAATTGTAGAAATATTCATTTTAATAGAATTTTGATTATAAATCAAGTCAGAAATTTTGGACCATTCATACTTTCCACCTGGTTTGGAGCATGTGATCGAGTTGCCAGTGACTAAGGGTTAGGCAATGGTTATCCTCAGGTTCTTCATTTAACTCCACAACTTGCAACTGGCTAGTAATTATTTAAAGCACTATAAACAAAAAACTCCAGATAACACATATCATTTCTGGTGTCTTTTTTCAGTGATGAAGAAAGTGGCCAGATGTTAATGACATCTGCCATGAGAAAAGCTGCCTTTGAGGAGAAGTTTGATAAGTACAAATATGTAGCCATAAGAATACAGTTTTCTGACAGAATGGTGTTACAGGGAATATTTAGGCCAAGGGAAACAGGTAAGGCTATTTGTATTGAAAAAAATAATAATATGATTTAAGTAGATGTCAGTTTGCAATGTAACATGTTTATATATGTATAGATATATTGAATAGGTCACATTGATTTAAGAATAAGACCACAAAGTCGTAAGGATTTCAGCAGTGTAGTTTGATGGTTGCCCAGTGGCCTGAGATTACAATAGTTATTTTGGGGCAATCTTCAATGGGAATAAGGTGGCCCAAGACTATGGACTAGTATGTGAAGGCAGTATGCATAACATGAGATGCTTTCCAATATCTGCAACCAGGGTACACATGTACTACTTACTGAGAGTGTAAAAATACTTTATTTGGGCCATTACAATTTAAATGAACCACCATAGCTTGCAGCTTAGTAGGCCCTTAAGTGGTTTGTCATTACACTTAAATCTCATAGTTTTGTTTTTTACAAATTAGATATTAAAATCTAGGAAAATTGCAGAGATGGTACCACAATATTTCTTCGTTTTGAGGTAGTTTTTTAAACGGCAGTGATACTTGTGAATTTTGTCAAAAGATAGGCATTTGAATGATAAAGAGAAACTGAAAGAGATTAAATGTTGTACTTTCATGATATCAAAGAAAACATCTTTACATTTTAGAAGATAACTGCTACCTACAATTGTAATTACTTTTGAAAAGAATAGGATAGTATTGCAGACCTAAGCAAAAATTTTAAGACAATAGCAACAACAAAGAAACAGTTTGATACAACAAATTGCATGGTATTAAATTGTATCAAATACAACAATCCCTACAATTAAAAATAGCTCATGTTTCACATTCTTTATCATCTTCCATTGTACTTAGTTTGTCAATCAAGTTCTGATATATTGACTCATTTGGTATTCCTTCTTTATTCTTCAGTCCATGCTCTTAGAAAGTATGTCAAGGAGTACCTTGAGGATAAAAGTCTACCATTTTACTTATGTAAGTGAATTTTGCTACTAACTTATAGTCCATGAACCTGCTAAACCTGTTCCCGTTCTTGCTAGTAGCAACCAAAATCTCTACCTTTTTTGGTCATAAATTTCTCATCAAAATTATTTTAGAAATTGTTTAAAGGGAAAAGGATCATAAGGACTCCATATCTTTCAAGTTTGGTCTCATGTTTTTATTTGGAAAATATTTGAAATTTGAATTTGAATGAATGCTAATGATTTAGAGTCATTGAATCATTTCACAATACTTCACATTTGTAAAATGTTAGATGTGTATTATGTATTGCATGTCAGCAAGCTATGTATTTGCATGTCTGCAAGTCCTTAAAGATGTTTAACCCATTAATAATGCATGTAGCTGCCAAAACAAGCCTGACAATTTTGAAATAGAAAGGTTAGTTAGAGCACTACCTACAACTCTTCAAATATTTTGTGAAATCATTCTTTATTCATAAGTTACTGTTAAAGGTCTAGCAGATGTGAATTTCATGATCAATATTTATAATGAATAACATGTGGATTGAAGTTTATCATAACTATTGACTGACTGCTGATTAATTTAAATATTTGAAAATATGGATAAAATTTGGGCTATATATAGTAAAGTATGTTGTTTTTGAAATTCAGGGTAACAATAAAGATTGATGTTTTTCATTCCAGATACATCTCCTCCAAGAGAACTGCTAAAGGATGACACACTGACCTTACTTGAGGTAACAAACACAGACATTTCTAGAGAAGTCTTGGGTTGAGTTTGAACAGATATTGGCATCAGTAGGAACTTGCCTTGCCTTTATATATATCATGTCTAGCTTTTTGATGAAATCTTTTGGCAAAGGCATGCTTTGGATATTCATTTTTAATCCGAAACCAATCAAAACTTTTCCTTTAATTGCTTAACATGTTTATGTTATCTTCCTGTATGATTTTAATTATTCTAAGTATCATCATGGCTATCATTACAATGCCAAGGGGAACTCAAAATTATGAATGCACTGAGCAAAAGAGCTAAGAAGATGTTATGACATTTTACTAATGTGCTGGTTCTTTTTTACAGGCCAAACTTGTTCCTGCGACTGTGGTTTATTTCGGCTCAGAGGTTGTGCAAGGTAAGATTTCACTTTCTACAAGCTGTGTTCACCTTGGGTGCACGTAAATGTTCATAATTGATCAAAATTTTCAGCACTGTTCATCACTTCCCGTGAACGATCAATGAGTAAAAAACGATGGAGATATTTCCACATGCAGTCATGATGCGTTCCTTTAGGATTCAGTTCACACATAATGTATGTATAGAATTCAATACATTTATTTGTTATTAGTTCTCTTTGTTAGTGATCTCTGTAAAAATCTGCTTTTAAACGTTTTTTGTCATGAAAAATGGAGTTTTTGTATGAGTGATGATGATCCCATCATGGCTTGTAAGATCCCCCTTAAGTCAGGGCTGGGATCATATGAAACACCACTTATAAACCATGTTAAGTATGAAAAAAATCATAAGGTTCGATCTGGGGACAAAGAGATGTCTTGTAGCTAAGAGAAAATGCAAAAGAAAAACTTTTTTTTTCAGATCACTATCTTTCTAACCACGTCCTAGGAGAGGTCTCGCCTCATGATGTTGCTGACAATATTGCAATGAACTGGTAAGTGCAATCTAAGAACTGTATTAGAGAAATGACTACAGCCTATAATGTAGTGGTTGCTTGCTGCAGAGGTGCTTAACCCTTATGCTGCTGGCAGCTAATTTGGCCAATACAAAATGATACAAAAATAACTGAAAAATTACTGAAACCCTGACTCATGGTTACGCATCTGAGGGTACTTAACGAGAGCTATCCTTGTAAATCCAACATGACAGGTTTTTAGATGGTTTTCAAAAATCTTTGCATTCTTGTGCTTAGCTTTATAAGGGTTAAATGCCATAAGTTGTCTCTCATCATGATTCAATCCATGTACAGACTTCGCACTGTATCAGTTAACTCATTTCATAAGTGTTTTAAAACATTGCTATTTTAAAAATGTAGTTGAGGACACACTATTTCAGTTAAACCAATTACTTCAAAGGTATAAATATTAACTAGGGATGGGACGATATACCAATAGTGAGATACATTGAGATACATCACCTTGAAGATACTCGAGGTACACAAAGGACTGCTGTATCTTAAAAAAGATGCACCACATTTATCCATACAATTGAGAATATAGATTTTGTTGGTTGTCTGACAACTGGCTTCATCCTTGCAATTAAGGTTTTGTCTTATGTCTGGACAATCACAAAGGGAAGCAGCAACAAGGAAAGGGATATACTCAGTAGTGCTGGGACTCGGCCTAGAAAATTAACGCGAGCGCTCGGCTAATCTAGCGACCAAAACTCGAGTCCATATCAAGTTTTACGGCCACATTGACAAGATCTCTAGGCAAACGACTTGAAACAATATTGTACCTCAGCATACGCCGGCACATGCCAGGCACACATAAAAGTGTACCGCGGCAGTGAGAATCGGTGAACCAGAAAATGGTGCAGTATGGATTTGACACGGACACTTAAGAAAACACATTTTATTTCTGGAAACGTGGCAAATCGGGGAGTTTTGGCCATCGCTAGGCCACACATGCATCGTGCTTCTGAGTACTCGTCCCACCACTAATACTCAGGGAACTAAGTTTATCTAAAACACAAAATATTAAGAGTATTAAAGACTATAAGATATTATGTGTAACAGTCAAATACTATTCTGATAGGTGATTTAAGCTAAAAAGCATATATCGTTCCGTATCGTGACCACTGTATTGCAATATGTATCGTATCGTGAGCAAATGTATCGTTCCACCCCTAATATTAACGGATCCACATTTTGCAAATCGATCCCTTTTTCAATAATAGCGTATCATAATATTGACGTGTGGTCTATCACCAAAAGCGCCGTCGATTTACACTCCCTTATCCAACTTTAGTTTCAAAGAGGATTGATAGATACCAATCATGCCTGACGATATTGATTAGACCTTGTTTCAATACGACCCAACCACCTAACAAGTGAAATTAAGGGTTCAAGATAATCAGATCGAGCTATGAACAGTATGAGTGATTGACACTAGTATCACCACACGACTGTTGATTGAACTCACGTGTCAATGATGGTCTGTCCTAATTGGTATATTGCAATTTAGGAACTCAGATTTACTGTGATTACATGCATCATTCAAACTTGGTTGTAAGCTGTGAAACATTTATATATCACAGCATGCACCTACATGTGTCTATGTACATGTATGTATGGTTATCAACAGAGCATGTGTACTTGTGACTAGATTCGCAATTTTGATACAAAATTGTGGTATCTATTCCTGTCGTACACACCACAGGGATGTCATATTTGTATAATGGATGTTTTCTGATGTAGCCTTTCTTACTATTGTAGTGTATCGGGAGATTCTAAGGCTAACCAAGATGGGGGAGAGAACAGTAGCCAGGACCGAGGCCAGGTGAAAAGGGCAGCATCATTGACAGCCTCCCAGAAAGCTGGAAATACAACCAAGGTGCCAAAATGGTTCATGGCAGGTATGGATTTCCTAACAATCAATCTCTCTCTCTTTCTCTCTCTCTATATATATATGATTGCTTGGTTGATGAAAGAACTCTCATATCTATATTCTGATGATACTTATGGTAGATTTTTCACAATGACCAAGAAGTTTTACTACAGGTAGTCATTTAAAGGTCTCATCAGTCCCTTTCTTTTGTGATATTTTTTTGTATGGATTTTTTAAAAATCTTGAATGGTGTCATTTTATATAAATCAAATGAGTAGTCAGTATGTTATGCTTACTTACTCTTGAAAGCATTAAAATGTTCACATAATATTAGATATTAAGTAATGGTCATGTCTCATAGCTTAAGGGTATGGATATATCATGATTATTTCTATTTTCAGGAAAAAGATAATGATACTCTACAGCACTACAAGGGACTAGCCAGCCTAAGCATGAGAAGCTTTAGCTTAGGTTGATCTATCTGGCAAACTGTGGGTGTAATCTTCACAGTGCTTCATCTTGGGCTTCATATAATCCATCTTCAGGGACCTACTGTACAGGGGAAAATTGCAAAATAACAGAATTCAACATCTGGCAAACTGTGCGACTAATCTTCACAGAGTATCGTCTTGGCTTCTGTACAAATTCATTGTTTTAACGGATCCACTGTGCTATGGAAACCACGTCAAGTTGCAAATTTAGAGAATTACAATTATCAGACATTCCCTTATTTATTTTCAGTTAAATAAGTTGGTATGGAGGAATCGCCACTAGGGTGTGCTAAATCTGGTGCTTGGACTGTGGGTATATACTTCCGAGAGGGTCTTGATCATGAATTCAGAGGCAGTGACTCGGTGGCAAATTTACTATGCTGAGAGGAGGAAGATAATCTCTCATTCAAATGTTTCTTGAAAATCATTTTGTCTTATTCACCCTTAAAAACCTGCTGCATCCTAAAAAGGTCTGAAAATTTTAGTGTTATCACTCTATCACTAAATTCCCTAGACCACATGGCCATCAGGGCTGGCCCCTTTCTAAGCGATGTCATTAAACTGCCAGAAACTATCATAATTATCATATGAAGTTGTAGTGACCATAGCATGTATGAAGCCCCATCCTGGCTTAAAGAAATTTCTTTATTGCATGAGGACAGAGGTATTAGGTATATACAAAGTGTAAGTGCAAAGTGAAGGTCTCCAGAAGGCAGGATGGTCTGAAACATTTTCAAAATGGAAAATATTTTGACTGGCAATTAATTTCTTACTTTATGTAACTTGCTCTTTCCTGCAGATATGTCCCCTGCTCAAAATATTATTGCTAGCAAGACAGCATGTATCTACAAAGTAACCGCTCTGTGACCAAGTTGCTAGTAGTATGAAAGGGAGAACCTCATGTGGAAAAATACCATAATCTGTCCATTCAAAGGTCAGGTATATAGCTGACACTGTAATCAATGGGAAGGTAAAGTAAAAGCGAAATGTAACAACCAAATTAGAGTAAAATCAAATTCATGAAGCTTAGAAGCAAAACCTGAAGAGAAATACTATGTTTAATTGAAAGATATGCAATTAAACTGATGTTACAACATTTGAATATACTTGTTTTTGTTTGTACTGTTCCATGGCCCAAGTTTTCACAGGAACCTTGGTGAGTTAAACACTTAGGTGCTGCCCATGTAAAATTGATTTTTTTTTCAAGATAAGGAACTATATATCCAGGGAGCACTAAGCCAGTTTCAAACATAACAATATGTAAAACTATTGAGGAGCAATACACTAGTCACAATTTAATCATTGTATAATACTAGTATACAAAAGTACTTCGATTTGTTGATATATTTCATCCATCTTCATGCAAAAACTTTATTAGATCTATTGTGTTGCAAGCTGGTATCCAATTGCTTGAAACCTGTCATTTAAACCTGGCATGTAAAGATTAATACTATAAGATAAACAATTAACCCTTCCAATACAAAGATTTTTAAAAACCATCCAAACCTCATGTTGGTATTCATTGGATAGCTCTCGACAAGTACTCTCTGATGAGTGCCCAAGGTTTCAGTCATTTTTAAGGGTTTTTGCATCATTTGTATTGGCCAAATTTGCCACCACTAGCATAAGGGTTAATAATCTGATTCACAACAAAAAAGCAAAGTAAAGGACAATGACTTGAAGTTTATCTGTTTATTCATTGGCCAAAAACTATGCTATCAATATAATCTAATGTATAACTAAACAAAAATATGTACATATTTCATAACTTAATAAACATTGAGAAAAACATATACAAGTCTGGAATGGAAAAGTAAATTTGTTTAATTTGTTTCATTTATAGCAAGCCCTTGGTCTTAACTTACAATGATGTTAAACACCCCTGAAGACATGCCCTAGAGCTTGCATGAGTATAGTTTTGGAATATCAGTATTAGAAAAGTAAATGTATTCTTTTAACAAACCTTAATCTGAGAACAAATGAGGAAAATATTTTAATTAATCAAGCTGAAAAAAAAGGTTATTGTATATATCTATGGTATTGTACATCACAAAAGACCTTCAAAACTGTGAGGGGTAATTATAACCTACTTGCCCCCCACCCCCCTAAACAAAGGCAACAGGTGGCTGAACAGCATGATTCCAACTCTAAATTTATGTCTGATATGATTGGTGTCCAACTGACTGAAATAAGTGTTGTTGTTTCAGTGGACCTTCAATGGCCGAACGGCATGCTTCCAATTTTAAGTTCATGCCCGAGACGTTCGGCATCCAACTGACCGAAATAAGCATCGCCGTTGTTTCTGTGGACCTGTTTCTGGATGTTTTACAATAATCTTCAATGGCCGAACGGCATGCTTCCAATTTTCAGTTCATGCCCCAGACGATCGGTGTCCAACTGACCGAAATAAGCGTCTTCTTTGTCTCTGTGAGTCTGTAACTTGACGTTTTCCGTAATCTTCAATGGCAGAATAATATGTTTCCGATCTTAAGTTGATGTCTGAGGCGATCAGCGTCAAGCTACCAGAATTAGGTTTTGTCCTTGCCTCTATGGATCTGTTGCTAGAAGTTATTCATAATCTTCAAAGGCCGGACTGCAGGTTTCTATTCCAAGGTTAGACTTTCCGGGGGGCCCAGGGGCATATGCCCCTAGATTTTGCTGTGAGCCCATTGATTTTTCAGACAAGGGGCCCATAATACTATGTATGATAGCCAGAAACCCTCCAATGACTGAATGGCATGTTTCCGATCTTGAGTTCATGTCTGAGGCGATCTGCGTCCAGCTGCCTAAAATAAGCGTCATCTTTGTCTCTGTGGACCTATTGCTGGACGCACATGTATTTCATAATCTTCAATGGCCGAATGGCATGTTTCCGATCTTAAGTTCATGTCTGAGGCGATCGGCATCCAGCTGTCGGAAATAAGCATCGTCTTCGTCTCTGTGGAGTTGCTGCTGGAAGTCCTGAATCTCACTCTCCATTTTGCGCCGGAGTTCTCTCTTCATCTGCTCCAGGACCTGAGAACAAGGGAAAAATGTGGCACTTAAATAAACATTTCTTTACATACATTTTCCAAACATGTTGGGTATGAAGGTGTGAGTTTTCTACATTTACAGTGCAATATTTTACACAGAAGCAATAACACACATATCTCTTGTATATCTTTTGACTCTCCTCTTGATTGTTTCTGGTGGCAACTCCAATGTATATGTTAATTTATGACACTTATGCAGAAAAGCAAATAAAAAATCATTATTAATTATAAATAATTAGCTCAATTATTATTGTTCAATGACACAAAAACAATCACTTCAGCCCTTTTCATTTTTGAGGCGTTTTACTTTATGATTTTGTAAACTACCTTTTAAGGTCTTACGATACTCTATACCGGTGACACCTATTGGGTATTGGAGAAACTAAAATAATTTATTACAATTTACCTGACGTCACTGGAAATATTGATAAGAAATTGAATTTTATTGAATATGTACTAATTCTGATTATACCTGCCTATTATAAATAGTATCCTATGAGTTTTTTGTTTTTGGCTACAGTGATTTCCATATTCATTGAATTTGTTGTTTTGACACATTTTCAGGAATAATGTGTGATAATCCATGTGTATAAAGTGGGGTTCCCTTTCTTAACAATATCTTATATAAGTATGGGCATTAATAGTAACTATTGAGTAACTCTTTTCTAACATTTTCATGAAAATTTGCCCCAAAAATGTCCTATTTCAACTATTTCACAAACTTTGACCATCTGTGGTTCGAAAACTAACCTGATAACCTATCATTTTCTTTGTGTCCTCTTATTAAGAGCATTGCGTAGATAGTGTAGACAAAAATTGGTGAAAATTAAACTAGGCAATTCTGACATATCAATTTTGGGTTAAAAACTCGTTTCTCGAATTTCTTGATTTTGCCCAATAATTCCTTAGTAACAGCAAAAAAATAATTTCAACATGGCAAAACAGTATTTCAGGCAGTGTCAGTATTCTGAAGGGATAAATCTAGCAAAGAAAGACACCAATTTCGGAGAAAGTGATGTTTGTGACATTAATTGCATTAATTTTCTGTGAAAATCTGTGAAAAAAAACTAAGTTGATGACCCGATGATTTTAAGTTGTTTTGAGGGTCACTGTGCTATGTTCTTTCCTTATGCAAAATTTCAGGACAATTAAACTGAGATTTCTAAAAGTGCCGTAAGACCTTAACAAGATATTAATCAATCATAAGCTGAAAGATTTTTTCACTGCCAGTACATACAAAACACCTGAACAGTCATGTTTCTCGTATAAAAAACAACAACACATGCCTAAATTCAATACAGTATATGATATGTGACAATAAAATATTTTTAGTGGAACTGGAGAGAACTAACCTTTGCCTGAGCATTGTCTCTTACTGTCAAATCCTGCCTCTCTCTTGCCATAGATTCAGCCAATATGGCAAATTGGTCTCGATAACTGAGAAATGATTTAAGGAAAAAACGAGTACTCAAAATAAATCTCATTCACACCAATAATTTGGAATGAGAAAACATTATATCCAATAATATTGCTGTTTTGGACAGGCATTTTTGAAATCCTGGCTAAGGCGCTGGAGGTGATAGGAATGTACTATGCTCTACGATTATTGGTTGTGAATAATACATATGGTCTACCATGATGGATTTTAAGAATAAGACCATGTATATCAACAGTTTAAGGCTGATGAACACCGCAAATCTCAAGTTGACTGTGTACCAATTTGCAGATAGGTGGAACATAGTGTATGACTCCTTGAGACACTTTGAAAATGGAGATTGAAACATTTTCCTTTATACTTACTGTCACAATTTATCAGTTTGCATATTGCCTGTCTTTATTGCGGTTAACATGATATAAGCATTGAGAATTAGTTGATTATCTGTAGTTCTAACACAATATGATTATGAATATGTCCTTATAGATGCAATAAAAATGATCTCTTTGAGAATTAAAAAAAAGACCATAATGTGCAGTTTACAAGAATTTCAAAACGCTTGCTTCCAAGAAATAATACCTAATTAACTTCATCATAATGAAGCCTGATAATGCACTGCAGATACAATTTCATTTATTAGACTTTTGAAAGGCTCAAAACCACCAACACTTCTAGACAAAAGAAATTTCATGCATCGATCACCGCTTTAAGCATGAGTCTGATTGATTCGTCCAAAAAGGATACTAATTTTCCAGAGACTCAATCTCATTCTGTTGTTTCCTGCTGGCGCGTTCTCTCTTCTCATTTGCATACTTCCTCAGGTCTCTGATCCTCTCCTTCTGGATGTCTAGTCCTTCCTTGAAGAGCTTCTTAAAAATCTAAAAACAAAAAGTTTGCAGAGTATCATATAGCTGGCATCAAATTTTCTTACCAACAAAATCAGGGACACGAATACTTAGAAATAAATAAACACAAAAATCATAACAGTGGACTCCAGTCTGAATTCCAACTGCTTGTTTTCTCTAATTAATTGAGAGAGAGTGAGAGAGAGAGAGAGAGAGAGAGAGAGAGAGAGAGAGAGAGAGAGAGAGAGAGAGAGAGAGAGAGAGAGAGAGAGAGAGAGAGAGAGAGGAGAGGAGAGAGAGAGAGAGAGAGAGAGAGAGAGAGAGAGAGAGAGAGAGAGAGAGAGAGAGAGAGAGAGAGAGAGAGAGAGAGAGAGAGAGAGAGAGAGAGAGAGAAATCTGACTCTTACCGTTTCTTCTCTTGTCCTGCGTTTTAACATTTTTGACCTCATTCTGATCTGGTAGTCATCATAGTAGCGCCTGGCCCTGGCTGACTGGAGTTTCTTGTCGCGAGCCTTCGCCTTGATGGCCAAGTCCTGATGTCTCCTGTCCTTAACATCTCTCTGTGTGTGCAGAAAAAAAGCACAGGGTATGATTGACTTAAACTGATTCTCAAAATATGGACATAGCAAAACACACTTCATTTTTACAAAATAAGCAGATCAACAGCCTTTTGGTTAAGCTGTATTTTTCCAAACAAAATTGCTGCACGATCATCATATCTTTCTTAAGTATTGGCTTTAAAAAATGGTGGCAAGGTCATAATCAATACATCAATCTACCATATAATCATTTTCATAAATACCATAATTTTCATTACAATTATCATCATTCTCAGTATTGCTAGAATCATCATTCCTATTTTTATCATCATAATCAACATTATTATGGTCATTTCTGTCATTATCATCATCATCATCATCAAGAGTGTGCTCTTGCTTCTGACAAAGGGATAGGTACTGTTGCTCTATCCAATAACAAATACCACTAAAGAATGTGAAAAATATCTTGTTTAAATAGTATCGTAGTGTATCGTTTAAGATTTTAAGCAAGGTTTAAAATATTGTGAAGGTATCGTAATGCTAAGAAAATATTGATATTGTATTGTATTGTGAAAAAAGGTGCCAATCCCTTTTATGACATTGTTCATATCAATCAGCGTACAAAAGTGAGGTTTATAAGATGGCAAAAAGAGGATCCTCACCAGGCGTTTGTTATGCTCCAATTCTTTCTTCATTATGTCCATGAGTATCCGCTGCCGCTGGTCAGCCTCCTCAATCTACAAGTGATGAAAACAATTGAGTGATCCATCAAGAATTATCCATTTCAGAAGATTCAAATATATAGCAATAACTGTAGCAATATATAGCAATAACAAGGTGATACAATAGTATGGCGTCCAAATTTATAAAGGGGACCGCAATGTACTCAGATTTCAACCAAAAACCTGTGTAAATTTATCAAAATAAGGCATGATATCCTTATACAATGTCATGGGAATTATATGGAACTGAAAAATTCAATTATATGCTTGAGATTGACATTTTCAGAAATTCCTCACAAAAAAATTTGGGTTTCCTGAGAGGTGCTTTTTAAGGGTTTGGGTGTCCAAAAAGGCTAAGACTAGACCGTTTACGTAAAACCGACCTTTGTTTGAGCTTTGCTTTTCTTGCGGCGAGCCTCCTGCTGTGCCTTAGATAGCACCTCCACCTGGTGGGCACTCTTATGCCACAGGTCCTCCAGCGTCTCCGGGGAGAGGTACAGGAACGGGAACTCCTCCAAGAGCCAGGGCAGGATCTCATAGTCTTTACCACCTAGACAAGACATAGAAAACAGTGATCTAGATCATATCCACAGACCCACAAGTGTCTCAGGGAGAGGTACAGGAATGGGAACTCCTCCAAGAGCCAGGGCAGGATCTCATAGTCTTTACCACCTAGACAAGACATAGAAAACAGTGATCTAGATCATATACACAGACCCACAAGTGTCTCAGGGAGAGGTACAGGAATGGGAACTCCTCCAAGAGCCAGGGCAGGATCTCATAGTCTTTACCACCTAGACAAGACATAGAAAACAGTGATCTAGATCATATACACAGACCCACAAGTGTCTCAGGGAGAGGTACAGGAATGGGAACTCCTCCAAGAGCCAGGGCAGGGTCTCATAGTCTTTACCACCTAGACAAGACATAGAAAACAGTGATCTAGATCATATACACAGACCCACAAGTGTCTCAGGGAGAGGTACAGGAATGGGAACTCCTCCAAGAGCCAGGGCAGGATCTCATAGTCTTTACCACCTTGACAAGACATAGAAAACAGTGATCTAGATCATATACACAGACCCACAAGTGTCTCAGGGAGAGGTACAGGAATGGGAACTCCTCCAAGAGCCAGGGCAGGATCTCATAGTCTTTACCACCTAGACAAGACATAGAAAACAGTGATCTAGATCATATACACAGACCCACAAGTGTCTCAGGGAGAGGTACAGGAATGGAACTCCTCCAAGAGCCAGGGCAGGATCTCATAGTCTTTACCACCTTGACAAGACATAGAAAACAGTGATCTAGATCATATCCACAGACCCACAAGTGTCTCAGTGAGAGGTACAGGAATGGGAACTCCTCCAAGAGCCAGGGCAGGATCTCATAGTCTTTACCACCTAGACAAGACATAGAAAACAGTGATCTAGATCATATACACAGACCCACAAGTGTCTCAGGGAGAGGTACAGGAATGGGAACTCCTCCAAGAGCCAGGGCAGGATCTCATAGTCTTTACCACCTAGACAAGACATAGAAAACAGTGATCTAGATCATATACACAGACCCACAAGTGTCTCAGGGAGAGGTACAGGAATGGGAACTCCTCCAAGAGCCAGGGCAGGATCTCATAGTCTTTACCACCTTGACAAGACATAGAAAACAGTGATCTAGATCATATACACAGACCCACAAGTGTCTCAGGGAGAGGTACAGGAATAGGAACTCCTCCAAGAGCCAGGGCAGGATCTCATAGTCTTTACCACCTTGACAAGACATAGAAAACAGTGATCTAGATCATATACACAGACCCACAAGTGTCTCAGGGAGAGGTACAGGAATGGGAACTCCTCCAAGAGCCAGGGCAGGATCTCATAGTCTTTACCACCTAGACAAGACATAGAAAACAGTGATCTAGATCATATACACAGACCCACAAGTGTCTCAGGGAGAGGTACAGGAATGGGAACTCCTCCAAGAGCCAGGGCAGGATCTCATAGTCTTTACCACCTTGACAAGACATAGAAAACAGTGATCTAGATCATATACACAGACCCACAAGTGTCTCAGGGAGAGGTACAGGAATGGGAACTCCTCCAAGAGCCAGGGCAGGATCTCATAGTCTTTACCACCTAGACAAGACATAGAAAACAGTGATCTAGATCATATACACAGACCCACAAGTGTCTCAGGGAGAGGTACAGGAATGGGAACTCCTCCAAGAGCCAGGGCAGGATCTCATAGTCTTTACCACCTTGACAAGACATAGAAAACAGTGATCTAGATCATATCCACAGACCCACAAGTGTCTCAGTGAGAGGTACAGGAATAGGAACTCCTCCAAGAGCCAGGGCAGGATCTCATAGTCTTTACCACCTAGACAAGACATAGAAAACAGTGATCTAGATCATATACACAGACCCACAAGTGTCTCAGGGAGAGGTACAGGAATAGGAACTCCTCCAAGAGCCAGGGCAGGATCTCATAGTCTTTACCACCTAGACAAGACATAGAAAACAGTGATCTAGATCATATACACAGACCCACAAGTGTCTCAGGGAGAGGTACAGGAATAGGAACTCCTCCAAGAGCCAGGGCAGGATCTCATAGTCTTTACCACCTAGACAAGACATAGAAAACAGTGATCTAGATCATATACACAGACCCACAAGTGTCTCAGGGAGAGGTACAGGAATGGGAACTCCTCCAAGAGCCAGGGCAGGATCTCATAGTCTTTACCACCTAGACAAGACATAGAAAACAGTGATCTAGATCATATACACAGACCCACAAGTGTCTCAGGGAGAGGTACAGGAATGGGAACTCCTCCAAGAGCCAGGGCAGGATCTCATAGTCTTTACCACCTAGACAAGACATAGAAAACAGTGATCTAGATCATATCCACAGACCCACAAGTGTCTCAGGGAGAGGTACAGGAATAGGAAATTGTCTAATAGCTTGGGCAGGGACTTGTATTTTTTAGGGTTTTGGATTGAGAACACATTTACTTTTTTGCCAGATAGAGGCTAAATTGTGACAAAACTATTTACAAATGATGGAACAAAATGGAGTACACAAGGAAAATGAGTGTCTAACCCATAGAGATAGGCAAATTTCTCATTCTCCCCAACCAGGACCCAACAAATATTCATGTGAGACTTGAAACATCATGTCAGATTTGATATCATGTGGAAAAGTAGAAATTAGTTTTGGGACTCGGGCAATTTTTTTAACTCGAGTGCTCGCATTATCACACTCCCAAATGCTCAAGTTGCTTGTGCTTGTAATGCACCACAAACAGGTGGAAAGATGGCTGCCTCCATTATCATCGCTATCACAGTATTGCTAATCTGAAAGGTGGCGGGATCAAACAATCAATAAACACATATTTTAATTGCAGGTTTCATTACTTAGGGGGTAATTCATTCACAATCTGAAACTCAACAACCACAGGTTTCAAAATGGCTGAGCTTGTTAATTCCGAACTGCAACTTTTCCAATTCGATCTCTTGGAAGTGGCCCAGAACAAGTTGATTATTTGAGTTTCTGAAAAAACTCCTACCACTAGAAGAAATTGTGACATTAAGAATATTTCAGCAAATAATCTGAATTATTCCATTTATTTGGCTACCTTGGGGTGTTGTTCCTCTGCTGTGTCTTGGAGGGCTGCATGATGCACTGCGCTTCCTGCCTTTTCCTCCAACCATTGCACGAGGGGCTCGAGGCTTCACCACGCTACTTCTGGCTGCACCTAAAAATGCACACCATAAAAACAACAACATTCAAACAATTCAAGGTGGATTACATTTCAATGAATAACATTCATGATGTGTGCCTCTGAATATACTACAGATTTATGAAATAAAAATCATAGCATCTTTGCCCAAATACTATCGTACTTCACAGTAAAAGATCAAATATATTAATACATATATTCGACCACTGTAAAATAAAGGGTATCCCAGCTCTAGGAATTAAAGATTTAAAACTGAATGTAAGAATTCCTAAAAACTGAAAAATTCCTGAAACCCTGGCATATGGATACTGTAATTTCGGGTGTATACGATGCACCTGTATATAAGATGCACCCCTTGTTCAGGCCTTAAAAATCATGTATAGACCTTAGCTTTGTGTATGTAGTGCGCACCCCCTTTTCGGAAATATTGTGGCAGTTCAACTCTTCATGAATAACGCTAGAAACCCAGTTAAAAGTATTTCGAAATGAGTGAAATGTGACGTCAATTTGCCAGCAATGCTTATCTCTCTGCGTCAACGCCCGATACCAATTGTCCTAGGGATGATATTGATTGTAATCAATACATCCTAACAGTGAGTGGTACTGAAATTACGATTTGTAAATGCTGCGGCTAACACTGATAGGCATTGTCATTGCCGCATTATAATTGTAATTAGGTAAAATAACCCGCCTGTTTGGATGAATCAAGGCAGAGTTGAATTCTGGGTCATTGATTTCGGATCTACGTGTGGCCTGGGGACTCGATGTAAAACACCCGATATATCTAGCTTTGTGTATAAGACGCACCCCCGATTTGAGTGTAAAAAATTGTGTAAAAAGGTGTGTCTTATACACGTAAAATTACAGTACTCAGTGAGAGCCATCCAATGAAAACCAACATGACAGGTTTAAGTTGATTTATTTAATTTTTTCAAATTTGAGTTATGGCGCTTTAGACGAAGAAGCCTTAGCATTGGTAGGGTTAGGGTACAAGCGTTGGTTGGAGGTTCCATCAACTCCAAGTTTAGTTAGTAAGCATGATCCTGTAACTTTCTAGTTACCTTTAGGGGAAGCAGCCAGATCTTTTCTCCTACCAGTCTTGCCTGAGGTCAAGGATCGTCTATACTCTGCATCCTGTAAGTATAAGCAACAAACTAGAATGATACAACAAAAAAACTAGGGCTGGGCTCACAGTTCGAGGTACTTTGGAGTATGCTTAAGCAAATTGTTAAGTCTGAAACAGAGAGGGCCACTGCTTCTGTACTAGTGCGCAAATTGTGAGCATCATTTGGTTTTAGGTGATGCTCGTGAGCTGGAAATCTTTGGTGAGACAACCCCTGAAACAAACAGATTAGAATGAACTCTTTCACCCCTCAAAAGGCTCAAATAGGCCTGTTGTTATAGGTAATAATTTAAAAGAAAAATTTTGAAGGCACAACCTACAATTCTCCTTTATTACATTGCAAATTCATGCTACATTTTGAAGTTTTCTTAACGCTTTTAGTGGAGGGGCCTATGTCCATTTTGTGGGGTCCAGTGGGAATTTCACATACATTTTGATTTTTTTGCTGAAAAAGCTTCTTAGATATATAAATGAGTAATTAAAACATGGCACCAATTTTTTCGACCATGCGGTGGTCATTAATTATGCTAATCAAGAATGACATCATCTGTTGCTTGTCTAGGTAACTTTTTAAGCATTACATGGTAATTGAACCTGAAAGAAGCTATATATTTATATGTTAATCACTACTGAAAGTCATTTGAGTGCTCAAATAATTTTTCTGTTGCTTTTGAAAAAAAATGAATTTTGCAAATTAGTAAATATGCTAATTAGGCAAAAACAATACCTTCTGTTAAAAGCGGGGCGGCTAAGACAAAAATTGTGCACTTTGTGCGAAAAGCGTGAAACTTGGTACAAATATACTTTGAGTGATGCTGAGCAATATTCTTAATGGACGCAGGGCGTGAGTTACCATAAAAGACTATTTTTGGGGCATTTTAGGCAAAAATGTCATAAAACGTGATTTTTTGGGAATATGTTAATAAAAAATCTAGGGAAGAGAGTGGAATCTCTAAACTTGGCACAAATACACTCCTTGGGTTGCTGATTATAACTGATGTAATAGATATTATGAAGTTGACACATAGGGTGTGTTTTTGGGGTGTTTTCAGCAAAAAAGAGTAGAAAAGGTGAGATTTTTGGGATCTGACAATAGAAATCCTATGCCTGAGAGTAGAAGCTGAAAACTTCACACAAGTACACTTAGAGAGTTATTGATAATGACTGTCATCAGTAAAATTTGTGAAAGACCCCTTAAATGACTGCATTTTTGGGTTAATTTAGGCATAAAATGTCATAAAACATGATATTTCGGGAATATGTTAATAAAAAATCTAGGGAAGAGAGTGGAACCTCCCAACTTGGCACAAATACACTTCAAGGATTGCTGATTATGACTGATGTAATAAATATTATGAAATGTTTGGGATCTGACAATAGAAATCCTATGCCTGAGAGTAGAAGCTGAAAACTTCACACAAGCACACTTAAAGAGTTATTGATAATCACTGTCATCAGTAAAGTTTGTGAATAACCCCTTAAGTGACTGCAATTTTGGGGTAACTGGGATAATATGTATTATGAAATTGACACTAAGGTTGTGTTTCTGGGGTATTTTCAGCAAAAAGAGTAGAATAAGTGTGATTTTTGAGTTGAGATTGACAATAACAAAATTTAAGCCTAGGAGCAGAAGCTAAAAACCTCACACAAATGCACTTAGAGAGTTATTGATAGTGACTGTCGTTAGTATGTGAAAAAAACCCTTAGTGACGACTGCATTTTGGGGGTTATTCAAGCAAAAAATGACCACAAAAAGTTAGATTTTGGCAATGTAACCAAGAACAAACATACTTCAGAGTAGAAAGTACAAACCTCACACAGATATTCTTTGAAGGTTATTGATTAAAACTGCTTTAGTTAAAGATATAGTGCCTGATTTTAGGGTAATTTTTATTGAAAAATGACTGAAAATGAGATATTTTGGGGATCTGCGGCAAAAGAATCTACACTCCTAAGTAGAAACTGCAAACCTCAAGCAAATATTAATGCAAGATATTGAATGAAACTGCTAAAAGTGCACCTTATGAAATAAATCAATACTGCATGTATAATTAAGATCCATTACAATAATTGAAACAAGATATTGGATTCTTTCAAGAGTGTTAAATATTATTGATTGTGCAGTTTGGAATGATTCTGTTAAATAGTATTCCTATATTGTTCACTTTCTTAGATTTACAATACTGAATTGACACATTAACAGCATTTTAAATTCATATGAGAATGAATCTTAGGCGTACAGCTTAATCCGCTAGCCCCATAGCGCGTGGCTAGGGAAAATTGAGCTGGGGTACAACTACAATAATATTTGACTTAGTAGCCCGACTGGCTAAAAGTGACATTTTAAGATCATGTTAAGAGGATTATATGTTCAGTTGAAGAACACCATTTGACACTTCAGTTGTCATTTAGCACAGTTTCAAAATGAAATATAACAAAGAAAAGATAGCTTACAACTAAAATTGTTTTGGGATAGGAATACAGTGGGACATGTAGAACTGAGTATAGATAGGGCTATAAGATCTTGGGTGGAGCTATGGCAATTTAGAAACCAGAAGTCCTGCAGTCTACCAGAATTTTTAACCAAAACCTGAGCCCTAGAATCTCAAATAATACAAACATCAATCAATCTCCGCATGCTTGTTGTACCAGGATCGATTGGTGCCTCAACTACAATAGAATAGTGTAGTTCCAAAAGTTTTTGCTGACTTAACCTTCACTCTATTCATCATCTACTTATGAAGCATTCAATAATTTGATGGTGGACCAGTATAGATATGTTTGATCCATAACAAGTCCTAGGTAGCATCAACCAATGTATGCTGATAGTTCCTCCTCTTATGTGTCTTCCTGATTGGTAATACTTTAGAAGATACCTCTAACATATAACACTGAGATCATAAGATATCTAAAATGGAGTTGTAGATAATATTGTGAATAAAAATTGTTCTCAAATCTTCCAAAATATTCTCACAAAAGTTAGATATTTCAAAATTAGTAAGGCCTCTTTGACCGAATAGTTCAAGGTATTGATTTAGTCATATGTATTCTGCAAGGAATAATATGGAGTATGTTTAGGTCCTTCATTTGTTTAACATTTTGCTTCATATGACTAATTTTGCATACATTATTTACTTATTGATTCAGATATTTTGCATTGAGATATTAACCAAACCATATCTTGATCGAAAATTTCAACCTTTTTATTGATGACATATGGCTAATGTAGCGCCTATTCTACTTGAATGACACACACACGCAAATGCCCTATGGCTAATGTGGTGTCTTTTCTACTTGAATGACATCCACAAGCTTATATATATATATATATATATATATATATATATATATATATATATATATATATATATATATATATATATATATATATCGCCTGTTGCAAGATAAACCCCCTTAGATGGTGTTTATAGACCCAAATCTAGATCAAAACAATATTCTGTCTAGTACCTAATGCCAATACATAGGGACAAGTAAGGTAATTTTTGATACATAACATCATTGGTGTGTAACAACCCTATGTTAGAAAAAATGAGTAAATTATGTATAAAAATGGCCAAAATAGGCTGTAACAAATGGCCAAGACAAATTTTGTCTAAAAGTAGACAGCTATATTGTTTACAAATAAAGTCAACTTTGGGGTTTGTCATGTGACAAACATAAAGGCAGACATCAGTTGTGCAGCTGCCAAAGTGCCATTTTCCAGATGCCTTTTGGCAGAGAGATAGGTTATTTGCCATTTTCATGTAACATTTTTACCTTTTTTTTCAATGGGTATATGCATGATAGTATACTACTTCTATACCTCTATAAGAGATTAGTAATTTTGATATTTTCTGATAAATTAATGTCGTACCTCTCTAAAAACCATGCGGATAATTAAAGATGTTAAACTATATTTTGTGGGAAACCAACTATATTTCCTCAGATGAATTTCCGAAACAAGTTTGCCCCGTCCGAAGAGCCATGTGTTCTCCTAAATGGTAGTGAGACTTCAAAGAAATAGGGTAGTGGGCACAAGGTCCCTTGGAGTAGCCTACATACATGACACAAAAATACTTGGAACACCTCATTTTCCTAGGGGAAAAAATAATTTACTGTTTCCGAAACATAATTTGTCCCGTCCGAAGAGTTTTCTTATTTGTTCACTTATGGGATGGGCTTAGTATTTTTTTGCATATATGCCAAACACAAAGATCACTTCAGTAGCAGAGATGCGCTGGCACCTTTTTAGCAAACGGCAGTTCACTGATGAGAAACTCCCTCCAACAAAAGCTGCGCTTGAGCAAAAGATTAAGAGGTCAAATTATGTAACTCTTTCTTGGAAACAAGCTGGTGAAGCCAAGCCGACCCTTCCACCACCAATGTCACATGGTTAGTGTATGGAAGGGGAAGTGCTCCGGCCTATCACTACTGTACTCCCACCAGCTCCTGAAGCAGTACTGCAACTAGTGAAATGTGCATGTAAGGGAAACTGCACAAAAAAGACATGCTCATGTAAGAAACACAGCATGTATTGCACAGACATGTGCACCTCATGTGAGGAAAGCTGTGAGAATAGAAATGTCACTGTGTCAGAGGACAGTGAAGATGAAACCTCAGTAGACTTTTAAGGTGGGTTGGAAACCTTACTTGATCTGTGTCCTAGGGCAAAACGTGTACATTTTGAATGCTAATATACACACTTATGTGATACAAATACATCAATTTTTTAAAAGGATTTAACAGATTTCATACAATTTGTCTATTTTATGTGTTAAGTGAAATTTGCCCATGCATTGTAGACTAAAGAAATGTATTAAGTTGAATTAGACCAAATATGTTGACAAATAATCCAGTATATTGTCAAAAATGTCAATTTTTGACCCAAAATGTTGAAAAACATTAAGTTTTCAGGTCCAAAGGTGAGTGATTCAGAAACTAGTGGCTATTGTTGTACAAATACATATTATTCAAGCATATTTTAATTATAGTAGTTGATACCTTAGTATCACGACCAAAAAAAATGACAAAAAGTGGATTTTTCATATAATACCTATGATGTCATACCTAATTAGCATAAAAACGCCTTTCCGTAATTGGAAAAAATTGGTGCCATGTTTTATTTTATTCTACCCTGTATGAAGAGCAAAATTCAATTGAAAAATCAAAATGTATGTGAAGTTCCCACTAGAATACATAGGCCCCCCCACTATTTCTTTCCTAGTCATTTTCATAAAATAATTATAGTGGCCAAAATTCTTAGGGTTGTCTGAGAATTAATGGTATGGACATTATCTCTGGTCCTGCTCACCGTTTCCTTGGCTCTCTTTCTGTCTTTTCCCAGCTCCATGTGCTGCTCAGCCTCCACCTCCTCTAAAGCCTCCTTCAGGATACTACGCAGAAGCTGAAAAAATAAAAACAATACAGTCGATTTGTTTTTGTTCAGATTATCTCGCTTTCAAAAGCTAAGGTCATATCACAAAAGAAATTTGATTGTCTTTAGGACAAGTTCTAAGGGTTTTTTCAGTTACAAACATATTTGGACTAAACAATTTGGGTATGTACAATGTGTCTGTGCAGAGCTTCTTTTGGTGGTATTATTAAGGGGTTTCTTTATTAGGTTTGAAGGTTTTGAAAAACAAGCAAAACTCGCTGCAAATCCTTACCCTGGCTTTTTGTGTCTGCACTTCCTCCTCGTCGTGAAGAGTTCTCTTCAAGGACTCCTCCAGAGCATCCTTGAAACGCACATGTTTAGACTTTCTCAGTGATTCCAGCACTGGCACAAAGTCTAGGTCTGATTCCACATCACTTAATCTGCAATAATAATAATAATAATAATAATAATAATCATAATAATCATAATAATAATGATAATAATCATAATAATGATAATAATAATAATAATAATAATAATAATAATAATAATAAAAATAATAATAATAATAAAAATACATATCTATTGACCCATTCATGCCTTGAGTAACTCTTGAGTGTTTTTCCTGGATTGCACATATTTTTTTTTTGTGATAGTAGTAGTGGGGGTTGAATACCGGTACTCGATATAATACCAAATATCGATATATAATGGGAAAAATTATAGAGTTGGAGTTTGGGAGTTGGTCAGTGTCTGGGATAGGACACGCTAGAATATAAACCTTGTAGGAATCAATAAAGAACTATGTGTAACTACAAGTGGCTTCATAGTTATTCCCCAAGTTTACTACAACACGACACTTGGAACCATGTGATGTTATATTTTGCCTGAAAGTATCAACGTGGTCATGCTTACCTGTCTCTGTAATCTACAATAGTATCACTGTGCTGTGACATATTATCATCATCATCACTAACACTTATAATATCATCATCCTCATCATCTAAAGATCCAGGTCTTCTCCAAGACGGTCCAGGTTTTGAGCCCCGATTCTCATCCGTAGATCTCCTAGAACCTCCCACTCCCCTGTCGTCTCTCGATCCTGGTTTCGAACCCCTATTCTGGCCGGTAACCATCCTAGAACCTTCCATACCCCTGTCTTCTCTCAGTCCTGGTTTTGAGTCCCGATCCTGGCCCGCACCCCTTCTAGAACCTTCCATCCCCCTGTCTTCCCTCATTTGAGCAGTCGTCCCTGGTCTGTATGCTGTTTCTAGCACCGCCTGCTCAAGCTCGCGATCTTTACTCGGCTCAGCTCGGTATCGCTTTCTATCGTCCGCACTTCTTTCAACTCTCATGGGCTCTAAAGGCAGGTTCGTTTGCTGGCCAATCAGAGAGCGTTTGTATTTTTGTTCGTAAAATGTCCTTAGGCTGTCTCTCAAAACTCCTGTATCCTCTCTGCAAAAGGGTGGAGTAATGTTATAAATTATAACACTTAATGAGTAATTGTAACTTTTTCAACCTATTTCAGAATAAAAGTTAAATTTCAAAATACTGAAGTTTAGAAATACACAGTCTAAAACTCTGAATATAATAGGGAGAAATATCTCCAAAAATAAAAAAAAGGGATTGTTAAACCTAACAGAAACTACAACTTTCAAACCAATATTTGTTGAGATATTGCTTATTCATCAAGATATAACCATAGGTGTTAGGGGATTGCACTTCCCAGATAGGAATGTGTTAAGGGGAACTGTTAAGCATTAAGCTGAAATGATGAACTGGTAGAAGGTCAGTTTGTGACGTTTAGTAGGTCAGGGTTCCCACTAAGTTGGTCCATGAGATAAGAGGCAGATTTGGACAAATTGGTGGCCGACTCATGGACACAAAACACAACCCATATTTTTGGATAGACAAGTATCCCAAATTTGACAATATACACAATGGACATACACAAGTGGTATGTTATATAGCTTATAAGTGATCTTGTTTTCTTTGCTTGATTATTCTATCATGATCACTCTACTTACATTATCAACATGCATGTTTATCACTAATGATTGTGTCAAATTACATGAAAGATTTGATAGTGTAATTTACATTATATTATGTAAATATTGGTAATCTCACCTGTGCTGTGGTTTCCCTATTTGCTCCTCAGTAGTCAGGTCATCTTTGGACAGGCTGTCATTGGTTCGGTCAGTCAAGAAAGAAACCTTTCTCCTTGCTCGATGGTCATTTTCCTAAAAATAACGATCAGGATTTAAGGGTTTTACTCTTTCAGTATGAAATACTATATACCAAGTTAATATGGCAGAGTTTAATTAACGCTTACTTTGCGCATCCCTGCAGTTCACATTTATTAAACTGCATGCCATTATTTAGACATCTGATCCCTTGGCTAGTACCGCACAACACACTGATTTGATAGCTTGTCACTCAGCTTGTCATGTACACAAAAATTAAGCTGCGCATGAAAGGAAGCTGCTTGCCAATGCAAAATGAAAATTAAAAACTTTGATGATAAAATGATGTGGAGTCAGGGACTTAGCTAGGATTTTGAAAATGCCTGTCCAAATCAGGTATTTTCCCAAAAAGTGCCTGTCCTGAGGACAGACAGCGAGCGCAGCGTGCGAGCCCGTTACGGCCGGGGGTCTGGGGGCCGCACAAGGCCCCCATAAGCTAAAGGGTCTACATGCTCTGAGATGCATTCTCAGGGCTATCCTGGAAGCTAAATTGGTAATTTAGGAGGGTTATTTGATTATTTGATAGTACAACAAATGACAATTTATTTTTTTTAATTGAAAATTTTATCTTTAAAATAGATCATTGAAGGATACTACGAAGGATAAATACAAGCAACCCATTATATTTGCACTGATATTTATTGAAAGTGTTTAAGGGGATAAGATAATGCATGGCAGTGTTTATTTATGTATACAGATATATAATAAACAGCAGGGATAGCTTATCATTTAACATTTTTAATTTTTTAGTTCATTTAATACAACGTAAAATCATTGCACAAAACCCATTAAATCCTTTACTAACTACTAAACCCTATGAAGTTGAAATGGGAGTTGAGGAGATACTTGTAATGATTTCACATCAAGTTTACTAACTGCATGCTGTAGTTAAGGTAATTAATGTAGATGTTAGTTTATCTTTCCAGGCCAGACTCTTTTATTAGATGAATATCGGCTTGCCAGTTCTTCAACAATCAGAAGAAGATGGCTTAAAAGCTTGCTGGTTCTTCAACAATCAGAAGAAGATGGTGGGGATTACCGTCAAAAAGGTGCCCTAGGTGTTGGGTCTGGGACTGTGCAAAATATGGCAGAAGGTCAGAACACTATCCCTGGCCCCTCTGGAGATTCAATTTACTGGGTCACTTACCTGGTTAATACTAAGTACACTCTTAGACTATATCCAAAACTGGCTAAAGAGCACTTGGCTACCAGCATATGTTGACCAGTATAATCTACATGTATCATTTATGTTACAATACTCTACTAGTATTGCTCATGATTTCCTGAAATTCTGATGTTTGAATGTTTATACTTGTATACCAAGTTATCAAAGCTATCTTGCACATAAAATTGAAGAGATGACGTCAGTTGTCTAGCTGTGACTGCTGAGGCATGACTAGCAACACTCAAACAACAATGATTCGCAGAGCTGGATGAGGTCCCTTTAGAACCAATCCCATGGATAAATTGTCTTAGCCAGCAGAGTATAAACAGCTGCCGGGACTCTGCACTCCTAGCAGGAAGTGTAATCACCTCTCCCACAGAGAGAGGTACATATTGTTTTGCGACTTCCGGGTCTACATCGTCAACTCCACAGCGACTTTGAACTAGCAGCGAATGTGAACTAGCAAGCATAATCATGCTCATTCCGGTCTGCCAAAGCCTTTTGAATGGCTGGGAAAGGTAGATAACTCCATAGGGAGTATTGACATCTATCGTTCGCTGGCCACTATCAACAGCTCCACGTGGGGCCGCTGCACTGCATGCGGAGTTGCGACTAATTGGGTCACGGGTACTGAAGCATGAAGCAGTGGTGAATAGTGCCGTCTTCTCAGGAAATGTACCCGCCCCGCCCTGAGCCCTCATTCTCTTAAACTGCCCGTGCAAATGACGCATATGATGGATTCTGGCTCAGTGCCTGTGTGGAGTTCAGATATTTAAAATTCTTTTTTAGGAAAGTTGTTCATATCAAGGCAAAATCACAATGGTTAAATTGATAATGGCAGGTCACCAGTAACTTTTTAACAAGGCCCAACCAGATAAAAAAACTTGGTTAGTTGCTCAATGACAATCCCGGAAAAAAATGACCAATGGAAAGAATTTCATTCATAAAAAAAATCTCACTTTTAGGCTTTTTACCTTCTCTCCATGTTCTTGTGGACCTAGGCTCTGGGTCAGTCTGTCCACTCCTGGTCGAGCAGCTGACTGGGCAGTCCGAGAAGCCGGATTGAGACTGCGAGCCAAGGACACAACTTCCTGTGAGGACTGCTTTACCTCATTCAGTGCTGTCCTGAAAAAAATTATATAAAAGAATGCAATTATTCAGACTTCAAGGCATGTAAATACTATGGAATGCGATAACACTAATGCAATAAAAATAGTTGTAATGTTTTTTTTTTATAGTAGCATCACTCTTAAATATTTCTTAATATTGTTGTGACTTGTTACTAGTAGTAATAAATGTTTCAATCTGACACATTAATTATTTGGAAAGGTTCTACAATCAAGAATAAAACATTTACAAGGACAAACTTCAATTCATGATTGCATTGTGACATGAAATTGCAATGCCTTTTTTCCTAGTATTAGCATTACAATCTAACACGTTAATTGTTTGGAAAAGTTCCAAAATCAAGTACTGATTACCAGAGACGCAATACATGTATTGTGAAATTAAATCATGTTTAACCAAACAGGTATATAATGTAAGTCACCGTTTCCCCTATAAGTGAGGGTAAAGACATAATTTATTCAAACAAATATGCCAGGGCTCGAAATTAAGATTTTTTCCAGGGAGCCTAATAACATCATCTAAATCTACCTAGAGATGTTGAGTATAGAAACCAGTACATTGTTGGTCTCCATGCTGAAATTTGAGGGCACCGCAGGAGAATTCAAGGTATCCCTCGGCTCCCGGCACCCCTTAATTTCGAGCCCTGTGTGTGATAAGAAATATCAACATACCTAAGATGTTCAGGTACGGCAGGGTCTATTGGTGAGTCCATGAACTCGTGTGTGTTTTTGAGTGGGCTGTGGACGACGGCAGACTCTGCCATCTTAACAGTGTCCTCCATCATAGCCATCATGTTGTCATAGGGCTTGGACTTGGGAACGTCACTCGCTTTCATATCAGGCACTCTGAAGATAAAATTTCCTAATATTTAAATTTATGTATCAAAACAGGCAACTTTTATGATAAATGATTACATTTTAACTATGTCCTCCATCATAGCCATCATGTTATCATAGGGCTTGGATTGGGAACGTCACTCGTTTTTATATCAGGCACCCTGAAGATAAGATTTCCCAATTCATAAAACAGGCAACTACCATAGTAAATTAATACATATGAAAGCTTACTGAACCCAGGGCTTGACGCTAACAATTAACCGCTGGCCAAGGCCGGTAAATATTCCCCAAAACGGCTTTGGGCCATTAAAAAAGGTCCTACAGGACTAATAAACATTTGGGGACATTCTTGTTAACAAGTTTCCCCTCAAGAATGTCCCCAAATATTTTTTAAATAAATGAAGATAAAAGAAATGATAATAAATGGTGTCGGTGAATTTCAAGCAGTGTTTTTTTCTTGTTATGGTAAAGAAAAATTTGTAGGACCAGTAAAAATCTTGCAAGACAAATAAATCCTATGTGTTACTGGTCCTACGGGACCAGTAACATTTTGAGTTAGTATCATGGCCTTAGCCAGTAGGGCGTCTGGGTGTCTTTTTGGACACCCAAACCCTTAAAAAGCACCCCTCAGGACACCCCAATTTTCTTTGAGGAATTTCTTAAAATGTCAATCTGAAGCATATAAATTGAATATTTTTATCGCTTTATAATTCCCATGACTTTGTATAAGGATATCATGCCTTATTTTGATAAGTTCATACATGTTTATGGTTGAAATTTGAGTATATTGTTGCCCCCCTTAAAAATTTGGATGCCCCAAAATTTCACAATTGCAATTTTCTAAATCCTGGCAAAGACCCTGGTTAGCGTTGAGCCCGGGAACCATTCCTAGAATTCCCAATACCTGAATTTTCAGTCTCAGACCAGGCAACTTTTATGGTAAAAATTGAGGGTTGACCAGATTTCCCATTGGTTATTTTGCCAAACAATCAGGGTGGTCCAAATACCTAAGGTGGTCTAAATTTCAAAGAATTTACGATAAGAGAAAGTCTGCAGCACCTCCTTAATAACGGGCACCTTACCTAGATCTTCCATCAGCGAGACCTTGTGAATCTCTTGTGCGCCCCCTATAATCCAGGACCTGAACTGTAGGTCTCGTTCTCAGAGTGGCCGAGGTGGAGCTGGTCTTGTAAGTGGAAGGTAGCGATGCAGAAGATACTCTTATCGAATCGCTTCTTCCTGGTATTTCTCTATCGTCAGAGGGCACATTTATAACAGTACTTGTACTAGGTATTTGTCTGTCTGCAGAAAGAACATTTATTCCTGGGATTTGTCTGTCTGAAGATGGCACATTTATGCCATTGCTTGTACCAGTTATTTCTTTGTCTGAAGATGGCACATTTATACCACTGCTTGTACTTGGTAATTTTCTGTCCATAGCAGGCACATTTATTCTACTGCTTGTACTAGGTATTCCTCTGCTTTCAGATGGCACACTTATTCCACCACTCCTACGTGGCATATCGGTCACTTTAGCTTCTTTATCTACACCTCTTGGTGCAGATTTCTCTTTTTTATCTACACCTGTAGGTGCGGATGTCTTGCCTGATCCATTCCTTATTCTAGCATCTTTACTCCCTTTAGTCACTACTTTAGCGCTGACCCTGGTTCCAGTGGTGATGCCCATGCCTATTTTCAGGGCGCCTTTCGTGTTAGATCGTAAACTCTCGCGGAGACTGGTCCCCGTTGTTACCTTCTTGCCGGTAGCTTTGTTCCCGACTGTATCAGTTTTTGTTTGGCCTCTCGTTGCCGCTCTGGTTCGGGGGTGCTCAAGCTTGCTGCCGACACCCTCCCCTGTAACGGCCTTCCCCCTTTTCCCTAATGTGGAGCTCTGGCCAACGTTGGCTGAAGGAAATGTTGAGCCGTGCTGCTGACTTATGGGCCTGGTCCCTGTTCCCAAGTGGTGCATGCCAATCCCTGCTGGTGCTGTGGATCTCTGGCCATATTTTATTCCTAAAGCACTGTCTCTTGTTACAGCGGGCCCGTCGTCAGCTGCTTTACCTGTAGAAAGAAGATATTGTAATGATTCTCTATCAATCATCTCAAAATTCAGCAAGGTTGTAACACGATGAATATGTGAGAAATAAAAAAATAATTAAAAAAATAATAATGAGCATCTGGTTAATTTGCCCTGTTTGAAATTTGGGGATATAGCCTGTTTCAAAATTCTCCAAATTTTAAATACCGACCGTAATCACAAGTGATCGGCAAATTAGAAACAGCAGTTAGCCATTATAGAATCTTATGTAACCAATCAAGGCTGATCCATAAATACGGGCAAATAAAAAACATTGGCAAATTAACAGGGTCTACAGTTAAGAAAATAAACAGACAATTACCTGGCACTTACCATTGGAAATGTCAACTTCCCTATCTAGAACCCACTGACAGGCACTCAGACACCCTCCTGGCTAAAACGTGGCCATTGCTGTTATGTAATGATAGTAATAATGAATGGGAAAGAGTGTATTACCTGATTGAGGCTGGGAGTGGTAGCGTGTCTTGGAAGGCAGAGACGTGGCTATAGCTGAGGCTGCAGGAACAGATGATGACAACACTGGATCTCTGCTCACCTCCTTCACACCTACAACCAAGAAAATAACTATGTATGTATGTTTGTATGCTTGTATGTAACTCTTTGTGAGTTAGGCCTAGAAAAAAAATTGTTTGTTTCCTGTAACAGTCCGGAAAAAAATAGGGTAGGAAGGCCGGTAAAAAAATTATTTTTGCATAACTTTTTTGGTCAAAAGCGAATCTTTTATGCATGTTTTATGTTGACTGGGAGATGGAAAGGCAGAAAAAACTTTAGGGTAGGGATTTTCTGAATAAAAACTTGTTAGGGTAGGGTTACAGCAAACAAACAACTTTTTTTATGCCTTAGTCTTGATGAAATACTATATCCAGATCAATTATAAGTCATATTCCTTTCTACATTTTAGTTCAACAGGATTAAAAGGTGTAGTGATGAAAATGATGGCAAGTTACTATAGATAAAATTAATCATATTCCTACCTAACTTTTTTTGAGCAACAAAAAAGGTGTATTGATCAAGATGGCGATGAGTATATATAAACAATATTTAAATATGCTCGTCAACAAGCCAAATAAACCCAACTCTTTCGGTCAGCAGAATTGGCGTGATGATGAAAAAGGTTGATGAATAAATATAAAATAAGTGAAATATGCTTATCAACAAGTCATATTTCCACTCACCCTTTCGGTCGGCAGAATTTCCGTAGTGATGATAAAGGTGGTGAGTAAAGGTATGGTGAACACCTGAGCTGCTGGGGTCCACCCTCCCTCCATCCATGCTACCCCAGTCCGCCCCACGACTGGACGCACCATCGTGAGGATGACGCATACCCAGATTGTCCACTCTCCCTCCATCCGCACTACCCCAGTCCGCCCCACGACTGGACGCACCATCGTGAGGATGACGCATACCCAGATTGTCCACTCTCCCTCCATCCGCACTACCCCAGTCCGCCCCACGACTGGACGCACCATCGTGAGGATGACGCATACCCAGATTGTCAAACTCCCCTCCCGTAGGGAGATCGCGGTGAGTGAGTGGTCGTGGCGGGGAGGTGGTGGAGGATACGGTGATGTGGCTGATGTCGGCGTCGTTGTCGCTGGTGGGTGGCGGGCGGCCATGCTCTGTGGGACGTGGCTCTCTCATGGACAGCCTTCCTTCCAGAGCCCTGCCTTCAGCCACAAGCTGGGCCGTACTGTCAGCAACACTCCTCTCAACTGGACTCGCTAGTAGGAGAAAAGAAGAGTGTTGGAATCAGGGGTTTGGCCAGGATTAGAAACTGGGAGCCCAAACATTGGCAATCGTTAAAATTTTCAAGGGAGACCACGCTAGGAGAAAAGAAGAGTGTTGGAATCAGGGGTTTGGCCAGGATTAGAAACTGGGAGCCCAAACATTGGCAATCGTTAAAATTTTCAAGGGAGACCACGCTAGGAGAAAAGAAGAGTGTTGGAATCAGGGGTTTGGCCAGGATTAGAAACTGGGAGCCCAAACATTGGCAATCGTTAAAATTTTCAAGGGAGACCACGCTAGGAGAAAAGAAGAGTGTTGGAATCAGGGGTTTGGCCAGGATTAGAAACTGGGAGCCCAAACATTGGCAATCGTTAAAATTTTCAAGGGAGACCACGCTAGGAGAAAAGAAGAGTGTTGGAATCAGGGGTTTGGCCAGGATTAGAAACTGGGAGCCCAAACATTGGCAATCGTTAAAATTTTCAAGGGAGACCACGCTAGGAGAAAAGAAGAGTGTTGGTATCAGGGGTTTGGCCAGGATTAGAAACTGGGAGCCCAAACATTGGCAATCGTTAAAATTTTCAAGGGAGACCACGCTAGGAGAAAAGAAGAGTGTTGGAATCAGGGGTTTGGCCAGGATTAGAAACTGGGAGCCCAAACATTGGCAATCGTTAAAATTTTCAAGGGAGACCACGCTAGGAGAAAAGAAGAGTGTTGGTATCAGGGGTACCAAGCCAGGATTTAGAAACTGGGAGCCCAAAAATTGGCTATCGTTCAGTAAAATTTTGGCTTCCTACTTTTCAATATACTCAGATAACAACCACAAACAAGTATCTACTTATTTAAATAAGGCATAATATCCGTATACAATGTCATGGGAATTATTTTGAGGTGGAAAGACTTCCAGTATATGCCTGAAAGGGGCATTTTAAGAAATTTCTCACAAAAAATATTTGGGTGTCCTGAGGGGTAATTTTTGAGGGTTTGGGTGTCCAAATGACATATAGACACCATGCTGGCTAAGACTATGGTTGGTATCTTTGATGAAGTTCTAATGTCTTATATAAAGAGGTTTGCTGGTCGAATATAAAAGGGTGGATATCTGTGTTATAGCTCTAATGTCTATTAAAACAAGGTTTGAGGGTTTTTAGCCCAACAAATTCCAAATCATGCAATCCACTCAAGCCTCTAACTTGCCTGATTTAACCCTTTCAATGCTGAGGCTACTTTTGTCCAAAATAAAAGAATGCAAAGATTTTTTTTAAATCATCTAAACCCTGTCATGTTGGTATTCATTGGAAAGCTCACATTGAGTACTCTCAGATGAGTACCCATGTGCCACGGTTTCAATCATTTTTCAGGTTTTTTGCATCATTTTGTATTGGCCTAATTAGCCACCAGTAGGATAAGGGTTAACTATCTGTCATTTGGAGGAAGGAGGATACAAACACTGTAGAAAAAAGTATGATTGTTGTCAAATTGGTAGGGCAACCAGAAACCTTGGCGGGATTATCTGCTCTTACGGACAACCTGCCCCACCTGACTACCTGGTTAGGAGGGTACTATTGAAGGTTGAAAGAAAGATGATTCTTGTAGATAACAATACGATTCTTTTGTGTTATATTGCAATGTCTCATGTAATAGGTTTTAAGGATATTTAGACTGATTGTTTCTGTATTGACATACCTCTGATGTCCAAAGTAAAGATATTCAAGTTTTGAATTTGATTAGTTTCTTCTTGCTGTAAGTATAATGTGAATTAAAGAGGTGTATGGGTTTTGTTCAGATACAACTTGTATGAGTTATACTTCTTATTGGTAACTACCAATACAAATCTGTTACTACAGTCACAAATAGATCAAAGTAAAAAAGAAGTTTACCACTTTGCCAAGAGCTGTGAGCAACTGGTTCTTGTAGGGGTATTGGTTGGGGGTATGATGTTCCTGCTACCTCCACATCCTTCGAGGTGGGATCAGAGAGATTTGTAGGTGGCGCCCCTCTGCTTCTGGACCCTACACCAATGTAGTCTGCAAAAACAACATGGGGAGTTTCAAAACCACATCAAGATTGAGATGATGAATATCAATTACTTTTCTTATATACACCACAACTGGCAAAACCAAGTTTATTTTGTTTACTTAACAGCTGTACAGAATATGTATAACTTTTTACTGTACCTCCCATGGTCATTGTTTGAGACACGAACGTTCAAAAAGTTCATATTTTTGGAACAGGCTTAGCACATGATGAGCAGTACATTTAGAGAATGTTTCGCACATTCCCTGAACGTACTGCGCTGTTGTGTGTGCAGTAACGTTTTCAAGATACAGCAGTCTTTAGAGTACCGTGATAAATCACAATGTATCTCACTACCAGAATATCGTCCCATCCCTAGTAAATGATCTAGATGGTATTTACCTTTTGTTGGCTGACCTCCGGATGCTGTATGTATTAGATTCCCTGTATGGCGTGTAGACTTGAGGTAGGAGGGGTCACCGAGTGCAATGAGCTCTGCGGTGTCGTCACTATCTGTCTCACCAGGTGGCGCACCTGCTCTCCTCCCACTGACAATGAAATGAACATATGTAGAGCATGCCATAAATCAATTCAATTACAGAGATAATTTTGCTGATATTTATTAATATGGCGAAGATCAGTAATAATGATATCAGAGTTTGATATTTAGTTATCTGAACAATCATTTGTATGCAAACGGATATTCATAAAAATTTGCCACACAAATTATTTAATTTGCATTTACTAAAACTAAAAAAAAAAGCTTGAAACATGATTCATGTCACCAATTCAACTCTATTGAATACATTTCAAATAAGAATACAATAATAAAAATATATGATGAAGTGCGTAAATTCTGGTACACTTTGACTGAAGTATCCTTGCAGAACTTAGAATACATCAGGCACAAAAATGCACTTTTGTAGATCAAACACAGTAATTGTAGTTTAACCCTTCCAATGCTGAGGCTACTTTCACCCAAAGAACAAGGACACAAAGATTTTTGAAAAACATCTAAGCCCTGTCATGTTGGTATTCATTGGATAGCTCTTACTGAATACTCTCCTATGGGTACCCATGTGCCAGGGTTTTAGTCATTTTTCAGGTTTTTTTGCATCATTTTTTTGGCCATATTAGTAGTGCTGGGACTCGGCCTAGAAAATAAACTCGAGCGCTCGGCAAATCTAGCGACCAAAACTCGAGTCAATATCGAGTTTTACGGCCACATTGACAAGATCTCAAGGCGAATGATTTGAAACAACATGGCGCCTCGGCATACACCGGCACATGCCAGGCTCACATGAAAGTGTACCGCGGCAGTGAAAATCGGTGAACCAGAAAATGACGTAGTACGCATTTGACACGGAGACTTAAGAAAACACATTTTATTACTGGAAATGTGGTGCAAATCTGGTAGTTTTGGCCATCGCTAAGCCACACATGCATCAGAAGCATGTGTTGCTATCAAAATGTCATTAAAATGTCATCAGCTCGTAATTTCCGAGTGCTCAGATCGGAGGCCCCAGTGACCAAGTGCTCGAGTTTCCGATTACTCGTCCCACCACTACAAATTAGACACCGACAGCAAAAGGGTTAAACTATTTGCCTTAACATTACCTTCTCTCTCGCGTAGAAGTGTGAGGTCTGTATGTGTGTGTAGCTGCATGGGCCTCTTTTCTGCTGTAGTCCCTGTACTCCTTACTCAGCTCCCTCTCCAGGATATCATCTATCACCTCAGCCCTCACCAGGTCAGGATCATCATCTACGAAATAAACAAGGATCAGCATCCCAGCAACTAATAATAATAATGATAATAATGATAATAATATTAACAATAATAATAACAATGATAATTATAATAATTATAATAATGACAATAATAATAACAATAATAATTATAATAATAGTAATAATAATAACAACAGGGTTGGCAATTTTCGTCAAGACGAGTTTTTTTGCCTTGGCAGAAACAAGTTTCAGACGTCACGACAGAAACAGGTTTCTGACATCTCTTCCAGGTTATTCGGCAGAAACAGCATATTTTTATAACAATAGATGATATTTGATTTAGCACCCTTTCCATCTAAAATCTTCAAAAGTGTTAAATAAAGATTAGTCAGTAGACAGATCTGTTTATGGTCCATATAGTCAAACAAACTCATTTTGATATAGCAATAATTTCAGCTAAGTGGTTTGCAGCATTCTTGATTTCATATTTTATCTTTTAGTAAACTATATTTTGGGGGAAGTGAGCTATAAAGAGACCAATAAAACAAGTCCAACCAATTAAACTATAAATCGAACTTACTTTCAATGTCGCCATCGTCATCATTGTCAGTGGACACATCACTCTCTATCCTGTTAAGTATATACTCCAGCAGACCGGAGAAGACCTCGAGAAGGTTCCCTACAGAGGTGAGCTCTCCCGAATGGATGCTCTCTCCAGTGATATGTGACAGCGAGGTATGCAAGACATCCATAGACAGAGCATCTATGACTGACTGGCAGTTGTGGATCTCATCTTCTTTGCTCTCGGGCTGCCGGATGATATCTGCACAGAAAAAGGTGTAGTTATAGACCAAGGTTTGGCATCGTATCATGCAGAGAAAGTTTATAAGACAGCGAACAGGGTTCAATGAAAGAGTACTCCCAACTGGTATCACAATACCATCTATGCTATATCAAAATCAGAATGCAATTTAACATCAAGGGATAGGTTGAGATACATGTAGCAATACTTATAAAATGAATATGTGGTCAAGGCATGGCAAAGCCTGTTACTTTTTGCTGAGTACCTCAACATTTTTCTAAAGCCTTAAATACATCTACTTTATTCCTTCAAGGATGCACTCTAAATGGGTTCATGTAAAGAAAAGTGAAAGAATAAGTATTACCTACTGAGAAAGAACATTGTTTATAAACCTTATAAATAGTTTTTGGGTGAGCGTATGCTTTAAATATTACCCTTAAGGACACCCAAATATTTTTTGAGGAATATCTTATTGTGTAAATTTCAAGCATTTTTTTCTTCTCAAATGCCTTAATTTGACAATGAAACAAAATTATGGTTGTAGTCTGAATATATCATGGTCTCTCTTGAAATTTTTTTTTACTACTTCCAATTTCGGGCCCCCAGTTTCTAAATCCTGGCTAAGACCCTGCTGCACTGCATGGTTGATATCTTACCTGGTAGTTGTTCTCCACAAAGACCCTCGTACAGCATTACAAACACTGCATGGTTGATATCTTTGATGCTGTTGACTCTTCTACGGACGTGCAACTGGGCCAGCATGTCATTCGCTAGCTTGAGTAAGCCTCTCTCGTCGTCTGACTCCATCGTGGACGTAACTAAAAGATACAACAATGCAGGGAGTGGATATTTTAGCAAGGTATCTATAGAAAACATATCTTGTATAAGACTATGAGATCTTTAATGTGGTCAATTGCCATTGAAAGCTGGAACAGCAGTCATTTGGACCCAGCTGCCATTTTACCCATGTCTAATACAAAATTCTTGACCGTTTGCTTCTCTTTTCTAATGATCATCCAAAAATGTCTAGCTCATGGTCTTAGCCAGCAGGGCGTCTGGGTGCCTTTTTGGACACCCAAACCCTGAAAAAGCACCCCTCAGGACACCCAAATTTTTTAGTATGGAATTTCTAAAAATCTCAATCTCAAGCTCATAATTGAATTTTTTCATCTCCTTATAATTCCCATGACATTGTTGAATGATATCATGCCTTATTTTGATGAATTTATACATGTTTATGGTTGAAATATGAGTATATTGTGATCCCCCTTTAAAATTTGGACGCCCAAAAATTTTACAACTGCCAATTTTAGGCACCCAGTTTCCAATTCCTGGCTAAGACACTGGTCTAGCTGTAATTGATACTTCGAAGTTTGTGCTGCTGGCGATCATGCAAAAGAAACTGCGCTCACTTACTGGCCATGTCAACATTATTGTTAAATAACACTATAACCATCTTAAGTACCAAAAACAGTCACCTTGTACTTTACAACCTCAAATCTGGGAGGTACATGTACCAGAATATTGTACAATTCTGGAATGTGCCAGAATTGTTAACTCCTTACCAAATATTCAATAGAAACTATAGGCTGTCTTCAGGACTTAAGTTTGGCAATCGCTTTTTCCATTTTTTCGTGACAAACATTCGAGTTTGCCATCCAGACTTGGCAAACCACTTTGGAGCACTACTACGTGTATGTACAAACTTACTTTTTGTCTCAATACCGCAAAATGTTGATTTTGCTCATTAGTTCCTGTTGTAAAATGTGCACATAGCCGACAATACAATCTCACACCGTCATACGTTTGTCTGTTGCGAACAATACAAACATGCGAGATTGTATTGTTCATTTGTTGGCAATGGCCAACATTTTGCAGAGTTGAGACAAAAAGTATGTCAATACAAACATGTAGTACTGCTCCTAAGATGTTTGGCAAGTTTGGATAGCAAACTCGAACGCTTTGTCACAAAAAAAATGGAAAAAGTGATTGCCAAACTTGAGTCAGACAGACTATAACTAAGTATAAGAAAGCATCTAAAATAAGGACAACACCTTTGTTATTTGGGTCATTGGGTGTATCAATAGCAAGTGTCTAAAATACACGCAAATTGAGGTTGACCGTTTCTGTAAGTTACAAACACTATCGAAGAACTGTTTATTGGATATTCCGTGAACACTCTTGTATATTGAGAAATATGCCTAACTCTTGAATGGTAGTGAAGTTTTGTGAGTGATAATTGGGGAAAATTTTCAGACGCTGTTTTTGGAACGCAGAATCTTTAAATGTTAAACGATACCAATAAAAAAGCTTAAGAGAATAGTCATGAGTGCTTTTTACATCCAATCCCTCCAATCAGAAGTACCTATTTCTAGGAAACCATAAGAAAGCATCAGAGGTACTCACTCCCGTCAAAATATTTGTTTGAAAATGGCCGCTCCAGCAATTTCGTAACGACTGTTGTGATTGGTTGACCTAGATTATCTCAGCCAATCAGATTGACTTTTATGTGTGGCGGTATTTTCAGTCACAGCAACACATGTGCAAGATGTCAACATCACAAGCATTTTTTCAAGAGGCAGATCCTAGCCATTTCCAACATGTTTTCGAAAGTTATCCAAAAGTTCTTAAAGAAAAAGCGTCTAAACTCACTAAAACCCCTAAAAGACCAAGGGGAGGAAAAGATCTGTTGGATTTAGATGAATGGTAATGACTTCCCTGAAATCTCTAATGTGATAGTCAAGATGATAGGGAATGATAATTTAATTTTAAAGAGGGGGGGGGGGGGGGGGGGGTGGATGATAGGTGCTTAAACCTGGACATCCTTTGATCCAGTTTGGGTAGTATCCTCAAACCCGAAACAGCTGTGCTCACTTGGTGTTGGCACCGCAATTCTATTTGCAGAAATTTGTTACATGTTTGTTTGTTTGTTTTGGATCCATACCCGCATTTGTCCCGCGGGGTCAACTCCCGAGGGAGGACCTACGGAGAGCTCCCCTACCACCCAGGCCACTCGTCACCCCCGGGCCTCGTTGTTCTTCATGTTCCCTATCCCCCCATACTTATTGTCATGCATCCTGCATCAGGTCAGTCCCCTCCCCTGTCCTCCTGTCCTATACAGATATCCTACCAAGTATCTGGTCTGCCCCCTCCCTGTCTTCCTGTCCTACACATATAATTAACCCCCACACATATGAACCCCTCAAACCCACATATAAACTCTGTTACTTATTATTTCAACAGCCTTATCCTAATTGTAATTCTTAACAAAACTCTCCCTGCCTACTTCCTCCATGCCAACCTGTTTTAGCATCCCTCACTTACCTAAGTGGCTCCCTTCCTCTTACTCGCTTAATACTACGATAAGTACGAACCAAAAGTAACAGTGTTATACAGTGGTTTAAAACGTAATTACAACACACCCTTGTCTCATTTCTCTTTTTTTTTTCACCCCTCTCTTTCCTTCATCATTTTCCTCACCCCTTCTCCCACCGTTCTGGCTAACACCTCCGATGGGTCCCCAAACAAACCTACTATCTCCTTGAGCTGCTCCCCTTCTTCCCTGCCCATCCAAACTCCCCATCTCTCTTCCCCCCTTATTCGTCTTACCTTCCCCAACATTCTGTTCCTTTCTACTCTGTATGCCGGGCATTTAAGCACCACATGCTGCTCATTTTCGACCTCCCCCTCCTTACATTTTTGGCAAGTCTTATCCTGTGCTGTCCTTTCTGTTCTATTTCTTAAGCCTAGCGATCCTGCTCTGATGTTGAAGACTATTCTGCCTTCTTCTCTATCTAGCCAGTCCTCGAATCTCTTCTCTTCCTTACTTCTATACTAAGTATTTCTCTAAGGTGCTCTTATTCTCCATTCCCTCTCGCCACTTTAGCCTATCCCTCTCATCTACTGCTAGTCTGCTACCTTGACTTCCGCTTTCCATGTCCCTTGGCCTATTCTTACCCTTTCCCCGCCTAGCCCCACCTCTTCGGCTAACACTATTATTTCGTTCGCCCACGGTAATCTTTTTCTCTCCGCCATATTCCAAGCCTGTCTAGTCCAATTCTCAGGCTCAAGTGATGCTACCCTACCTGCAAATATTAACTTCTTCTCTATTATCCTACTTTCTAGGCTCATCCACCCTAAGTCGCCATATATTGCCTCCCATCCTGTTCCTTTATTACCCCTATTGCCCACCTTCCTACTTGTCTTTCTATGATCTCTAACGCTTGTCACTATCTGCCATATCAAAAACCTCAACTCCATATAGAATGGTACATAACATTTACTTGGTATTGATATTAAACTGGGACTGCTTTAAAGTGTAACTCCACCTTCAAAATTAAAAAAGATATGTTGTAGAGCTCAATCTCACCTTTCATAGGACATCTTGATTACAATTGTACTCAGCAGATAAACTGAGATAATACCATTTAAAGGTAACTTTATGGGGGCTGCCATGTTTGCTCAGAGGGAACCTAATTAGTGATGTTAATTAGATGCGTGTGATGACATGCTGTGACTTCCTGGAGAGAGTGAGGGAGCTTAGGGGCTAGCTCTAGTGGCCAGGGTCTGACACTTAGATTTGAGGCCAGAGGCCCGAAAAGGTCTTTTGACAAAAAATATTGGCCAATAATTAGATTTCTAGGTAATGATACATACTATTTTGGGCCCCTAGTTTGAAAAATCTTGGAGTCCACAGCAAAATCTAGGGGCATATGCCCTAGGAAAGTTGAACCCTAAGACCGTGACTGTGGACAGCTCAAAAACTGAGCACAATTAAGCAAAGATGGTGAATTGTCAAGCTTCCAGTTTGGATGCAACAAAGATTTTCGAAATAAGCGCATGTACCAGTGAAAACATGATCAATATACAGTCTGAACCGCCAAAAATATGATCAATATATGGTCTGTGATAGCCCCACATTTAAAGGCAAGGAACATTTAGATGAAGTGGGGGAAGTTCTGAATGCCAGAAAAGGATGTTCACTGACTTCCCCCTCCAACTATCGGAAGAATACACTAATAATACTAATAGTTTTCTGTCATACAATAACAAAATTAAAAATATGTTATATTTGCCATATTTCTGTTTAAATTGTAGGCATTAGTTTTGAAGTAATATAGCTAATTTGAACTAAACATCATCACAATATAATTGGAAGATGGTTTATAGGCTATCTGGTTTCACAATTGTACTTCAAATACTTGTGTTTTCCTAACAGTAACTAGTCTGACTGCAATTGGAAATAATTGTGCCCAGAGGATGTTTATTGCAGTTAACCTCCTGGGTAAAGCATGAGACTATAGAGCAGACGCAATTCCTTTGAGATTAATATGTATTGCAGTCAATCCCTGAGCAGCCGACACACTCTACATGACAATACGCACACAGCTTACTAATTGTAAACTTCCTTTCATCACAAGATAACAGTGTCCGAACTGTCAGGACATTGTAAGAGTACTAAATACCAGGCTAATTTGTAAACGGGTAGAATCTCTAGAGCCCTAAAGCTCATCAATAACCCCTTTACTGCAGGTCTCTTTTCCCTCATTGCTTCTGCCACACAGAACCGCTGGTATACCTCTAGAAAATAAAATTGCACCATAAAGGTATACACTGAGACACAGTGCCTCTGTTTGCTGAGTCTGATACACCACTATCCTCTTTGCAAGTCATTTACTAATGACAGAATGTGTTAGGGTGTTCAGTTTTGAATGGCCCTGAGCAGCCTGGATGTAGCAGTATGACGTCACTTCCTGTTTCTGATAAGCTCCAAGATGGTGCCCCCATGGACCAGCTGAGGCAGTAAATTTGCTGTATTTTTCAAGATACAAACTTAAATATCTCAGTCAATTTGCGGAGTACAATTGCAATCAAGGTGTCCTGAGAAAGGTGACACTAAGCTCTAAAACATATCTTTTTTAATTTTGAAGGTGGAGTTACACTTTAAAGGTGAAAGCAGAATGTTTGAAGGGGAACTTAAGCCACACATACATATTAGCTTATATGTAAGTAATACACTTCAAGAATAGGATGCTGTCCTATTTCTCTCAGTGATCCCATGAGGGGAGAATTTTGCATATTGCCATCAGCCTGCCCAGCCCATGGCAGCCCCTGCTAGCAGCCATGTTCTCTAATTGCCATCAGCTGTGACTTGGTGAGCGGCATTGCCACTTCCTGCCACCACTCTCTTCAAGCAGTGCATCATAGACTGCAGTGCTCTTCTCAAGAACCGTCTTCAAAATTTGCATTAAAACTTGCATCACACAGGAAAAATGTAAAACTCATGTGCATCAATTGGCAGTACAAAAAGACAGGTCAGCAGAGTTAGTTTTCACATAATTCCTGTTGGTAAAGTCAGACAAAAACAGTGGCTAGCATCGCTGAAACTTGTAAATCCACCTGTCCTGAAGCATGCAGCATTTTTGTGTACACTAAACTGTATAAATCCGGCCATTTCCCCGCCCCCCCCCCCCCCTTCCCAGGGATTAAATTGACTGGTGCATTAAGTCTACTGGACTTTGAGCAGAAAGTTTTCATTTTCTTAAAGGTACCAAGAAACTTTATCAGGTGATATTCAAGGAAGGAAAGAGAAATACATTACCCATGAAGAGCTCTGCAAACTTATGAGGTGGAAACTGATTGTGAGTCTTTATAGTTTTGTCTTTTCATAAATTTTAAAATCCTGTATTAATTAAAGAATCTAAAGTTAGTGTAGAATTCTTATATATACGTTATTCCTTCACAGCTTTAAATCCTGCACACCAAGTATTCATAGCTCTTCAATTATTATTTAGAAATGCTTGTTTGCTAGAATCTGGCCACTAGATAAGAAAAAAATCCTTCCCACAATGTGTGGTAAACTGTATGAGAGCTATCATTATTAAATTATTAGTATTTTCCTGAATACTGATTGTGACATTCAATAGAGTTAGGGAAGAAAATGCTGCTTTCATACATCAATAAATTTGTAAGTCAAGCTTATCTTAACCCTTTAGAAAATAAATTTAGAAGTGTAGTCTTGATGTTATAACATTTAGTAAACATTAATGACTCAATGAGTATGCATAATTTAGGGATGTCCTTTGGTATGTTGCAAACATTTCTCCTTTAAAATATTTGAACAAACTATGCATTAATCAGAAAGATATCACCAGCATAGTCACCCCTTTTGGGTTGCTAGAGCGACTAATGGGTTAAAGAAGGATGGCATTGTGAACTTTGAGCTTAACATGCTTTGTTTTCCAAAACCTTCATCTCTGATTGATACCATTCATTTATACATTTATTTGTATGCTTTTATGAGCATTTCCCTGATTTATTTGATATTGAACTTCTTTTTCAGCGTGGCAAGTTCCGCCCGCGTTTGACAGAACTAGTGCAGGCGAACAAAGAAGAGGATGTGGAAGCTGCCAGCAAGCTTGCCTTTAAGAAACTGCCCAAACTGGAGGAGGCAATTAAAGCCTTAGTGCCTCTTAAAGCCATAGGACCTGCCACAGCATCAGGTAAGGTATAACCTTAAGCTTGCCTTTAAGAAACTGCCCAAACTGGAGGAGGCAATTGAAGCTTTAGTGCCTCTTAAAGCCATAGGACCTGCCACAGCATCAGGTAAGGTATAACCTTAAGCTTGCCTTTAACCCTTTATCACTCAATGACGCAATAACGCGTTACATGAGTGCAACTGCACTTCCTCAGTAGCGAGTTATTGCGTCATTGTATTTGTGCACTTATTCCTACGAAGCGAGTTTTGGCGTATTTTGGGTACCACGATCTTAGATCGCTGGTACACAAATGATTGTTAAATAAAGATACAAAATTATTGCCCTTACCTTTTAATCGTAATCTATAGTTATTTAATGCTTATTTTCGGACTCGAAGTCCGTGATTTTCGGAGGGAAAACTATGGGAAAACCCCCTCCAAATATGGAAGTCATGGGGAAGTCCCGCCAGTGACGTCGTCGTGTTGTGGCGTCCTTAGCAACACACAAAACCATTGATATTCTCCTGTGTTTTTTCGTTGTTTCTGCCATCAAATGGCTAGTTTAAACCATGATAATTCCGATGAAGAGTGGAAGAGGATCGACTATCGTCCCCTTCACGATCCATGGGAATCAGACGATGATATCCCACTCATATAACCACTCAACAAAGACGAACTTGCCGAGGTGCGTTATTGACAGTGCGTCAAGCGCAAAATCAGACAAAAAATCAACTTTTAAGTTGATATATTGTAAACACAAATGATATCATATTTAACGAAATGAAAGATACAAATAAAAAATGGAAATTACTCGTTTAAATTGTTTAAAGCACTGCTCCCTATGCACTGCAGTGCACTACGCACTGCGCAACAATGTCTCTGAGGAGTAACCCCTCATGCAGTGCAGGGGACATGGCAACATTGTTGCGTTGAGTGATATAGGGTTAAGAAACTGCCCAAACTGGAGGAGGCAATTAAAGCCTTAGGGCCTCTTAAAGCCATAGGACCTGCCACAGCATCAGGTGAGGTATAACCTTAAGATTGCCTCTAAGAAACTGCCCAAACTGGAGGAGGTAATTAAAGCCTTAGTGCCTCTTAAAGCCATAGGACCTGCCACAGCATCAGGTAAGGCATAACCTTAAAGGGGAACTTGGGGAAAAACACATCATAGGTTTATATGAAAGTTCATGAACATAGCTCAACATCTGTCATAAACAGAGAAGCCCTAGAGCTCCACACAAAGAGAAATCTCAAATTGCAATTAGTGAATAGCACCTCCACTGAGGCAGGGCAGCCGCCATCTTGGATCTGAGTCAACTCATGCTGCTGTAGTCTATGTAAATGGGTGGCAAGCAGCTTAGTGGGTGTATTAGATAAAGCCAGTAGCTCTGTCTAGGAGGTAGATATTTCACTGCTCTGAAGCACATTCAAGATGTTTAGGTATGCAAATCCCTACGACTTTGAACCAAGAGTGGCTGAAGGTGATCAGGTGGATTATATGGACATAGTTCAAGGTGTTGATGAATTTGATGGTCAAGATGAGGAAACAGAGGGCTGGCGCTTAAATAGCATGTTGTGGTGCACCTGTCAGACTTCTTTCCTTCTTTAAATTATCAGGCCCCTTCCAAAGGTATTCTTGACATTTCTTTTCTATAATCTTCATGAATATGTACACAATTACTAAAGGAAATGAAGATGATTGCTGTTCCCAGTACTGCTAGTCACTTCCTGTGTTTACTACCTTGTGTCCCATGAGGTCTAGATGTGTAATGCCAATTGGACAAGGTCAATTACCCTGTGTGTCCCTTTCCTTTACTTACTTTTGTTATTACCCTAGGGACCTAGACATAAGACAAAACCTCAGTTGTAACACAACTAACAAAATCCTGCACAGTCTATTCTCAGTGGATTAATAAAGACCATGTTGAGGTACCTATGAAAATTGCCATTCACCCTGAAAGTTAGCTGTTAGGGTTGCTAAAGTCTGTACATCAGATCATAATAATGAAGAGTATGATTATTAATCATAAGTCATTAAGAGAAGGTTGGTAATGAGTAAATGAAAATGTCATTTATTCTATCATAAATAAAAGAAAGGGTCATTTGCAATTTGAGATATTTTGATTTCAACCTTCCTCTATATTGCAGTACTATTTAGAAATGTATTTCTTCCCAGTGAAAATGGGGTCATGACTGACTAAAACCTTAGCTGTTTCAATTTTGTAAGTTAGGGAATGATATTTACCCTTCTCATGCTGGCTTAATATTAAACATTTAATGCATACACCTGTGCTTATATTCGTTGAGCAACTGAATGATGGTAAATCATGTTGAGACTAGTAAATGTATACCAATAAAGTAAATAAATCCCGAAATTGATAAATTGCAAGATCACTTCTGCTTGAAATAAGAGATTTAGGAAAATTGGTTACCAGATATTATATCCTTGAAGAAAGTAAGACTAGATGCAATAGGAGTCGCATGGAGCATGATAAAAGGTGTATCAATTGTGACTGTTTCTTTTTTTGAAGAAGTGTGAGAGATTATGGACACCTATTTCACAAGTACCCAAACATTCTAAAAAAGCATCCCTCTTCTGAACCTTGTTAACTGTACTCTGAAGTAATCCTGACTGCAGTGTGTGATTCCTGACATAATCCTTGTCAGTGAAGTGGTCTGAACATACATATGCATACTTCAGGACAGGTGGGTTTAAAAGTTTCATGGATGCTAACCACTGTTTTTGTCTAAATTTACTACTAGGAAATCTATGAAAGCTTTCTCCACTACCGTGTCTTTTTTTACAGCCAATTGCTGCACATGATTTCACCATTTTCTTGTTTGATATATACTTTTTATGCAACTTGTGCAGAGAGCTCTTGTCAGGAGCACTGCTGTTAAATACACTGCCCAGAGGTAGCTTGGAGACAGGATGTGATCCCTGCCACCGGATTGTGTCACAGCTGATAGCACTTGAAAAACATGGCCGCACCCAGTGGCTGGCAGAGGCTGTCTAGGAGGATGACAATACGCAAAAATCTCCCCTCACGGGATCACTGAGAGAAAAAGAATGGTAGCATCCTGTTCTTGAAGTGTATATAACTTTCATATAAGCTGATATGTTTGTGAGCCTTTAGGGCCCCTTTAAGCTTGCCTTTAAGAAACTGCCCAAACTGGAGGAGGCAGCATAGCTATTTTACTAGTTACTTACCCCTTATAGAAGATCGCCAGCTTTTTTGTGATGTTTATATTTTCATTATGATTTCATGCTTATAGTTAAGGACTCAAGTTATGTTATACTAGCCCTCATGGAGGGTAGCTAACACACTTGTGATCTCTTTTATAGTCATTTTAATGTCTTGCTAAAAGTGTAGATATAATAATAGCGTCGGCTTACCCCCACAGACTGTTGCTTACCCTTGTGAGTGATCTTTTTGAAATCCATACCAGTGTTAGGATTTAGAGACTGGGTGCCTTATATTGGTAATTGTAAAACCTTTGGGCATCCTATTTTTCAAGTGGAACCACAACATACTGAGATTTTAATCCATAAACATGTACAAAAATTATCAAATAAGGCATGATATCTTTATACAATGTCATGGGAATTATCAAAGGTGGATAAATACTATTTATCCACCTTTGGAATTATACTTTGATGAAAAAGTTCAATTATATGTTTGAGATTGACATTTTCAGAAATTCCTTCCCCAAAATTTTTGGTTTCCTGAGGGGTGGTTTTTGAGGGTTTGGGTGTCCAAAACTATGATCCATACAATTTCATGCTAATAGTTAAGTTCTGTTATTGACTTATTATGTTTGTTTTCAGCTGTGCTGGCAGCCGGAGCACCAGAGCATGCACCCTTCATGGCGGATGAAGCGATGTTGGCCATCCCTGGTCTTCAGCCGCTGGACTACACACTAAAACACTACATGAACTATGCAACAAATATCAAGGCCTGTCTCAAGAAACTTAACGCCAAAGGTGAGTTTTGGTCAGGGACTTTTGGACAGGCATTTTCCTGAAAATCTTGCTTTTAGACAGGCACAAAATTTCCAGGAAAATATTTTACTTTTTTGGACCAACTTAATGCCAAAGGTTAGTTTTGGTGAGGGACATTTGGACAGGCATTTTTCTGAAAAACTTGTTTATATACAGTCAAAAAAATTCCATGAAATATTTTATTTTTTGGACCAACTTAATGGCAAAGGTTAGTTTTGAGAAGGGATTCGCCAGGACCCATGCAGCCTGTCTTTTGGATGGGCAGTTTCCTGAAGAAACTCCTTTTTAGACAGGCAATGAAATTCCATGAAGAATTTCTATTTTTACCTTTTTGGACTTACTTAATGCCAAAGGTTGATTGTGGTCTTGCATCATTCAATGGAACTCACCATTTTCTTGTCAATTATTTGGCCAAAAAGAAATGATGTCAAGTATGGGGTGTATGGTTTAGTTTGTAATGAAAGGTTTCACATTTCTGACAAAGTCCCAGATAAGTGGCATTTTGACTAAAAAGCATTGCATGTCAAATGAGTAGTTGAACTTATCAGTTTGCAATTTTGCATGATATTATAGTATTACTTTCGTTGATCTGAGTTGTCAAAGAGTGGACCTGTTGATCCCTCAGGGATGCCCTGAAATCAAAGACTAATCCTGGGATATCAAAATCATTTGACAAGGAAAAGTTATTAGAAACATGAAATACATGTCCTTTAGAAGAATTTTCAAAACCATAGTTTAATACAAAAATACTTTCATTCACTTTCCATTTTACTTAGAGCTATCATAATATCAAAGATGTTTTATAGGGTCAGATAGTTAATGCTGGACTGTGGTATGCAGATCCTCAGCTAGGACTTTGAAATTGTCTATCCATAATGAGATAAATCATACAATTTTAGGTGTCAACTTAATAGAAAAATTTTCAAATAACAATCATGGATGTATAAATACCCACACTAACATGCATACCTTAGGTAATGTGCAAGCATTTATGTAAAGAAATGGATTCATTACAAAATATAGTTTTCATTTAGATGTTTAGAAATTCTTGACCAAAACATTTGGGTGTCCTGGTGTATGATTTGAAAGGGTTTAGGTGCCCCAAGTGTTGCCTGCCACCCTGTTGGCTAAAACCTTTTGAATGTTCTACCTGTAGATTCATCTAAGAAGTGGACACCTCATGCAGTGGAGATCACACTGTGGACACATTACATGGCTGGCCAGTTAGGAATGGATCTCTCCATAGATGGCAGCACCAGCAAGAGGAAGGGAGCTGATAACAAAGAGAAACCAGCCAAGAAGAAGAAGGCATAAAGAGATGTGTCATTGGGTCAATTTTCAATGTGTTTTGACTGATTACTAAAAAGGTTCTAGTTTAAATACCTGTTTACCTTTTGTTGAAATGTAAGATGAACATTTCTTAAGGTATGAAACTTGCTAAATGCACAAATCATCAATACTTCAAATGCAAGGTTAGAAAATGATGTATACTTTGATTTTATGCCCTTTTCATATGGCATTTGATCCTTACGTAATTTGTGAATATTTCGTGTAACAAAAGCAAAATAGAACCTGAGACTATTTTGTATTTTGCCATATTTTAAGGTAGAAGGGAGCTGATTATAACAAGAAACCAGTCAAGAAGAAAACATGAATATATGTTTCATTGAGTCAATTTTCAATGTGTTTTGACTAATCATTATATGAGGTCTAGCTTGAATATCTGTTCATCTTTTTTTGAAATGTGAGATAAACATTTCTTATGTTATAAAACTTGCTAAACGCACAAACGATTTATACTTTAAATGCAAGATTGAAAGATGATGTGTACATTGATTTTATGCCCTTTTTGTATGGCATTTAATCCTTTTGTAATTTGCGAATATATCTTGTAATATAAGTAAAATAGAACTTGAGCCTATTTTGTATCAGACCATATTTTAGGATCTGTTACTCCCCAAATTTCTTTAGAAAGCAGAAGGGGACCTTTTACAGAGACATGTCTCTGTTCATGCACACTTAATTCTTGTTTGGATATTTTACTTTAAAAACAAGCAAGAAATCAGAGAGAAACTACAGATGTAAGTGGGGTTATTGCAACCTGGGAAGCAATAACACAGGTTCACTTCCCCAACAAGAATAAAGATATATCAGTAAAAAGTTAAGTTTATTTCAAACCTTTTTTCTTCCTTTCAACATTTTTGCTGCATGTAAATCAGTACCCGTCCCTAGGACTGGTACCCAGATTCCTTGGGATGAAAGCTTGGTTGAATGCATCCTAACCTCGCTTTCGATTACTCTTCAAGTATTTATTATCATATGCGACAGCAGACATTGGTCAAACGTTCACTAAAAATTCTAAATTTGTAAAAGGTTGAAAATTAGAGAACACAAGACATAATTTTTAGAAATACAAGATCTCACCATTTGATGCTGACAACATCCATCTTGTTGAAAATTACCTTTAAAACATTAATTTGCCAAATAGTTGACAGAGAGTTCTAGTTTGAGTTCTGATTACACTGTTTTTCTTCAAAATTTTTACAATACTTATGTGTGTAATAGGTGGTCTTTTTAGCCAGTAAAATCCAGAATAGGTTGTTTTCCTAATGCTCATAAACAGGTGATTCTATAAACCCATGGTAGTTCAGCATCTATGATCCTATATATGACAGAGTGCAGGACAAGGTTCCTTAAAGCCTTTTATATCTAGAGTGCAACCATGTTCTGACAATCTTTAGCTTAACTCTAAAACTAAAATCATATATTAGGGATGGTTTAACCACAAAAAAGAAACTTTTAGGTATTACCTAAAAAGTGTTGTGCTGTCAAGATATTTCTATATTTGTCAGACCGTAGGTATGCTTCAGATGTGAATGGCTTAAGGTCTGGTATATTGAATTTATCTTTTTTATAAATGGATAATGTCCACCAATCTAGAAGGCCAGACTTTCCATTTTAGATTATATTACAATAAGGAGATAAATTAATTTATGAATTCAATTACTTGTCTCTGAAATCAGGGTCTTAGCCAGGATTTAGAAACTGGGTGCCCAAAATTGGCAATTATAAAATTTTGGGGCATACTGTTTTTCAGGGAAGATTCCTATATACTCAGATTACAACCATAAACATGTATTTACTTATTGAAATAAGACATAATATCCTCATACAATGTCATAAGAATTGTAATGAGGTGAAAAATCTAATCATATGCTTAAAACTGACATTTTAAGAAATTACTTACTGAAACTTTTGGGTGTCCTGAGGGTAGATTTTTGAGGTTTTGGATGTCCAAATGACGCCCAGACACCCTCCTGGCTAAGACTTTGTTCGAAATGACATTTATTTCACCTTTTGCTCCTCTGTATTGAGTTACATAAATGTGTGGGTACTGAAGTATGCTTTGGGAATGATGGCACTTGTACCTTTACTCTCTTTACATTCCTATAGAGTCAATCTTCTAATATTGGGTTAAGCGTAATTTATATAATTATGAGTACATGTAGTACTACTGACTATGCTAATGAATCCACTGATGGAGAAATATTTTTGTAATTTTTACCATGTGTATTAATAAAAAATACATTTTCAGGAGAAGTCTGTGGTTCCCTGCTGTATATCTCCAGTCATTTTAGTTTTGGCCTTGAAACGAGATGAAGCACCGGCTCTAACATTTCCCAACATAAGCTTGACTCAAGAAAAATTATCAACAATTTAGTGCATAGATAAAAATATTATACGAATACCTACATGCAAGTGAGTTTTATATTGTGGTATAGGCAAAATAACTAATTTTCGAAAATTCGGCCCAATCGCGGTTGACATGCACGGGACTATGGTCAATTAATATTCATGATTAGCTATACGAGAAAAGATATTAAGCAGGTGTTAATTCACATTTATCTTGTTTTGATACTGCAGTGTTGTACTGGACTACTGGTCATTATTCAAAATAAAACCATATACTTCTTATATTTCTATTCATGTGTTTTAGTTGTTGCTTTCTTTGCCATCACTCATTTTTAATGATTTACCTTGAATGTATTAGCCTCAATATACCTCCAATGTATGGGGAGTGACAGTATTGTTGACTTGGTTCCTAATCCAAAAAAGAATCTAAAATATATATTAAAAATGTTTGTTTCCTATGATGCATTCATTGAAATGTGATATGGTAGGTAGTTAGGTTTTGTTTTCAATAAGTAGTAGTAAGTAGGTAAGTAGCCTAGTTGATGCTCAGTGATGGCTCTAATTAACATTACTGCTAATATGATAGTCAAATATTGTAATGGACTAATTACTCTCACCTACCTTAGGAAATATGCTTACTTATATTGTTCAGAATAACATCAGTTACTTCAATGGATTTATTTCCTCCAGTTGCTGAAGCTCTCTTCATCTAAGCACTCTCACATATTGATAATTCTCTTCAAAAGAAAACTTAAACAAGATTTGCACCAGATTGTTTGTACTGGTGACAGAAAGGGGTAGAAAATGCCTTAAGATTCTGGAAACCGGGGGTGGATAAAATTTGGCCCCTTGGTGCCTATCTGAATTTCACATATGTCATCAGATAATGATAAGGTATTTTTATTTATTTATTTGTCTAGTATTAAAATGTTACATAAATTAAGATATGTTAACATAGATTGAGTTGTCTTTCTCATTCATAATCACATTTGTACCCTTTGAGCATGTTTTGCAGGTTACACATTCTGAAAATCAGTTTTACCCCCGCATCGCCCACCCCCCCCCCCCCCCTTTCGGCTCCCATAATTTGTTTTGTGGACCTACCCTAGGCTGACAGGCTGTACAACAAAATTTTCACTGCCATCCCCCTTTTTCAACCCAGATCCTAAAACCGTAATTTCTCTCCTCCCTCTCAATCATCAATCTTCACACCACCCTTTCTCCCCATAGCTCATATCTCTCTCTCTCTCTCTCTCTCTCTCTCTCTCTCTCTCTCTCTCTCTCTCTCTGAGTCTCTCTCTCTCTCGCGCTTGCACCAGCGATTTGGGGTCATGTGGTGTTTTACGTCAGGTACTCCGGTTTACTTCACCACTCATAACTGGCTAGTGACGATTTCGCCTTAATATTACAGTTAGATTGACGATAATCTAAATTCCACAGTCACACAACGGTACAACGTATGTCTCATGTTGTTTTTACGGGGATGCCCTTTTCGTGGGGATTCCCCCATCGAATAATCTATAAATAGTTTAGACATGCGCAGTTGAGGTATTTTGCAAGAGCTAGGAGATTGTTTTGGGTGTCGTTAGCCTTCCTAAAAACTACCTGACTACCTCCAAACCAATATATTCTTGTCTTTTTAACTAAATCACAACTCTCTGAGGTTACAGTTGGCTAAATATTATCGACGTATCCAGTCAAAATATTCGACTCGTCTAAGGTGGAGTATGGCAGATGATGTTGGAGAAAAAGAGGGGGTTCCCCAGTCCCCAGGGGCTCTTAGCCAGGCAGAAAGTCTACCCTCCCCTGTCTCGGAAACGGCGTCGCTACCATCAGAACCTTCAAGCGCCACAGCAAGTCCGTCAGTGCAAACTAAAACTAAAAGTAAATAGTCTTGATACTTGAAAATCTCACCAATGAATGTTTCCCTATTATCGCTCATTCAATATTTTTGTGAGAATTGTTGTAGGGAGGGGTTAGGATATGTGGGGAGGGATGCGGGAATGGATGCATGCCATTCTTTGACATGTGTTAACATTTAATTAGAAGATAAAATGATTGAATATGGTTACAGCCAACTTGTCGTGAAATTCATTTTCTTTGGTACCTGAGTCAATCAGTAAATTTACATTCATGAAACAACTGAGATGATTAAAATCCCAGGGATATATATGAGGTGACATATTATCTCCTGCTAATACATATAAGAATCCTGCCTATTTGTTCTCATTAAATTGGTAAATTTTGATCTCTTTACAATAAAAAATTCCAACAGCAGGGAAGTGTGAAGACGTCATAGGCCTATACACGGGTAACAATTTTTTCCACTATTCATTCATATCCATATGCAACCAGCAACAACAGCCTCGACACAACTCATAGCCCAGATGTTAGATATTTCTCACAAGTATTCCAGCTTATTTGAAGAGGGTCTTCATTTGGCCGACTGTTTATGCTCCTTATCTATAAGATAGTGAAGTGCTAATTATTGGGTAAGCATGTAAGGTGAATATTTGTTATTGGGAAATCCCACCTGAAAAATCTGCAGCTGATTGGCTATCTCCAGATATAGACTGGGTGCAGAAAAGGTGTTTGACAAACTCCCTCATTCCATCTTAGTTAGAATTTTTATGGCATGAAAGCCACTTTTCTTTATTTTTGGCTGATCATGGATCCCTTTGCCCTTTCTCCTCTAAATCCTGTACTTGCTCTTGAAGACAACACTTGCCCTTTTCCATACCAATGTAACTCATTTATTTCTGGAGCTTATACAATAATTGGCACTTGGATATATACTGATCAGATGACAATATATTTCTGAAATATTTCATAGAGTTATATTGTCCCTACTGGGTTTAACAATCCCTCTGAATTGTTATTAATCATATATTATTCGATTTCAGCAGTTATATTCAAAACTTACATGTGTGTACTATAAATGCATAGTATTATATTATTTATTCTTTTTTCAATTGCAGTTGATGTTCTTCTCAAAGCCACTGGAGATGCTCCCATTATGAAAAAGAAGAAGTGGGCTGTAGACAGGACCAAAAAAATAAAATGGATTACAGAGTTTATTAGGAGATATATTAATATAGATCCTTCAGAGTCCTTAGTAAGTTACTCAAGATAAGTTTAGTATATAAATCAGGATCAGGGCTATAGGCAGCAATTCAAGACTAGGGATCCAAGGAGAGCATTCATAAAAAAACATTAATAGTTCAGAAATTGTCTTCACAATCTATGATGTTTGTAATAATAATTTTGAGAATGGTTTTAAACTACAAACTATTTCAAGGAGAGGGGTTGGCAGTTTTGTGCCTTACATTTCTCCTTCAAATATTTTCCTGTTTGTGCCTCTACCTACAAGGTTTTATCAAAGTTTTCGGGCTGCTTTTGGCCACTTTTTGCATTAATGGGTTAATATGAGACTGCAATATATTTAGCTAACAACCATATTAAACATTGCACATCTACAACTTATTTAGGCAAACTAGGCTACATTTTGTATAGGGTATAAGTTAAAATGCAGAATGACAAGTGAAAATTGGAGCCCATTTACCCTGCCGTGGAAGGTGAACTGTACTTAGGGGTAAATGTTTATCTTGAGTTTGCAGTCTTTTACCTGCCACTGGGTACTGTTTCAAATATTGCTCCAAATTTCCAAAGTAGTAGAATTGTATGGTAATTATGACTTAGATCTTCAAATAAAGTGCAATAAATGCATTTATGAACATTATTGACATCTTCATGCATTCATTATGCAAAGAAAACGACCCAATTTTTACAGAAGGGCACAACAGCACTCATACCCTTACAATGATATGAAAATACTGTTTAAGAATTGATTAATATTGGGCCTAAAAAAAATTGTTTGTTTCCTGTAAGGCTGTAACCCTACCCTAACAAGTTTTTATTCAAATAAATCCCTGCCCTAAAGTTTATATCACCCATCCAACTCCCAATCAACGTAAAACATGCATAAAACACACATTTTGACCAAAAACATAATGCAAAAACTTTTTTTTTACCAACCTACCTACCCTATTTTTTTCGGACCGTTACAGGAAACAAATTATTTATTTTTTTAGGCCTTGGTAGTTGATACCTGGCGTTTAGCTATCATGCCTTTTATTGTTTGATTCCTGGTGCAATACCAGTCTTATTGTGATTACCTGTATACTTAATGTGTCTGTTTAGTTTTTTCTCTCTTGATTTAATTGCAATTCATAATTCAAATTTAAGATTTATTATTTTTTTATTTTTCTGGTGTTATATGTTTTATGATATTGTGACGGAATGACCCCAGGGCTAAGAAACGGGTCATGTTCCGTCACTTCTATTATTGTAAGCTGGGTCTCCGCCTTCGCAGAGCCTAGCATTTAGACGTGCTACAAAGTATCTAGTTATTTCGAGTGCTCTGTGACGTAGCGCTCGTGCGGCCTCAACGATTGATGTACCGCGCGTGCGATTGGAAGGGAGGGCGGGAAACTAGGTTAGATTCGAAATCACGTCAGTCTTAGATTAGAGTTAGAGTAGAGTAGAAGTAGAGTTAACGACAGAGGTGTTTACAGACGGATTAAGGTGCTTGAGAGCTGGATTTAGACTACCCTGAGAGTAACGATTACAAGGTCAAGTAGCCAGAAAGAGACTGAAGCTGTTCACGGATTATTATGTGTATATAGAGAGGATTATGATGACAGCATAGAGAAGAACTGTAGCTGAGCAGAGTGTGTATTTACATCCGGATTTACCAGATATCGAGACCAGAGATTAGAGAGATCAAAAACTTTTTGTGGACTTGTGATGTCGAGATGGTCATTTACATAGAGTGGACTTATTGTGTTGATGCTGCTGTATAGAGAACGAGTGCGGTGGTATGTATATTGTACTGTGATGATTAAACTGTATTGTTGATTTATACTTGCTCGTCCCGTCTTCTCTTCAACACCACATCCATCCCCAACCTTCGCTAAGCGTTATTGTAAGAGTCAGAAAACCCAACTGAGCTTTATTTCATTTCAAGAGAGAACTAAGAAACCTTTTATTTAAGTAAGGTGATTCTGTCTGTTAGTCGGATCATCCCTTCGGCCAGGGATCCATTCCGCTACATATAGCACACTCTTCTTTGGTGACAGCGGTGGGATAGTGTTTAGCACTATCGGCGAAATTCTCGAAACTTTTGTCGGAACGAACTCACAGTTGGTAATAATAATCAGTGGGGATGGAAGGTGAAGCGGAACGAAAGCAAATTGTCGAGGTGGTGGAGGAACAGGCGGACGGTGCGTTGCGGCTCGAGGGGGTAGACATCACGCAGCCGTGGCTGGCGGCGCAGTCACTGGCGATGGCGGCGGCCAACAGATCGGGATCGGAGTTTGGGCGAGAACATTCACCAAAAGTGGCATTGAGTCCACCTCAAGACACAGAATTATCGTCCAAACCACGCATAAAGCGAACCTTTCTTACGCCTGAGCGAACCGATTCCTTACGCATTGAGCGAACCTTTCTTACGCCTGAGCGAACCGTTAACACTTTCAGAGAACAGATCTCGGGTGCCCGTTTGGACGATTTTATATCAGCTGATCGTTCATTTGGTGCAACCCGAGCGACAGAGTGGCCGTCCGAGCGACCGGTAGCTGAGAGACACGCGGTTCTTCAGAGAGATAGCAAGGTAGAGGCGGGAGATTCGTCGTCAGATGCAGAGTCGGTGGCGCCAGATCGACCGTGCCGTGACGTCACAGGGGAGCGGGTGACCTCCAGAGCCGAGCAGAGGACAGAAGCTGATTGCGGTACACGAGCACCACCAGGCCATCCCTCGGCGAGTAGAAGAGGAGCGGTCAACGCCTCGTTAGACACTACGGTGCCCATGATGGAAGTGCCGTTAGCCAGTAGCAGCTCCGGGGTGATTGACTTTCCCAGGAAGGGAATTGTGGGGGCAGGGCGGACGACAGCCCCGGCCCGAGGTACAGAGTCACCGCGAGAGAGAGAGCCGATTGGTATGGAACAGGTGATAGCAGACATGGCAGCCCTGATGGGAGGAACGTTGAAGACGATAGCGGAGACGCAGCGGGCCATGGCAGCACGAGTAGAGGGAACGGGCGAGCCCCAACGGCCGAAGACATCAGAGCACTGGCGAAACGCCCGAGTGGACCGCTTTGACGGGGTGAGCGAGTCATGGGTGGATTATCGCATGCACTTCGAGGCGACAGCGAAGCTCAACAAGTGGAGCGACAGCGAGAAAAGCCTGTGCCTTATCGCGGCTATGAAGGGAGGAGCCCAGCGGGTGGTGCAACACCTGTCCGACGACGAGAGATCCTCGTACCGAAACATCGTCAGGGTTCTTGACCAGCGCTACGCATCGGATGACCAGGCCGAGAAACACGCCATGGAGTTAGCACAGCGTCGCCAGAAGCCAGAAGAGAGTCTGCAGGAGTTGGGTGACGTGTGTAGACGGCTGTTCACCCTGGCCTACCCCGACGCAGAAGGGAAGTTGAAGGATCGTCTCATGAAGAAGGCGTTCATCGAGATGATTGCGGACGAGAAGATACAGCGTTTGACCGCCAGAGGGGATGCCCAGACCTTGGAGGAAGCCGTGCACCTAGCCATCAAGTACGAGGGCACCGAAAGCGGGCGTGGCGCGAAAGAACTGAAGGGAAAACCCCTGCTGACCACGGTAGCACGACAGGTGGGGACAGTGACACCCACTGCGGATAACACCATCCAAGCGAAATTAGAGGCCTTGGAAGAACTTGTCCTGAAGTTGCAGCCCAGAAGATGGGAGGGTGCTGGAGGACAACAGAGGCCGTTCCTGTGCTATAGCTGCCGACAGCCAGGTCACATGGCGAGAGACTGTCCCAACAAGACCGGTTCGGGAAACGGACCGAGTGCCGCCCCCGGGGCAGGAGGGCCGGCACAGGAGGAGTAGAACAGACGCCCAAGAAAATACACTTCGACGGGGAAGATGAGGGGAGCCCCTACATGATTGGAAAGATAGGAGGAAAAGAGTACGAATGCTTGTTGGATACCGGCGCCACGAAGTCGATTATCTCGCCCGAGGTCTACCTGAACCACCCGAAAAGAAACGACCTAGCCCTGAGAGAGTGCAGAGAGAGGCTAGTCTCCATCGACAAATCACCAGTGACAGTTCGGGGAGAAGTGGAACTAGAAGTGGATTTGTGTGGAACGATATTGGTGGGACACTTCATGATCGCCGAGATAGCCGATGACGTCGTGTTAGGTATAGGACTACAGAGAGCGGGCGGAATCATGGTGAACCATCATACTCAACAAGTCGAGTTCGAGGGAGGAAAAACAGTCCCCTACATCAGCCAGAGAATATCAGGGCTGTCGAAGTGTTGCAAGGTGCTGGCGGACAGAACAGTGGTGATACCCCCCCGAAAGGAAATCCTGACCACGGGGTATATCTGCGGCCGCACGAAAGAATTGGAGAAAGTAAGAGGATCAGGATTGGTGGAACCTAGTTCGAAGGGGAAGATGGGACAGAGGGGCGTCATGGTGGGGAAAGCACTGGTGGATGTGGGCAAAGATTATATACCCATCCGACTCCTCAATACCACCAGCGAACCTATCACGATCTACAAGGGCACGCCAGCAGGAGTAGTGACCCCGGTGGCCGGAGAGCCGCCCGTCCCCGTGGAAACCAAGAAAGAACCAGAGAAGAAAAGATGTACAGAAAAGATGCCCGACTTCCTGCGGCCATTGTGTAAGGATGGAAGTGAAAACCTGTCGTCGGAAGGGAAGAAGAAACTGGCGGAGCTGCTGACCAAACACCAGAATGCTTTTGCTAGTGGGCCAGACGACCTGGGGCGGACACATTTGGTCCAGCATGAGATCAGGACACCCCCAGACCTGCGACCACTGCGGCAGCCGGCCAGAAGGTTCCCGTTTTGGAAACAGACAGAAGCCAAGGAAATAGTGGACGACCTGCTGAAGAGGGACCTGATAGAGCCGTCGGCGAGCCCGTGGGCGGCACCAGTGGTGATGGTGAAAAAGAAAGACAACACGACCCGTCTGTGCGTAGACTACCGACGTCTGAACAGTCACACCATCCAGGACGCCTACCCCTTACCCAGAATCGATGATTCACTAGATGCCCTGGGAGGAAGCAAGTGGTTTTGCACCCTTGACCTGGCCAGCGGCTACTGGCAGGTGGGAATGTCCAAGAGTGCACAAGAGAAGTCCGCGTTTATCACCAGCGGGGGGTTGTATTCCTGGAAGGTCATGCCCTTTGGCTTGAGTACAGCACCCGGTACTTTCGAGCGGCTGATGGAAACAGTGCTGTCGGGACTACAGTGGGAAACCTGCCTCATCTACCTGGATGACGTCATCATCTTCGGGAAAACAGAGCAGCAGACCCTGGACCGCCTGGATGCGATCCTGAGCAGAATAGGACAGGCGGGAATGAAGCTCAAGCCCAGCAAGTGTCGCTTATTCCAGAAGAGAGTACACTACCTGGGGCACGTGGTGACGGAGGAGGGAGTCATGACGGACCCTGAGAAGATCGAGACCGTGAGGGAGTGGCCAGTGCCCACCACGCAGACAGAGGTACGCAGCTTCCTGGGGACTGCATCGTACTACAGGAGGTTTGTACAGAATTTCGGGACAATTGCCCGTCCCCTGCATAGGCTGACGGAGAAGAACAGACCCTTCTTGTGGACCACCGAATGCCAGGTTGCCTTCGAGACACTGCGGAAGAAATTGGTGGAGGCACCCATCCTGGCTTACCCTAGCAGTGAGGAAGACTTCATCTTAGATACCGACGCCAGTGCCACAGGAATCGGGGCGGTATTGTCGCAGGTGCAAGACGGCGTAGAGAGACCCATAGCATATGCAAGTCGGGGGCTGAGCAAGTCGGAGAGGAACTACAGCGTGACCAAGAGAGAGCTGTTGGCGGTGGTTTTCTACTGCAAGTATTTCCGGCACTACCTGATAGGAAGAAAGTTCAAGCTACGCACAGATCACGCCGCCTTGAGGTGGTTGCAAACCTTCAAAGACGCCACGGGAATGTGGGCCAGGTGGCAGAACACCCTGGCAGAGTTCAACAAGGAAATTGTGCACAGAGCTGGCAGGAGTCACGGTAACGCCGACGGCTTGAGCAGACGGCCAAACGAACAACCAGAGAGGGGGAGAAGCTCCGACAGTGGTGACCCCGAAATCAAGAGTACAGAGAGTGAATCGCCTGAAGAGGTGGAAGAGAACATCACCTGTCTTCGTCCAGAGGAAAACCACAGGGTGGCAGCGGTCACTATACAGCCGCTGTGGACGAATGCTGAGTGGAGAGAATTACAGAAAGAAGACCCCGACATCGCGCCAATCTGGACTAGGCTGGCCAGGGGGGAAGAGAGACCCAGATGGAATGAGATATCCGAACACAGCTTGGCCACCAAGTCCTACTGGGGAGAATGGCAACGCCTGAAGATGAGAGAAGGTGTCATCTACAAGTGGGAGAGTTCCGACGGAGCGAAAGTTCATACTCAAGTGCTGGTTCCAAGGAGCAAGCGGAAAGAGTTCCTACAGCAAACCCACGGTGAGAGGTGGACAGCTCATCTGGGAGTGAAACGAACAGTGGCACGTCTACATGAGAAGTACTTCTGGTATGACATGCGAGCTGACGTCAGGAGTTGGCTGGCCCAGTGCGGGGTCTGCGTCAGAGCCAAGGGACCGGGAGGCAGGACCAGGAAGAATCCTATGACCATTGTGAGATCGGGGACGCCCTTTGAGAGAATCGCCATAGACATGTATGGACCGCTGCCTGAGACAGCCAGAGGGAACTCGAAGATCCTAGTCATCACTTGTTATTTTACCAAGTGGGTAGAAGCCTATGCCTTGCCGGACGAGACAGCCGAGACGGTAGCCGAGGCCCTGGTGAATGACTTCGTCAGCAGATATGGTACCCCTGTCTCCATCCACAGCGATCAGGGAAGAAACTTCGAGAGTACGCTGTTCCAGGAGGTGTGCAGATTACTGGGAATACGCAAGACAAGAACTACTGCCTATCACCCTGAGGGAAATGGAATGGTGGAGAGGTTCAACCGTACGATGGGAGCCATGATCAGAAGCCTGATAGGAGAAGAACACGACAACTGGGATAAAATCTTACCCCTCACCCTGATGGCTTACCGATCCAGTGTGCATGAGACCACTCAACAGACACCACACATGATGCTGTTTGGAAGAGAGATGACCGTCCCCTTGGCACTCACCATGTCCGAGTTGCCCACCAGCCTGGTGGAGCAGGACGAGCTGGAGCACACTTGGGACCTCCGAGAGAAATTGGCTAAAGTCCACCGACGGGCCAGAGAAGTCACCGGTCAAGCAATGCGACGACAGAAACTGCAGCATGATCGGGGGGCAATGGGCCACCGGAGAGACGTGGGAGACTTAGTCTGGCTGATCACCAAGGTTAGAAGACAGGGTAGAGCTGCCAAGTTTGAACACAAGTGCAAGGGACCCTATACCGTGATCGACGTGATGGCCGACGTGACGTACCGAATAGAAGACAAGAAAGGAAAGAGAACAGTGGTCAATGGAGAGAGGCTGATAACCTTTGTCAAGCCCGGGGATAGGTCTAGCACCGATGGAGCTGAGGATGAGCCGAGAGAACACGAGATTCCGACATCGGTAGACTCCGAAAGTGGTGATGACCAACCCGACGTGAGACCCGAGAAAGAAAATTCCCAGAGAACCTCAGGGCGGAGAGAAAGAAGAGCTCCGCAGCGCTATGGGTGTGAATAGAAAGTGAAGGAAACCAGGTGGTCTAAGGCAGAGAGAGATCGTATGGAAGTGTGAAGGATAGAGAAAGACAAGACACTGAAGTTCGAGCTACGAAATACGCGTGTATATGCTGTGCCGGCTGGTAGCAGGGGAAATGGCAAGACTAGCCAGCAACAAGGATAACTCCTACAACCCTGGATCATGCTGACATCAACTCAAAAGCTAATGCACCGTGAGGACTGAAGAATATTCGTCCAGCTGGAGGAGGAGTCATTTTGAAGAGTGAGAAGAACGCCAAGTAATTTACTAAATTCAAAATTGCTAGCACATCCTGGGAACATCTTAGAATTCAAGAATGGTGATTTCGACCACTTGGGGAGGTGACCAGCCGCCTGAGTACCAGTAGGAAAAGGCGATGGAGAGAAAAAGTCTGACAGAAAGTCCTTATGATGACACCTGGGGAGAAAGGGTTGCCATGGAAACGAGAAAGGAAGGCATCCGGAAGAAAAATCCCAGAACAATCAGGAGATTGTGGCGTAAAAGAAGAGGGGGAGTAGGGTGACGGCATCATCCAGACCACCAAGAATAGTAAAGACAAAAGAAATTTTTGAGGTATGAAAACAGAAGAGAAGAAGAATCGCTCTGGCACCAAGAAGTTGCTGGAGAAGAGAAGAAGAATCGCTCTGGCGTTAGAAAGTTGCTGGAGAAGAGAAGAAGATTCGCTCTGGCGTCAAGAAGTTGCTGGAGAAGAGAAGAAGATTCGCTCTGGCGTTAGAAAGTTGCTGGAGAAGAGAAGAAGAGACGCTCTGGCGTGAGAAACTGCAGGAGAATGGAGACTGTGGAGAGCGGCGAACTGTGCCTGTTGCTGCGTCGAGTGTTGGCGAGCCGAGTGAGAAGTCCCATCTGGAGACCAAGGGGTTTCCCCGCACGTGAGAGGGAATCCCCGCATGACGTCACGGCAGTGGCTGAGTTTGACCTAGTTGGCGAAGCGAGGAATTTGCCGTGGGCGAAAGTACAGAAATAATCTCCGCGCGGCGAAATAGAAACCAATCGAGCTGATGGCAAGCAGTCAAGCAGTAACTGAATAGAATGCGGGAACGTGGAGGCTGGAGAACGAGGAGACTTGGGATATTTCGGCGGTGATGGTGGAGGATGGCGGCGGCGAAAGAGTCCGAAAAACAACAAGTGTCGCAGAGGTCACCTGAGAACCAATCAGATGTCTCCAAGGGGTGCCACACCCCCGGAACCGCATCACCAGATTGACCCAGTTAGCGGAAAGACGCCATTCTTCATCTCACGCCTGAGCGAACCAAACAGATCACGAATTAATCGCCGCTAATCCCATTGTCAACAAGTCATCCGATACAAAAGAAAGCAACATGAGCATGCAGCCGACACACTCGCTTCGAGAAGAGGGATACTGCGGCATCTGCAAGAGGAATTTTCGGGATATGGGCCGACACAACCTAGACTTGCACGATGGAAGGGGAATACACGCGTGGAGGTGCCTGAGCTACAAGGGAACGGGACATGGCGGACGGTGCACCTACGTAGACTGCAACTTTACCGAGATGAAGATGCACTACATGAAACATCATGCCGAAGAACTCGAGTGCATACAAGTCAAGTGGAAGAAGGGGTATTATGCAGTCGAAGACGGACACATCGTGCCTGGGGCTCCATTCTACCCATCGGAGCACCCGTTTAGCGCCGTCGACGACCCGGATTTCCCTGCCCGACGTCTTGAGATCGACGAGGAGAGATACCAGCAAACAGAGAGGGGAGCGACGCCGTTCGATCCGATGGTGCGGCCTACTTCGGCGAGTGCGATGTATCGCATGGAGGCGAGAAGATGGGAAGGCGAGACTCCACCACCAAGGAAGCGAACGAGGACACCTTCACCACCTCGCACCCGCAGAAACTCCCGAGAAGAAAGCAGGCGAGATACCGACAGGCGCAGCTATGGGTGAGGCGATAACTGGCACCAAGGTAGCGAGCCCGGAGCAGCGGGAGGCTACCCTCGAGACGACCATCCCCGTGGAGTGCAACCGGCTCACGTGCGGTATGAAGCTAATGCAGACAGGGCGAGAAAGGCCGAAGCAGAGCGGGACGCACTGGCCCAGCGAATCCAGAGCGTCGAAGCAGAACTTTTACAGTCCATGCAAGATGTGGAGGACCTCTGGAGGGAAAAGTACAGTGCCCTCGAAGAAAGCCACAAGGTATCGCTGAAGACGAAAGCCGAGATGGAGCAGAAGATCGACCTGATGACGCTACACGAGACCGAGTTAGAGCGGCAGTACAGAGAGCTGAGCGACAGGTGTCGAGCCCAGAAAGACTCGCTCATGCTAGCCCACCAGTCCGAGCAGAGGGCCGTGGCGGGTCGACGAGACGATGGGCGAACCATCCAGCAGCTACGCCGGAAAGTGACCAGCATCCGACAGGAAATGGCAGAGTGGGCTGGCGCCGAGACAGCGAAGGCAACAGAGAACTACAAGAGAAAGAAAGAGATCACCGAAAAGATGCTGGCCGAAACCCTGCTCAGCATGGAAGAAGCTGAAGAAGTCAAGAGACAGCTTGACGTTCGTTTGAAGGCAGCAGAACAGGATGCTGAGAACTACAGAGAGTGTTGCGAGACGGCACTAGAAGATCTCCGGTTAGAGAAACACGCCAACAAAGAAGCCACGAAGGTAGCCATGCAGGCTGCCCACTGCCAAGACCAAGAGAGGCTGACTCTACAGAAGCAGGTGACGGAGATCCGACTAGAGGCCAAAGAAGCGCAAGAACTGGTGCAGAGTTGCCGATTAGAGATCGACCATATGCAGCACCAGATAGAACGTCGAGATCGGCAGCTGACGGCGGCGGAGAATGAAATCCGACTTGTCCAGGAGCAGTCAGCCGGAAAGCAGGAAGAAATAGACGCCCTGACGACAAGCCTGGAAGACCTAAAACTACAGTGGGACGAACTGAGCGGAGGCCGAACTTCGAGACCGCGAACGATGGTGGGGAGTGAAACGACCATGGCCCGATTCCCACCAGTAGAAGACCGAGAAACAGACCAAGTTGAAGTGAGGCGAACCCTGGCGGTAGCCTACGACATCAGAGCAGTCCAGCGAGGACGGGTTGTCGAGCAGTCTCGTCGTCTCACCTTCGATGCCAACGTGTTGAGCCCCATCGTGAGAACCAGCCCTGATGAACTGATGACATACCTGGAGAAATTCACCAAGGCGCGCATCGATGAAATCCGAATGGACCTCGAGAGGAAGGCCTTTGATCGGGGGGTGTTGGAGGGGATGCGACGACAGCAGATGGCAGACCGGGATGCGGCTGACGGGATCATCCTTATCTCCGATTCGGACCCCTTCTCCGACTCGGAACCCATGCCCGACTCGGATGCTTAAGTGAAGAAACTTGGGGCAAGAAAGAACAGACAACCTCGATCTCACGCATTAAGCGAACCAATTTATCTTACGCCTGAGCGAACCATTATTTATTTATTTATTATTTTTATTGTGATCATCATGAGACGTCTACTTTTACTTTCTGGCGCTGGAGTACCCAGCAGCAGCGGTCGAACCTTCGACCTGCCTGCTATTCCTGATACAACCTATTTCCGTCCATCCTCTGTGGCGCTGGATTACCCAGTCACGAGGATTTGTGTCTCTTCCATGGATAATTACCCGAAGTGTCAACTTACTACGTCCATCGTCTGTGGCGACGGATTAACAAGTCACGACGATTTTTGTGCCTAATTATTGGATTATTATTGACTACTCTACGAACTACCGGACCTGTGCACCATCCATGACGTCCCAGGAAGAAATCGGCGACCAAGGAGAAGTTTTAACGAAGTGACACTTGAGAGATTTTGGACTATGCTGGTGTGTCGGAGTCGTTCACATTTTAGTGAACTTAAAATAAGCGAACAATTTTGAGACCTTAGCGACACAACAGCTGGTAGCCGTAACGTGAGTAAACCACCGTATTGCATGATTTTGATTGTTTTTATCTTGCCATGTTTTATCAATGTTTTTATTGTTCTTAGAGTTAACTCAGAGTGCTATTTTTCTAGTCAAAGATTTTATATAAGTCGAGTATTTTAAGGATTAACGTTTAACGTTTAGGTATAAGAGGTGCGTTATTTTAATTAGTAGTTATAGTAGTTCTTTTTAAGTATTCCGCTCCAGTGCAGAGTTCGTGTTTATGTAGATTTTCGAGAGTTAAGAGTATTTCGCTGAGCGATGTTGAAAGTAAACAAAGTGAGCGATAATTGGGAGAGTTGGACCGGAAGTTCAGGACTTGTCCACTCTCGGGAATTGTGTACATTAGAAGTTAGTATTCCTATACTGTGTTTAGTGACCTGTGTGTCACTGGGTTAGTCTGTTCATAACAGACGAGTTTAGAACTTGTTCGAGAGAATTGTTTGTTTAACGTTCGAGTTACGTTTAGAGTTCCCTTTTTGGAAATTTTTTGAAATTTAAGAATCGAGGACGATTCAGAGTAAGTCGGGGGCTGTGTGACGGAATGACCCCAGGGCTAAGAAACGGGTCATGTTCCGTCACTTCTATTATTGTAAGCTGGGTCTCCGCCTTCGCAGAGCCTAGCATTTAGACGTGCTACAAAGTATCTAGTTATTTCGAGTGCTCTGTGACGTAGCGCTCGTGCGGCCTCAACGATTGATGTACCGCGCGTGCGATTGGAAGGGAGGGCGGGAAACTAGGTTAGATTCGAAATCACGTCAGTCTTAGATTAGAGTTAGAGTAGAGTAGAAGTAGAGTTAACGACAGAGGTGTTTACAGACGGATTAAGGTGCTTGAGAGCTGGATTTAGACTACCCAGAGAGTAACGATTACAAGGTCAAGTAGCCAGAAAGAGACTGAAGCTGTTCACGGATTATTATGTGTATATAGAGAGGATTATGATGACAGCATAGAGAAGAACTGTAGCTGAGCAGAGTGTGTATTTACATCCGGATTTACCAGATATCGAGACCAGAGATTAGAGAGATCAAAAACTTTTTGTGGACTTGTGATGTCGAGATGGTCATTTACATAGAGTGGACTTATTGTGTTGATGCTGCTGTATAGAGAACGAGTGCGGTGGTATGTATATTGTACTGTGATGATTAAACTGTATTGTTGATTTATACTTGCTCGTCCCGTCTTCTCTTCAACACCACATCCATCCCCAACCTTCGCTAAGCGTTATTGTAAGAGTCAGAAAACCCAACTGAGCTTTATTTCATTTCAAGAGAGAACTAAGAAACCTTTTATTTAAGTAAGGTGATTCTGTCTGTTAGTCGGATCATCCCTTCGGCCAGGGATCCATTCCGCTACAATATCTAAAACTTGCTTTGCCATTTACGTATGTTATTTCATGAAACATGCAGTGTCACTGTGAGCTTATTGCCTCTCCTCTTTTTTCAGTTTCTGTATGTAAACCAGTCCTTTGCACCCTCTCCCGACACAGATGTAGCAGTTTTATATGAGGTGAGTAACATAATAACATTCATTATCTTCCTCTCATGTCCATAACCCATTCAGATGTCCATCCTCAAATTTTCATCTGGATAAATGATACTTTTTTTAATAACTTGGCCATTAATTGGGAATTTTCAAAATATTTGGGAGCTTTTAGTGGGGTTCTGTTTGGTATGTCATTTTGAATATTTTACAGAACATGCTTTTGTCAGAGAGATATCACCCAAATTGTCAGGCTTTTTTTGGTAGCTGCAAACATGAATGGGTCATGATTGAAATGGGAATCTTCAAATATGAATGAAGATTGGTATCTGAATATGAATACTTCAGTATTCGTAAAATGATAAATTAATTGATTATTTGAAAGTAAAATAATACTTTAGCATGTATTAGTATTAACCCACTCATACCTGGAGATCTACTTGACCAGTGTAGTCTGGGCCTTTCAAACTTTTGAAAATAACTTGAATGAATTTCGCAAAATATTTGAAGGAGAGTTGTAGATAGAGTTCAGATGAACCATTAATTAATTATCCTTCAAATATTTTCTAAATATTGCTTTTGTTAGAGAGATATCACCAAAATTGTTAGGCAGTTTTGGCTGCTACAGGCATGATAGGGTTAATAAATACTTTAACATGATCAATTGATTTACCTCCAACCTCTTCATAGAGCTATACGGTCTATGGAGATATTTGGCTGGTGCTGACAAAAAGGGTTGATGTTCAATATGTGGTATTCATGCCAACTTAAACTCATGTTAGAGACAAAGGACTATATAGCATGATAATTTTATTTGTGCTTTAGTTTTCATTATAGTATAGATCAAAGGCTTATCTGGCTTCTGATCTCTGCTTCTATTTCTTTCCTTGCTATTGATTTGGTTCGTTTTCCTTTCTTATTAATTCAACGCTCTTTTCTTTCAGTGTTTTGGTGCTGAAGGCAAGTTAGTACTTCACTACTGCAAGACCCAAGCTTGGGGATGAAATGGACTTATAACCGAAAATGATGCAACATATTATAGGTGTTACAATATCAAGACAGGAAGGAATCCTTTGTTTAGGTGGATATTATGGATGTAATACATACATCCATGCTCAGGATGGCTTGCTGATCTGGCCTGCAAAATTTAAGTTTTTCACCAACACAGGAATAATATGAAATATTATAGAAAAAAAATTCTGGTGGCAAATGAAGAGCCACAATTATCATTTGATAGTAACAAACTAAAGTGTTCATGTTATAATTCTGAGTCTTAGCCAGGATTCTGAAATTGGGTGCCCAAAATTGGCAATTGTAAAATTGCCTTTTTTTCAAAGGAGACCACAATATACTCAGATTAAATCCATAAATATGCAATTGCATATTGGTTTAAGGCTTGATATCCTTTCACAATGTTGTAGGAATAATATTGGGTGAAAAAATTCAATTATATGCTTGTAATGTACATTTCAAAAGGCTATTCACATAAAAGTTTGAGTGTCCTGAGGAGTGATTTTTGAGGGTTTGGGCGTCCAAATGACACCCAGTTGAAGTATTGTATGTATATGAAATTGTGTGATGGCTATGAAAAGGGTGGTCTTTGAAACTTAACATGCTAACTGTCTGTGATATTTGTCCTTCTCAAATTTAACCTATTCACAAGAAAAGGAAAGGGCTATTTGGAGATAACCTCCCACTATAAAAATATTTTTGGTCCATAGATGGGATTAAACAAATTTACTACCCTAGTGGCGGCGAAAGCTAATTATCTGAAGGTTTTTCAATTCCTTGAATATAATGCGTTTACATTTATTATTGGAGACATCCAAGTATCTTTGCACCAATCTTTTTCACTCCTTATCCCACTCACAGTCTGCTGCTTATGAAAGGAATTTCTCATAAAAATGCAATATTTTGATGTTTTAAAGAAATTAGTTCCTGCTGGATTTAACAATTCTTAAACCGGGTGCTGCTGAACTAAGAAATATCTGGGCAACACTACCTAACCTGCTGTGTGTAGGCAGGTAATATCTGTATGCGCTTTCTGGCCTGCTAATGACCATTCAGCTGAGTTTGTCTATAGGACTTCTTAAGAGCCTGTTCATGACCTAAAGCAGCCCCACTTTAAAGACCCCCCTTAGACCTACATTTTGATATATGGCAAGTTGGGGGTACTCCTTAAAATTCAAATCCTCAATGGTCAATTTGGTCTCTGTGGACCAAAAATAATGCAGTTGTCAAGGTAGGTTCCATTCAGCAAGACAAGGGTTAAGACATTTTCCATATATTACTCTATGGAGAGGGGTTATGCTCAGATTTGTAAGACCATGTGAGCACTCCATGTGCGATGGGCAAGGTGGAAGAGTTGGTAAGCATCGTGGTAGTAGGTAGAAAGATATAGTATAACAAAGAAGTCTTATTGATGTAAACTTTATTATTGTATATATCAATTTACATACACTCTGAAATCAAACAAGGTGTAAATACATGTGAACATATAATTAAAGAATGTACATTTGAATTTTGTGGAGGGTGGTTATTTTTCTAATCAGCTGTTTTTGTTGTGAGAGTACCTTTTGTAAGATACTTAAGTACAATACAATACAAAAAGCTCCCTGCTTTATCATTGGAGGAAATTCCAACTGGAACATTGTGACATGCCGTGTTAGTTCATATATACATATATCTTTGACAGAAGTTGCTCTTCCTCCAAGTACAGAGGTGTGCTGATATGGTTCTATATATACACATACTGAAATCCCCTCAACAGGAATGAATGATCCACATTACAATTCAATTTACTGCATTTCAATAGTCACAAACCACTATAAGCATTTGGATCAAGAATGTTTTTTTATCACAAAAATGTTTGAAATTCATCAAAGAGCACACTTTTAAGAGATAAGCTCTACAATATTTTATTTCTACTCTATGCTCTGTATAGAAAGAATGGCTCAAACATTTAGGATGATGACCTGTTTAGAATTTCATAAAAGAAAAACAATCAAGTATTGCCATGTAAAATGACACTAGCCCACATGGCAACTCAAACTATGTAACAATGTGCTTTATGGTGATAAAAAAAAACAATTGAGTGGCCATGCTGAACAGCTAGAGTATACAACTACTGCATACATAACATGCCTGGGAAGAATGCAGATTAAATTTCTTCTGACTTAAGGGTCAATGTTAGGACAGGTCTAGTATATCAAAGATAATATAGATATTACACAATTAAGTGGCGGCGCTTGCGCAATATCTCAGTAGCCCATCATTACTATCAGAGAAGATGATACTATGGTACCTTAGATGAATAAAAGAATGGATATAAAGCGAGAGACCAATTGCCATAAGCGCTATGTTGAAGACCTGGCCATCCCAGGGGTCTCAAATATGACCTCTGTGTGACGTCAATAGGAGAAAAAGACCAATGAGGGCTCTTGTATCTTTACATTACAGAGAAACTTGCGCACCAACATGTGCAGAACACAACTTTTGGGCTATTCACTGGAGCCAGCTTGTGCAGGTTGACTGGCTGGTTTTATATCCACTTGTTTTTATTCATCTAAGATGGTACCACAGTACCACTACACATCACAATACATTGCCCTGCATTCATATCAGACAATAATAATGATAATACAGATATCATTACGCATTTCTAAGGCTTCACCACACCTCAATCGCGCTAGATCCAATGGCTGCATTTTTACGAGGAAGGGAAGCCCCAGCGAAGGACAGCACCGTCGTCACTTACGCTGATAATGTAGCGGCGTTCGGGGCAGATCTTGACCTTGTTGATGGGGCTGCTGTGCCCGACGCCCACATATGCCACTTCTCCTGTGTCATACTCCCAAAGCTGAAACAAACAACAAGACCAGTAATAACACAATCTTTTCTAATTGACTTCCTTATACCATGTAAATTTTGTGCATATAAAATACTTTATACAGCTTTAATTTGGAGTGCTAAAAATTTCGCTTTACAGCCCTGTTGGAGGGTATTTGTGCCACTTTAAATCTGTGCATTCAAGCACTCGAACTATAAATATTTATTTGAACGGTGTTGTTTTCATGCTATAATTGGGAACGTGAAAATTAAACTCCTTTCAAAATACCAGTTATACAGTAATGGGCTCGGCAGCCACCTGCCCTTGATGCACATTTTAAGTTTTTTGTACTGGTTTTGAATGTTATATGATACTAGCATAGGGATAGGATGTCCAAATATCTGTGTGCATTTAAAAAAAATGCAGACTCAAAGGGTATGCACGGTATGCACTAGTTAAACTGCAATAATATCAACACTGTGCAGGGGACAAAAAATATTATGAAGTGAGATGACAATAAAACCTCAGTGATCTTCTGAATGGTAAACCAATAACAGAACATTCTTTTGCCCTTAGAATATATCCAAGAGAATCTCGAGGCGTGAAAGGGTGTCATATTGGCTTACCCTGATCAGCTTATCCTGGCCACCAGTCACCATGTACTTTCCGTTAGGATCGATATCCATGCCGTTGATTTCGCCGGACATGGAGCCGTCCAGCTCTCGGATCAGGGAGCCATCGCTGACCTCCCAGTAGCCAATCTTCCTGTCCGTGCCGCTGGCAATGATCTGGCACTCGCCCAGATTGTAGCACACACACTTGAAGAGCGTGTTAGCAAAGATGATCTGGTTCCGCACAAAGCGCCTGCATGACATAACAAAGAGAAATGGAAAGGGTTTAGTACTAAATAGGATATCAAATACAGGCAACTCGGCATAAACCGGATCGAATGGTACCAGGCCATTATGTCCGGCATAGCCAAAATTTGATATAGAAAATAAAGCTGAGTCCTTGTATATAATGTCCTTATAAGGTAATACTTGTCCTACCTAGAAAATAACATATTCCTAATACTTCGTCAAAATGTTACCACCAATACTATTTAGCACTGGGACATTGCAAGTTATTTAGTACTGGGACATTACAAGTGAGATACAGAACAATATCAAATCAAATGTATTGTTACACTTATGTTTAAGAAAAATTGATGAAATGTTGTATTGTTAAGAAAATATTATCGCATCAATTAGCAAAAACTAATTGAAAACCATCTAAACCCTGTGGTGTTGGTATTCATTGGAAAGCTTGTGATGAGTTCTCTCAGATGAGTACCAATTTGCCAGGGTTTCAGTCATTTTCCAGTATTTTTGCATTGTAGCCTCAGCATTGAAAGGGTTAAGATGCCAATCCCTAATATGAATGACAGTTTATGACATTTATAATTTACCTTAAGGACCATATGATGCATGTGCCGTCCGTACTGGCAGTAACACACTCATTGTCCAACTTGTTGATTTTGATACAAGTGACGGAGGCCTTGTGCTCTTTCATGGCACTCAGCAGCTGGTTGATGAAGACCAGGCCCTTGCTTCCTGTCGAGCGTCCAACGGACCAAACGCGGACCTGACCCTCCCCTCCTCCACTCACGATACACTGACTATCTGACGTGGTGGCTATTGCTGTAACTCCTTTATTATGTGCGTCTTCTATAGTGAACATCTCCTTTCCTGATTGCGGCGCAAAGCCACGGATTTTGCCATCGTCCCATGCTGGAAAATGATGGCAGACATGCTATGAGATTATACCTAAATTACTGTAGAACAGGAAGAAAATCAGAGGTGCGAATTAACCAAATTTGTTGTGTGAACAGCATTGCAGGATCTAATTTGGTCCATCTCATCTGTAAAAAAAGTTTTTTTTTAAATATATGTATGTCTTTTTTACGAAATCAAGAAAATTCTTTATTTATTACGGAAGCAGGAAAGGTCAAATTTTAATTCCGCTCACTGCACATTACCACATCCTTAAAAAGTGCATGTTCCTTACCTGTAATAATCATAGTTCCATCTTGAGGGAAATCTATGGCAGTGCAGATTTTGTTTTTCACAGTTATACGTAGAAGTTCTTGAGATTTTTCTGTTTGCCATACACGGACATCTTCCTTTGAACAAGTGGCAAACAAATCTGAACAATTCCTGCAAAAATCCAAAACAAAGAAGTTCATAAAAATACTTGCTGGTGCCAGTTGGCGCGTGCTGAGAACTTCCTCACTGAACATATCAACAGCATGTAATACACAATTTGTTTTTCTGGCTTTACCACACCGCAATCATATTTCACTAAATAGAAAGGAAAAGAAGAACTGGCATTGATATATTGCACTCTATTGATCTTGTAAAATATAGAAATAAGCACTGCATGACATGTTTTTTTTTTGCGTAGACCATTTATAATAATTTAGAATAGAAAATTAATCCTAGGTCCAAATTAACCAAATTTGCAATTTTGGATTTTTTTCAAGATTTATTATTCTAAAAAGCCAATATTGATGGTTAATATTCTAATACATCCGACATTCATTTTACCAAACTAACCCCACTTGGAAAAGTTCGGCAGAATAAACCACTTGGATTGATTTCCCTTCCACTCAAGCAAGCAATTCATGAACCCCATGGGAAATAAATAAAATATTCTGAAACTGCTGGCGCATGCATCAAACAAAAAGCACTTAAACTGGAAGAGATGATTTGAATTGGTTAGTAATACTCACGCAGGGAAGGCAATGTCATTGACTGCATGGAAATGACAGGTAGTCAAGAGGTCATGAGTTTTGTTGCCATGTATAAAATCGTTGTAGATGAAGCGGTAAGTGTGAGCCTGGTCGGTGCCAACGTAAAACTGGTGCCCTCTCCCACGCAGCGCTATCGACGTCACAGCTCCGTTCACTTTGGTTTCCCTGCTGCAAAGAGAAGATTTTCTTTTTATTCATCTTCACATCAAAAACAATATCAATTAAGATTTTTCCTTGAAACGTTTTCCAAACGCTGCATTTATCAGAAAGAACTTCCCAATATTGTCAGGCCATTTTTGGGCTCTCATGGCATAAGTGGATTACATATAAACAATGGGAAATATCATCAATAAGTTGCCTAATCATATAAAATGCAAGTTAAAATTTTCCAATGTATATTGGAAAGGCATTTTTAACAGAAACCCATTTTGATGGCAGGTCCCTTTGGTAATGGAAACACATGTAGAAATTGGTGAAAACCTATAATCACATTCTTTAACAAGGGACCCCTTCCCCAGTAACTGCATAATCTTTTCTAAATAAGTACATGAATTATAACCCTAAAAACATACTTTAATCGCTTGAACTCCCCGACTTCTTGCTTTCCACCACCCGCAATTTTTCTTTGGGTTGGTTTTTGTTTTCCGGAGCTCTGTTCGACCCTCTCAACCAGGCAGACCGTTCCGTCTCCTGCGCCCACTAAGAGGATGGAGAGATCAGGGTCTGGGTAGAGGGTGAGGGCTGTTACGCCAAGGCTGAACTTGTTCTTGGTGGGACCCACTAGCTGGAACATCTTGGTTTTGATGAGTACGCCCAAGATGTCACCGGTGGAGGTGCCACAGTAGAAATACTTGTCATCTGGTGCAATCTGAAATGGATCAGCCAGTGAATTAAAATTGCCAATATCAGTGGACGTGCTTTCATTGAATGGTGATTAAATGTATTATAAAAGGAAAATGTAAAAGTCTTCAGAAGAAGTTACCTATCAATAGTGCAATGGTATAAAAAAGATTCAGGCAACCGAGACCAAAAAATATATATGAGAGGAAGCAATTTCTTCTTAATTGTACCTTTAGTTTAACCTTTATGTTGCTGGTGGCTAATTTGGCCGATACAAAATGATGCAAAAAGCCTGAAAAATGACAGAAACCCTGGCACATGGGTACTTATCTGAGGGTACTCAGTGAGAGCTATCCAATGAATACCAACATGACAGCGATTAGATGGTTTTCAAAAACATTTGCATCCTTGTGCTTTGGGCAAAAACCGTCTCAGTGTTGTGCACATTGAGCACAGTGAACAAGACTAAAACCCAATATCGTTCTATATACCTGGATGCACTTGACTTGGCGTTTGTGTTGTCCCATAGCCACATCTGTAGGTCGGATCTTGCGATTCTGAACCTCAAGCTCCCAAACTCTCAGTGTACCCCTGAAAAAAGAAAAAAATTATAGTTTCGAACAACCTTAAGTTTTCAAGCAAGCTTCTTTTTAATTGTCACATCTGAACTCAAGGAGTATGTGCTTAAAAGGCAATTCCAATTTTGTTTTTATTTTATTAATGATAATCAACAATAAAAAATCCCTTTTGTTTTCCAAGCAATTAAGATACCTCTGTCTATCAGCCTTCCCATATTATAAAATTGTCCAAGTAAGTAGTACAACTTGCTCAGAAAAAAGAGGGTGGGGAGCGAGTGACATATTTATGGGGGAGGCAATAGTGCACTGACCGGTGGTCAGTAGTTAGGCCAACCTTATTAACAATATAAGGAGGAACTATTTTCGTTCCTCTGTTATTTCATATATATTTATATATATATATTTATATATATATATATATATATATATATATATATATATATATATATATATATATATATATACACATATATAAAACGTTTTTAAAGGCAAAGTTTCACTACATCCTTGCATATCAATAACGATATTACAATGTTATTTTTATACCTACAAATGTATCATTGCATTTCTGGCTAGGGCCAGTGGAGACTTGAATGAAAATGATTTAAAAATGAAAAAGGATAAGCAGAACTTGAGAGAATGCTATTTCAGGCAGGCAAAATCCTGGCTAAGACTCTGATTCATTCAATATTGCAATATTCTGGTTTTACATTAGAACTGTGAATAGGTTTAAGATGTCAGATGAGAAGTTGCTACTTACAGTCCACCTGTGACAAAGAGGTTGTCATCAAGGTTGCCACAGGCAACACATTGAGCAGGTCCTGCACTCTCAACCTGGGCTGGGGAACCACAAATAGCAGATTTAGTGGCAACGTTCCAAACCACAACACTGAAAAATACAACAACAATAATGATGATAATGTGTCATTGACAGCTTCTTTAACTCCGGTTTGGCCGGAGTTGCCTGCAATACTAATAATAATTGCAATGAAAATGATTGTTCTGCGATTACAGACTGGTTGGATATTAGTCAGATAGCAAATTTGATTTGTTTATTGCAATTGAGAATCTAACATTCCTTGGCAGGAAGGGGTAATATTGGTTATGTTAGTAATTGGCCATTGTTAGGAGCTCTGTGTATACAGGGATTGAGAGGATAAATGAACGTAGACTACCATACGAGTTCTAGGTTCAAAAAGGTACCGAGCTTGAGCTAAAAAGCAGATCTAATGAAGCACATGTACAGTACTATGCAACCACATTGCAGACTGATGAATGGAAGTTGCACATTGGCTGGGACCTGCCAACAGCCTGGGAAGAGGTAATTTATGCCTGTGAACCTGTTTTTTCTAATATGGAGTCTACCAATGAGAAAAAAAAATTCTAAAAAAAATATACAATTTTTTTCCATTACTTACCTGCCATCATCTTGACCACCCAATGATATCAAATACTGGTCACTTGCAGAAAAGGCCAGAGCTTCTACTTTGACTTTGTGTAAGGATAATTTGCAATAGAGTTCCCTTCTTTCAAAATCCCAAATAATGATGTCAGCCTGTAAAAAAGTAGAAATAGAAAAAAAAAATTCAGAAGAAAAAAACTAATACAAATACTCAGATAGTATATAGAGAGGTAGATAGACCTAGATGCATTTATAACTCAATCAAATGTGGAACATAATGCATATATGTGACAGTGGTCTGAAATATATGGAAATATCTTAATAGCGAAATAACAGTTAGAGAAAAAAATGATAGAATGCTGCTTTCCTAATTGGGTTTGAAAATCCCTTCTAAAATATTTCTAAAAAATAACCAAATTGATAGGAACAATTAAGTGGTTTATGATGAACTTTGCAATCACATTTCTAATAACATCATCTAGATTAAAATTTTCATTAGAATGGAGAATGGCCCGATGCAGAAACCTTTACATCAAGCCTAAGAATATTGCAAATGCTTCAAATCAAAAAAGTGCACGAAGTGAAATGAATATCAACCCTTTGCTCCTGGTGGTTTATTTGGGCAATACGAAATGATGAAAAAACCCTGAAAAATGACTGAAACCCTGGCATATGGGTACTCATCTGAGAGCATTAATCAAGAGCCATCCAATGAATACCAACATGACAGGGTTTCAATGGTTTTCAAAAATCTTTGCGTCCTCGTAATTTGGACGAAAGTAGCCTCAGCGTTGGAAGGGTTAATGGAAAACTTACCATGAATCCCATGTGAGTGACTTGACCAGATGCAATGTACTTGCCACTTTTGGATAGGGTTATGCAGGAGACATTATCAGTGTGCCCTGACAGGAACTCTTGCTTATTGGTGCTTGTGTTTTTTATCACAACTGTATTTCCTAGAGGGTAGATCAGGAGGGTGTCTTCACGTGGATGCACTTTGAGACCAGAAGGTACTGAACCTGAAATATTTGAGACATAAAGGTAATCAAGGACTTAGCTAACCCTGTCTACCCTGTCATTTGGACAGGTAGTTTCCTGAAAAACTTCTTTTTAAGACAGGCAAAAAATAATATGGAGACTTTTACTTTTTTCCTAATAAACAATCTTCTAAGGTGTAAATCGTCTTTTTGACACCATACGGCATAGGCTATAAAATGAATTTGGTACAAGGATTTAAAGAGACTGAAAGCTAAATCTGAATGGGCAGAAATTTTGTGAATGCTGTTTTTGATGGGTACTTTTAAATTCCTGGGTAAGACCATGAAAGGAATACGAACATATCCAGTTCACAACGTAACATGTATACTAAAGACAAGATTATCAAATTGTAAGTTATTTTGATACCTACATTACCATTCTATTTAACTCTAGATCAAACCAAGTTTCTTTAAACTCAACCAAAACAACAACACTTGCAGTCATCTTTTGTTTGACAGTTTTATAAAGACAATAAGGTCCTCTTCACTACTTATTTCTTTGATTCATACAGCTCTTTCACTGACTTGAAAATAGTTGAATTACCCACTGACCGCTCGCTACCATTCTGTTCACTCGCCTGCCGTCCGCTTACAGTATGGCTGCTGACCATCTGACCAGGTTTTGTGTGGACAGTTGCACACTAAAAACATTTGTGCCTGTTTCAATCATTAGTATATAAACTATTTACCGAGTCTGTATATGAACTTTATGCCCATGGATAAAAAGAAATCTATTTCGACCACGTCTACAAGCACAGTTTTAAACAATTAATATCATTAGCATAATACTGAGCAATAGTCAAAGTTATTTTTACAGTGCAAGATCTGGCAATTCTTTCCCCAAAAATCTATGTCTATGGTGTTGGGTATACTGTAATATATTATCTATTCTAACATCAAATTTGTTAGGAACTTAGGAGCAATGTGCGGACAGCTAATTCTATAATGGATTTTTGGCAGTCGGTACGGCAGTAGACGGTCAATTCAGCAGCTGCATGGCTAGCTTACGCAGTGGAAGTAAAGTCACCATAACCGTCTAGTTTGGCATGGCAAAGGTGGCAGCAGGGCCAATGATGGGGATAAAGTGTTTTTTAATTATTATCTTTTTTACTGTTTATGAATTATGGCCTGTTGATAAAGCTGTAGATCGAGCAACTCCATCGTCGGGTATGCCGTTGTTTACATTCTGAGATTGATAGGCCATACCCACGATAGAGAAAGCCCCATACAAAACTTTTCCACTGCGCCCAAAAAACTGGGCGCTCACATTTCTAGCCCAGTCTGGCCCCCCAAACCAACTGAATTCGTTCCCTACCTTGTTAATTTACGTTGTGACGCTTTTACAGCACTCAAATCCGTCCAGAGTGCGAGAAATGAGAGCTTTTTGGCTGGAAGCGATAATTTTCACTGTGTCCGTTCCGCCATTTAATTCGAGGCATGACTAGTCGAGCAGCACACGTGTGAGAAGGTGATAGGTTTTATACGGGAAATGCTGGACAGTGCTGCTCGACTAGTCATGCCTCAAATTAAATGGCGGAACGGACACAGTGAAAATTATCGCTTCCAGCCAAAAAGCTCTCATTTCTCGCACTCTGGACGGATTTGAGTGCTTTTTTGAGCGTCACAACGCAAATTAACAAGGTAGGGAACGAATTCAGTTGGTTTGGGGGGCCAGACTGGACTAGACATGTGAGCGCCCAGTTTTTTGGGCGCAGTGGAAAAGTTTTGTATGGGGCTTTCTCTATTGTGGGTATGGCCTATCAATCTCAGAATGTAAACAACGGCATACCCGACGATAGAGACTAGAGTTGCTCGATCTAATAAAGCTGAACCAAATCACCATCCCACCAACCAGTGAGATTTACATTGATCAGAAAATTCATCTTAATTGCTACCATACACATCATCTTAAACTCAATCTAAATATTTTGTCAGGTGACAATAATAAAAAAGTTTACATTATCGGACCACATTATCAGACTATGACATTGACTGATGATGATGTCAATGCCCGTTCTCTACTCATTCAGACTCAGCTGAAACCACAGACATCAGTAGATCTATAATGTGACGGTCGTCAAGAACGCTATGTTTATCTTTCTCTATCATTTACCTCCGAAACCGATGGTGGCCTGGAGGTCCAACCTTGCGAAGTCCAATGCTGTTTCAGACATTCTGTGCAAAAAAACCTTCTCCAAAAGATGTGGTTGTTTGAATGTTTGCACCAATGTGGTCCAACCCTCTCCACTTCAAATTTGGACGTTGCTATTGGAGACTAATAACTACGCATGCGCTAGGGCACCTGTCGTATACAGCGCCATCTATTGCATTGTAGTTATAACAGCCAGTCACCTACGGTGGCGCAGACTGGACACGAAGGAAAAGACAATAGAATAAACTACTACTAATAGAACGGGGTCAGTGGTGTTTAACAAACCATGTCAGCAAGAAATACATAAACATGATTAGGAAAATCAAAATATCAGTGATTCAAAAATCTGTTAAGATTAAGAATTAAAGAAATTATCTGAAATACATTAAAATAATATACCATATTGCCGGTGAACAGTCCTTGAGACAATATTAAAATCACTTTAATGGGGCCTGACCAGTCAAACAGGCTGATGATAGTGCTAAAATGATGACTTCCGATTGGATGTTTATAACGACTCTTGAAGGTTTTAGCATGGGCCATTTATTATCCAGAACTTTGGATAAATGTTTTGTTCATTTCAGCCAGTGTAAAACGATATCATAAGGGGGTTATCTACATAAGAGTGCAGGCCTCAGAGCGGGAGAAATGTTTATCCTCAAATAAATGCAGTCATGACCTGCCCAATTTGGATATGAAAACCGAAGAAAAGAGTATCATCAATAAACTATTTAGAGTGGAATGAAAAGAGATCATTATTTACAAAATGACACAAATTTCCTTGAGTGACTGCTTGGTCATGGATTGTTGCTATGGAACAATTTTCTCCTCAATATTTCCATTGCAAACTATTCCCATAGAAATACCCAGGTTAAGTAAATATGATGTTTGGTATAATCTCAGCAATGAAACCATTGCTGTTCTGGTTCTTGCCCCATGATAAGAAATTTCTGATGTCAAAAAATAAATTTGTTCCTCCTTATCAGTTAGTCATAGTTGGGTAAAACCTTTTCTGTCACTTCACAATTTTTCATGGTTCACTGACCTCTAGCCAGGCCTAAGGTCAAGGTTAAAAAGTGGGTAGTCTAGCACCGAAGCAAGTGATTTGGCTCGTCTTACAGATAAATAGGCTATTATCTCGATGCATTAAAACCAATCTACTGGTTCTATGGTCATATATTGAAGTCAATATAATACTCTTTAGAGTATACTTGATGTGATTTTAGTTGAAAAAGTGTAAAGGTGTTTTTGCAGGTCTCATTGATATCATGCACTGTTTTTATGAATGAGGTTGTGAAATTGGGCCATTTTTTTCTAATTTAAGATATCTTCCACAGTTCCATCCGCCACCATTATCTAAAATTTAGCGAGTCTTATGGCAATACACTGCCCATGAATAAATGGAAGAGGGTGACTTTTGAGGTAAAATAAGCAATTTTAGGACACTTAAAAAAAGAAAAAAAGATACACCCTATAATACTATAGGACTTCTAAAGGGGTGGGAGATCGTATCTGAATTTGGAAATATGTGCTTCTGGGGTTGGGACTTATGATCACTAGACATATACAGGTGAACTGGCTTAATAAGGAAATGTTTTATCCGTAATTCGGGATCATACAGATTTCAAGGGCCGGGTCCCTCTCAATACATTTACATGCAAATCTCAGTGCTTGTTACGGACAATTTTCGAGACACACTCTTTACCATTTAAGGTTTAAGAGCATGCTTTTATCCGGATTGCCAATCATGAATTGAGAGCGCCCTGTCACATAATACGACCCGCCCAAGTCATTGCCAGAGATAGTGGAGATAATGTCCTCTCCCACAAAAAACAGAGGCAAGACAATAAAATAGGCAGGGGTATGTGCTGGGAGGGTCACAGAAAGAGGGTAGACATGGGGGGTTGTTAACATAGTCGAAGGGTCACGATTCTGTCTTGATTTTTGAAATGTACACGCCTTGCAGTGCATGCTTGTTAAATTCATCTATTTATGCATCTATGCATAATCCAGATTTAGCCTAATCCGGACAGAAATTTAGGGTCCACATCGATCAAAATTAAGCCAGTTCACCTGTATACAGATATTTGCAAAAGATATTTGCAAAAATATTGAATGTGTCCAAAGCCATATAAAACTTGTTGTTTTAAATTGGTGAGAGATAGTGGTGATAAGTTCACTTTGGGGAGGGCTGCTCTTTAAGTACTGTATACCTGTTAATTTTGCGTATATAAAGTAATGCCCATGGCAGGCAGTTGCGTTAGATGCGTACAGGTGTGAATGTCATGCTATCATGTCAGCGTGCTGTACGATACTAGCAAAGGAATTGATGTCCAAATAATGGTGCACAGTTTAATAAATGTGGACTCCAGTCGTACACAAATCCCACATTAATTAAACGGCCACAATATTAACATGGTATACAGTTTACTGAACAGTCAGGTGGGGAGGAATAGAAAACATATTGCAAAACTAAAGCTTGGGATGATTATACATACAATCTAACATTGTTCATTTAAATTTTAAATACCTAGCCAACGAAGGTAATTATAATTGAATCAGGATGCAGGGCAGTTGTAGTGAATACAAAGAGCAATGCAAATGAAAGGTGATACATTTATTTGTACTTTACATCAGACATTTAGCTTGGCATATCACACAAGTAACATATTGTGTTTGGAGACGCCAGAGAATATTCTGATCATTTACACATACCAAGTTATACTGACTATGGTAACAGCAATCCCATCGTTGAAAGCCCCTACATTAAGCTCTTGTAACAAGTACAGTGTGTGTACATGATGGGGAGACTGGTGTGAGATGAATGCTAGTAGCCCTTCAGCAGAGATGCAATTTTTGAAAAGTTCCTTCTCTATGTACCGAACAAATCACATGATTATCATCACTTCTCAAGAAGACCTAATTCATCCTGCAAGATTTTAAACTCCAATATCTACTTTATAGTTAAGAAATTCCAACATTTCCAGCCAGGTGTTCTCACAGAAACCAATACCTGACTTAATTTGAGAATATTCCAATATAGGCATAGAAGGTCTCCATGACATCATGAACGGCAAGATTTTTGAATATTCCCGAGGCATGAATTTTTGTTACAGTAAGATTCATCAAATTCTGTCAATCAAAAAATCATTTGATAATTCATAGCACAAGGAAGATCGCATGCACCACTCCCCCAGGATATCAACAATTCACTGTGAGTTTTCCATGTCAATGTTCCTTAGGAGTTTCTAGAACGCTTACAATTAGCATTTGCCTTTAGGTTTGGCACTAGTGAGAGGAGGTTCGCATTAAGATGACCTCCCCCAGTAAGACTGTGCTCAAAAGTAAGAAGAGATGCACCTAGTGATTATGTAAACCTTAATTTTCATATGTTAATATCTCATTTGTTAAAACTTCAGGCCATCAAATTTCACAGGTTCATGAAATTTTGCGATGTGTATCTCGATAACTTGCAGCCACCAATTTATAATATCTTAATTGTTAATATATACGGTTCAAACACACAATGTTGACAACTAATTATCAAAATCATATCAAAGGGAAAGCTAGCTCACTAGATATGGGTTTAACCAATATAACATTTCCATTTACAACCCAATAAAACAAGTGTCTTTCTTTAATACTACACTCGATTTTAACCATAACATTTCCTCATAAACATGATCATACACATTTCATTCCAGATCTATGACTCCATCATAGAGAGAGCAGAACTATAGCAGCTGGTTTCCAAATTTGAATCGAAGAATTCCATTCAAATTCACTATGACCCTAGAATTAGGATCATTATTACTAGTCCTTTTATCCTGATTTTAATAGATTTAGGCCATGAACTATTAACAGTCCCATGCTATAACGCATATGAGGAACATTTAATATAGTAGGGTGGCAGACATCCAAGCCAAGTACTATGTACAAATATTAATTACATTTTTTCTCACATTGGAGGGTGTTTCTGGACCAGTCCAATAGTAAATGACATTATACACAACTTCTATTCCTTTCACACCAGGCATAAGTTATTGCTGAACTTCACAGTCCTTTCCCCACCTTTCAACTAAAGCGACAAAATAAGAATGACTTGATAGGAAATGAGTAAGCACCGAATCACAGAATGACACTTCTAAAATCCACAGTAAGGACTGCAATATTTTGAGGTAATCAGAGCACAATTCGAAAGAGTCATATTTTATTTCGCTTTGTCAGCTGGTGCGCTTATACAAATAAGGCTTTGACGCAAAATTATCTTTATATTTTCGCACAGTGGATACATTTGTTTGAGGTAAACACTGGATTCCTATGAGAAGATATTATAAATTCACCTATAACATACCAAGTATGCTTTAAGGTGAAAGGCACCAGTATCTAATAAAAGGTACATCAACACAACATGGATTTGGCTTCCCACTCGATAAGAACTGAAGTATGTAATTTATTCACTTGATATATTCTACATAGCTATAACCACTTAAAATAAAGTTTAAAAAATCTAAAAACCTTAAACACAAATGATGACGATAAGCCATTGTTGTTTGGATGTATATGAGGATAAATGTTGATTGGTGATTAATATGCAAGTACAAAGATGTAGCAATTTTTATTCACTACCCCATTCTAGACAAACAGAAGAAACATTTTGCTTTCAGGTTTCAAGTGGCCCAAGCCAATGTGAGTGATTTTTTTAAAATGAATGACTTAATGAAATTGTAGAACTTGATTTTAATTAATGAGAGAAACTAGAAATGCATACCAACAAGCATAAATGAACAAGATTTTGTTTGTCACACATATTTCTTGAATATGTTCCAGAAAACCTTGATATTTTTGAAAATATGAGAACCTGCCTAAAAATTCATGTGCAGAAATGTTGTTGACTTTTGAGGCACTCTTTTGATGAGATATCCCATATCATTGTGGAAAGACGAATATCAACAACTGTATGGGAACTAACAGGCTTCAAAATGATAATGGAAGGTATTAGAAGGTACCAATAAGTCTAGCATAATGCTAGTTTGAGGTTGTAAGTGTCTATTTTTTCTGTAATCTGAAGTTCTTACAAATGCCTTATTTTTAGGAGAAGGTCCTTTTTCAATTGTCAGCAATTTCTCCTTGCCATTAAAAAGCTGTATGGGTTATTCTAACCTGCCTCAGGCATTACAGCATCTTTTTCTTGATCTGTGTTAGCACTATTAAGGGTGACACATTCCCGGACACCACAAAGCGATGACTAACTAGGAAATCTATATAGATTCTACCATACCTAAGTACCACAAAGGCTTCGCCATTTACCCCAAGTAACTGGTGTATATGTACAGCATCAATTCTATATGGTATTTACATGACAATTTGGCTGCAAGTGAAAATGGTCATGACTGTTACTGAACACACCACACAGGTTCAGTTACCATACAACATATCAAGCCTGACTGAGCCCAGGAGACACTGGGCTCCTACTGAGACGTGAAGTCTACTTCAATTGTTCACCTAGCAGCAGTGTTAAATGAGTGTGGTGGGCGAGTGGTGATACAAAATCAAAAAAAGCAACGTAAAACAACGTAAAACAAAGGTGTAGAAAGTCACTGTATGCCATCAATCCTAAGGAAACTGTTTGATAATGGTGGTGACATGTTGAGGTAGGATGCGTATCTTCTCATTTCATCATTAGAGATAGCTACCCGACTGGCTGTCACTCCTGGCATCTTCCGAGTCCAATAGTAAAACCTATACATACACGCGCTTAGATAGAACCCTAGTAGTAATAATAGTAGGAGGAGGAGGGGAGGGGGTAGGGGAGGATATAGTTTTTCTCCGAAGCAGCCAATTTCATGCAGTTCTGTATGCAAAGTAGTATTCAACATGAATAAAAAGTCTCCGCCGTCTAACACAGCACAGAGCACACACAAAAAGGCAGGAAATCTCAGTGAGGTTAAGTAACATGCTGCCTAACTGAATGTCACTGTTGCTGTCGTCTTGTCCCTCAAGCCGGAGTTCAATGTAAGCATGATAATAATACAGAGCGGCTTTGTTTTTACAGCTCTTTCTTTAACTTTAACACTTTGTTATGTTTTTCAAAGTCCGTCCGTCCTCCCAGGTGATTTCAACCACTGGCTCCGGAGGCGTTTTCACTACTAGCAGCCTCCTCCTCTTTTTCCACCTTCATTCTTTTAAACTCCATCTGATCTTCGCTTGTGCTTCCGGGGGCCACCTCCATGGGGCGCTTCACTGGCACTGACGCAGCCATGCTGGATCCAATTGGCATCTGAGCGACTGGGATGTGGCTCATCTGGAAAAAAGAGGGAGACACCATTATTGACTTCACTAACACATACTGTATAACTGGTATGTTTTACATTATTTCTGCGCTCTCCATGATAGCCCCAAAATAACACCCTCCAAATAAAGGACCTGTTCTGGTTTACTATACAAATTACCCAATTTTTTGAAGTTTCATGAATTTAACCAAAATTCTTATGATTATGTAGCTGAGGTGTTGCTTGTTAATAATTGCTAACATATTCCCCAACCCTCGCCCTGAATGTTGCATATGACCACTCTAAAATGACATGTGTCAGCATATTTGCATTGATTCATATTTCAGCTATAACTGTACCCAGTTCATCAAAAACCTATTTTATGGGTAAACTATGATGATGTTGGAGGAGATCCAGTCATAACATTTCATAGAAGGCCTTTCTTATGGATTTTGATGAAAATCAGAAATTTTCAATGGAGTGACCTTGACCTATGACCTTCTACAAAATGGCTGCCTCCATGCCTACTAATGATATTTGAGCCTATGTAGAAATGGTTCCAAATAGTAACTTTGCCCACCGAGCGCGTTCAAGCCAGATTAATATGTTATGTGTTACTAATAAATACAGATTATGTGAATTTCATTTGAACGCGCTCGCTGGGCAAAAGGGTGAATTTTGTGACTTAGTGACCCGTGGTCACTTGTATAAAATTCACCATACTAGATAGTTCATAAGAGCATATGCAGGGCACTCACAAAAACAAAACTCAAGTAAACTCATGTAGCTGTTCCCTAGGGATCCTTTGTCTCTCAAGTGACCTCGATTGATAGTGTATTGTCCAGGAAGGCCTCACACTGTTACTATTTTCAGCCTGGGTAGGTGTGGTTCAGTCAGACATACCATGTAGCAGGAAATGTTTTTCCTCATGTCTCATGAAGTGAAAAAGCTCAATTGTGCCAAAAAGTACAGTGGGCATATGTGCAACCAGTATTTGCAAACATTTCAAATGGAATGGTTTTTGGTTTCTTACCTGTGAGAAGTGGGTATACTATGGGTATGCCTTATTGGTTATATGTACAGTTGTACTAGTGTTGCTATTTTTCTTTTCAAGTTATTTGAAGTTTTTAATAGTATATATTTTGTGAAAACTGGAATATCCTTATTGTTTTTTAACATATCCTCAAAAAAGAAATGTGGTATCTGGTGACTCTGTTTGTGTTCTCTCCTTGCATACATTAGTTAAAGAGGGCTGATATTCATCATAAAATATTCTTTTATAAAGTAGTTTGAATGAGAATGTTAATGTCATGCACCTGGGCTAATCTCATATATTCTCTCAAATTATGATCTGGTAATATGTACGTGTTATTTCATCTGGATATGTTATGTACTGAACTGTGGTTCTGCACATTATGCTCGAATTATGATCGAGCATATATGTTTTACTTTGCAGGATGTTGACAGTTTTGAACCTATATGAAAACTTTGTTTTATCATTCCATATCGTATATTGAGTTCAGAATATGATACTGATGAAAATAAACCTTAAGGTTTGTTCATGAATATTTATTTTTTCCTAACTTTTAATAGTTTGGTCATCTATCCCCCCAATCTTGAAAAGGCCCACCCCCTACCATGAATAACATTTTCATGCCAAAAATGCATTCAGTGTACTCACAATGAGTGTGACTATCCATTTCTATCATCAGAAACCTATAATGAGGGATTTTTGAAATTGGGTAATTTGTACAGTAAACCAGAACAGGTCCTTTACATAATAATCAATATTAAGTTTGAGTGCTTGAATATGCAAATCTTAAATGAAACAATTACTCTCCAGCAGGGATGTAAAGCAAATTTTTAACACTCCAAATTTAAGCTGTACATAGTAGTATATGGTTACACATTGATCCCTGTGGCAAAAAATTGAGTAATTTGGTAATATATTTGAAACCAGCGCAGTCCTCGCCTTTTATGAGGGTAAAGTGTTAATCGGAAGACAATCCACAACTCTCCTTCAATCATTTTGTGATATAATGATTAATTCTGACATTATTTTCACAAGTATTAAAGGATTAAAAAGACAACATACTGTAAAGAGATCTTCAGCATGAATGGGTGATTTTGATAAATGGTATAAATAGCTCAGCCCACAATCTTAATCAGATCCAAAAAAATAAATGATAAATAACTAATGAGTCCTAATTGATATAATTATGGTAGTTTGTCTAGGACCAGATAGCGAGTACTTAACGATTGAAGCGTGTTTATCACCATAGGCAGGATGCTATGTGTGTCACACTACAAGCATAACACAGTTATCACTCTCAAGGCACACTTGCCAGCCCCAACAACCAATAACAGGCTTAGGGATCTAGAGAAACATAAAAACTGGCATAAAAGCCATTCACCACACTAAATAACATTTACATATTGACATATAGTCATTAATAGGGACATGCGAACACATATATTGTGTTTATATAGACATACTGTAGTAATTTGAGGGTGACTAGGTAACTACAAGCCTAAATGATAGGCAGGGATGTTCAACTGTCATATCAGCGACAGGTTTTTTCAAAAATATGCAACAGGCCAAATTCAACTAGCACCGGACAAATTCTAGGACAGCATGGCAAGCTGAATTCTTTAGATACTTCCTGTACCGTATTTTCGGCCTTTAAAAAGATGTATAGACCTTAGCTTAGTGTATAGTACGCACCCCCCTTTCGGCACATGTCTCTAGCTATTTTTCTAAATACAAATGAAAGAAATGGGGGTCATCTTCCTAACTAACATAAGATTCGGACAAACATTACGTTGATTGTAATTTGAAGTCACTGTGCTACTCTATAGATGATAGGGGCTTGGACATTCATGCAGTGTATTGTAATTGTTGTGCTTAAAATATAACCGGTTGGACAGGTCCAATATAACAAACAATTCACTAGGGCGTCTTCGGCCAGGTAGGACTGATAAGGTTTTACCAGTTCTGCTTAAGTTGAACCGTTAGAGACTTGCTAAACATGTTAGAAACACAATTGAAATGAAATCATACCGAGACTCAATTTTGATACGGGTTGCGGTAATGGCTGGTCATCGATTTGTGATCTCTGTGTGGCCTGGGCACTCGATGAGAAACACCCAAGATTTCTAGCTTTGTGTATAAGACGCACCCCCGTATTGAGTGTAAATATTTGTGTAAAAAATTGTGTCTTATACACGCGAAAATACGGTATTTGTTATTTTTGCTATAGACATGTATATTCATTTAGTTCTAATGTTTATTTGTTGGACTTGGATGTTCTTTATTGATATGAAGGTTGCATGCTGGCCACTAACATGCTTTATCTATAAATACCCCTTTTCTTAGAGAAGGACCTATTTCAAAAGTCAGCAATATCTCCTCACCATTGACACGACTTATGGATTATTATAAGGACTGGTTGCCTGTGCTCGAGGAATTAAGTACTTGGGCACTTTTGCTGAGTGATTTAGGGCATTGTCACTGACTTCTCACCAATCTGAATCCTGCTTGAGACAGTGAGGAAGTTGCCAGTGATTTGGGGTTGGGAGGTGGTTTTAACCTGGGCACTCTGGTTTCCACCACCATTTATGCCTGGCTAGTCTCAATCTCACATTTATTTGCCAATATGCTGCTGATGGCTAATTTGGCCAAAACAAAATGATGCCAAAACCAGAAAAATGACTGAAACCCTGGCATATGGGTACTCATCCGAGAGAACTCTGTGAGAGCTATCCAATGAATACCAACAAGACAGGCTTTAGATGGTTTATTAAAATATTTGTGTTCTTGTACTATGGACGAAAGTAGCCTCAGCATTGGAAGGGTTAACATTGCAGAAAAGGCAGTGGTGAAAATAGACAGTAGCCCACCAGTCCTTTTCTATCAAAAATTTGAATGGGCTAGTAAAAGTCTATGTTTACTTGCCCAGAAAGTTTGCTAAATATTCTGACCACATTAATTTAGTAAGCATCACATCTGGTTTCACATTTCTTCTATGTACATTAGATTTTAACTGTCACAATTCATAAATTTAGCACAGTTAACCATGAATGCCCAGTTATGAAATGGCTGTTGTTTACCATTTTGGTTATAAAAGTGATATGGACCACTAATTTTTCTGGTGGACCACAAGACTATTCATTTTGATGGACCGTTTGACTACCAAGGCTTAGCTAACTGTTTTCAGCACTGAAAATGTAGGAATCTAGGAAAGTTGTGGGAGACTCACCTGAGGTTGGGACATGGGTGGCTGAAGAGGTAAGTGGGAAGAAGACTGGACCACAGTCACCGAGGTGTGTGTAGGCTTAATAATGGTCTGGCCTGGAGTCACTACTGTTACTGTTTTCTCTGAAAGGAGATGTAGATATGTGATTACAATCCCACCATTTCAACCTGTATTCAATGCATCCCTATTTTATTGCGGTTATGTCAATTTCAAAGACAGAATCTGAATATAAGTAACTGTAATACTGTATTTATCAGACTATCTAACATGCATAGTTACTCTCATAACTTTTTAATTGCTTTTCTGAAAGTTTTATAGTAATTTTCCTGACTGAAAATAGATTTCTCATTCCACTTCTCAAAATATAAGTATGGTACCTGTCTCAGTTTCAATAAACAAGTATCATTAATTTCTAGTATGCTTAACCTGCTACATTGACAATTGTTCCCATCTGCCGACAATCACAAGTAGCAAAATGGTAAAACTAACAAAATATCAGAAGACCAGAATGAGAGACCAGGATGTGCATTAATTATTGAAATATACCCCATTAGGGCAAGAACCTTTGGAGCAGGGTTTTACCCTATCCATCGAGGCCTATTCAACGGAACCATATGGAAAATCAACAGGCTTATCTGCAACATCCAGAAGTCTTGGGCGGATTTCTCGTCTGATAATAACTATAAAGGAAGATAATGGAAAAAGCAGGCGTACCTTCCTTCTTTATTTCCTGGTGCGCACCATTAGCTACGGTGGGTCCGTTTACTGCAGAGGTTGAGGATACTGAAGCAGGCTGGGTGACGTAGATTTTGGGCTTGGTGATGACGGAAGGCATCTGATGAACTGCTCCTCCTGGGATGTTGCCTAGCGTCGTAAAATGAGTCGGTGAGACCACTCGACTACCTGCAATCAAGTAAAACACACGCAAGGGGTCAAAATGTGGTGAGTATGATTATATTTAAGGCCTAGAAAAAGAAATTGTTTGTTTCCTGTAAAGGTCCGAAAAGAAAATAGGGTAGGTAGGCCGGTAAATTCTTTAAAAAACTTTTTTTATCATTTTTTTGTTCAAAAATGTGTGTTTAATGTATGTTTTAGGTTGATTGGGAGTTGGGAGGGTGGAAAAACTTCAGGGTAATGATTTTTCCGAGTAAAAACTTGTTAGAGTAGGGTTACAGGAAACAAACAACTTTGTTTAGGCCTAAAGTATCAATGTGAAATGGGGAAAAGGGTAGCATCACTTAAAATGTTTTACAGGTACTGCTAATCAGTATAAAATAGACATGCCTGTCGCTTGGACTCCCAATTCACAGGCAATGTGTTACTTATTAGCAACATTTTGAATAGTACTAAAATTACTGAAATAATTTCATCTGGCAAGCCTACAGTATCGTTTATTTAAAACATTGCATCTTTTTATTAGAAGATATCTATCATGAGCAATTCAACATTGTTATCGAATTCAGGAACAATGCAAACCAGCCAATATAGATGATAAAAGAATCATACACCAGAATCGCGATATAAAGATTTGCAACATAACCACTTGGCAGTTGCAAGTGAATTCAGCAAAAAGCAGCAATTGGGCAAGCAGAACAAGACCCTAATTTGTCCCCCCCCCCTCCCCCGGCAAGTAATGTTGCAGGGCAAGTGGAAGTACTGGCAGGGCAGGTTAACTTCAGGGGCAGATTCCACCGCTCAGCAAGTAATGTTTTGGAATCTATGTTGCACCCTGTAAACTCTAAGCGAATAGTGCCAATGAGTACTTACCGGCTGGCGATCCAGGGGCCGATTGGCTATATCTGATATCATGGGCGAGGCTGACCGGCGGCAGCATGGGGTGCGTCTGAGGAGGCACGGTGTTGTTGTTGTTGCTGCTGTTGTTGTTCACCGGAGCAGCTTCATTGCTTTCGTGGCTATCAGGAATCGGGCTGTTTTCTCTCGAGAGGCTGTCGGGCGTGAAGGTTCCGCTGATGCCAACGTGGCTGGGGGAAGCAGGCGCAGACCTGAAAAAACATACAATTCAAGCATTAAAATGCTGTACAAGGATTCGGGGAAAATGTGGTTTTCAAAAAAATCAATATGATTCCACCTTAAAATGCTTTACAAGCAATCGCGGTTGACTAAAAAATTCAACACGATTCCACCCTTAGAATGCTTCACAAGGAACCAGGAAAATGTGAACTAAACAATTCAATACAATTCCACCCTTAAAATACTGTACAAGAAATTGGGGAAATGCGGTTTACAAAAAAAATGATGTCTCCACACTAAAAATGCTTTAATTACAAGGAATTGAGATAAGGTTGTTTTCTTGCAAAATCTAAATATGATTTCAATTTTACATAGTGACAAAATTCTAAATTCTGTGTTAACTACCAAGATGTGAGCCCTGTCTTACTCTTGGTTGCCCAGTACCTTTTTATATTCCAAATAAGCAGGACTTATGTTCATCTATTTTATGTTTGAACACAAATTATTCCACTCATATTACTTACACATACCCATTCATCCCTAGGGGTCTAATAACAAGTGGATCTATGATGATTTCAAAAATAACTTTGGAAGTAAGAATTGATTCACAGAATACATGTAGGATTATGGTTTGGGTTCAGTTCCCCATGAAAGATTACCTAAAAAGTGGACTGGTTATAAAGTCATAACCAAAATAGGCAGGATGTTTTTCTACATGAATGAATGGGTTAAAAATCCCCCCCCCCCCCCCCCCATTTCAATTGCAGATTGGCCAAATAGATATATGGTCATGGGGCCAGAACTTAGCCAGGACCCATCCAGCCTGTCTTTTGGACAGATAGTTTCCTGAAAACCTCATTTCTAGACAGGCAAACATTTCTATAAAGAAGACCCTGTATGGGGCCATAATCTAATTTGTAAAATGGAAAAGGAAATGTTATATCAGCATGGAGACACAGTGAGCAGAGACTGAGCACGGAGACCATTAGTGGTACCAGTGTGCACTATTGCCATTTTTGGACAGGCAAACATTTCTATAAAGAAGACCCTGCATGGGGCCACCATCTAGTGTCTAAAATGGAAAAGGAAATGCAATATCAGCAAGGAGAAACAGTAAGCAGAGACTGAGCACAGAGACCATTAGTGGTACCAGTGTGCACTTTTACCAAGTCACGTTATGAAAAGCCTGACGTATTATGCAACACTACTTGATTGAGCAACACACCTGACACTAATGGATCAGTTCAGATGACAGGCTATGATATGCTGATAATTAACTTGTGAAGAGCATGCTTCATAATACCACAATGTTTGCAGGCAGAAGGTGGTTGCATGATACCATATGACAAATGAGAGAAATTGGTCTGCACATGAAGTGGATATGTACCAATTAACTAGCAGAGTATTATGGCTGAGGAACTTTTCACACTGCATGAAACACTAGAACAAATAATAGCAAATACCTAGAACTCATCTACTTGAAAAGGTCAAAACTGCAATAAGGGCCCAAATAAGCAAACAGGATACTTAAAGAAATGAGTAAAATACACCAGAAATAAGAAAAGCCATAAATGAATGAGGGACCAATATAGCAAGAGGTACTAGAAAAAATCAGGTGTCCCAGAAGAGAGAAGGGGTGGGACTACTGAAAAAGTTTCAGGCATCAGAGGGGCCCAAACAGTAAGACAGGTACAGTACCATAGGTCTGAGAAAACAAGTTACCCATCCTGTTGTAGGTACAACCAATGGAGTACTAAATAAGTTTCAGTCACCAAAGGGGCTCCAGAAAGCAAAAGAGGTATTGTATGAAAGAAGATACTACAGGAAAATGTGTTCCGTAACCCACCTTGTTGTAAATCAACCTGAAAGGTACCAAATGAGCTTCAGCCACCAGAAGGGCCCAAGAAAGCAAACGAGGTATGGCACCAAGGACCAAGGAAGATATGAGATAAGAAAATGAGTTGCATTACCCCCGTGTTGTAAATCAAGCCACCTTGTTGAAAGAGTACTAAATGAGATTCAGGCACCAGAGAGGCCCCAGAAAGCAAACGACCCGTTAACGAGGTACTGTACCAAGGAAGATATGAGATACGAAAATACTTTGTGTAACCCACCTTGTTGAGAGTCCGCCAAATGGAGTTCTGAAGCAGGGCACTCCTCTCTGTCTCCGCCGCCTGAAGGCCTGCTCCGTCAGCTTGGCCTCGGAGGCTGGGTCGATCCTCCAGAACGACCCCTTACCGGGCTCCTCCTGAGAACGGGGGACTTTCACAAAATATCGGTTCAGCGACAAGTTGTGCCGAATTGAATTCTGAAACATATATCATACCACGCTGTTGAAGCAACCATGATCAATTATGATCATTTCATTTATTTAAAACAAAGTATACTGGCCAAATAAGGCCTGATTTCTTTTCTGTGATACCTTTTCACAATAGCAACCTTTGAAAAATATTTGGAAAAATGTTATTCAGACCTCAACCTGCTAGGTTATATCCTTCAATATTTTTTCAAATTTGATAATAGCAAGATATGTCTGTAAACGTGTTACTGTCTATCAATTAAAGACTGGCAACCTGAATCATATCTTTTGGAATTCATGTTAAGTGAATGATCGAGTTTGAATCATTTATTCCAACATATTGACTAATCACTCCACCAAATGTGCCACTCACCTGCCAGCCCTTGTCAGCAGTTCTATAATAGGGATAATTCTTGGTAATATATGCATAAATTCCACTGAGCGTAAGCTGTTTGTCGGGCGCCGAGGTGATCGCTTGAACAATCAGCTGTGCATAAGAATAGGGGGGCTTAGATTCGTCTTTTGGGCTGTCGTTGCCCACTGCCGTTGGAGGCTCCTTCTCCTCGCGGGCGGTCTGGGACGCCGCCAGAGCGGCCGCCTGCAGATCAGGGACATTGTAGCGATGGCTGGTGCCTCCTCGAGGACTCGTCGGACATGAGTTTGCCGCACTACAATACAAAACGAGAATAATCATTATTTAAATTGACTTTGATGCTCGAATATGTTCTTCGCTGAAGTGGTCAATGAGGCTCTGGCTCTTTTTCAGATAAATTATTAGGATACCACATATGCCATTAGGAAAATAACTGAAGAAACAATACTTTTACCCATTTTCTTCTAATTCTTGTTTTATTCAGAACTTATGTGACAAACATCCAGCCTTACGTCTATTTTCCTATAGGGACTAGAAGAATTATATGACTAAATGCAGAACTATATTGTGTTGATTTTGCGCATACAAAGTAATGACTTAGCAGGTGACTGCTTTTTGATGCACAGTGTAATTTTGTATACGGTTGTTGAATGACAATATATCCCGTCAATGTGTTAAATGCTAATAGCATAGGGATCGGATGTTCAAGTAATGGTGCGTAGTTTGATAAATAGGGACTTGAGACCAAGTTGAGGGGTGTGTGCATTTATCTGCCTGTCACAATATTAAATACGGTATATATACAGTATAAACTGAAACTACAAATCAAAATCTGCACAGATCACCACTGATTATCTTTTTTTGAAATTGTGGCAGTATTTCTTAAACCGGGTCTGTTTCACTAATGAGATTTAGTTCTGAAGTCATTCATTATATCATTCCTAACTTTCTTAATTCTTTAAAGGAGGCCAAAATTGGTGAGTATTTGAGGAAACTAACACGCAATAGAAGCAGGATTATGTATCATCAAATTTAAAAGTGATGAGAATTTCTGATGGCAGGAAATTGATATTTAAATGAATAGGTGTATAATACATTCCAACACAGTTTTCCAACCCACTTGGTTCAGTCCAAATAAGTTTCACGTGGCTGATGCCTACACCTGCTACAAGCACCTCCCCCCACACTCAATGTGAATGTGTCTAGCGAGTAGTGACTAGTGTGTTCTCAAGCATGGCTAGATCATCATCACCACCATGCCAGCATCAGCAGCCCTGGCTGGTGTACCGGCAGCCACATCACTGCTGGAGAAGCAGGCCCATTCACTAAACATGTTTATCTTAACAGCTTGGCATGCATGAGTGAGCTCCATAAGTGAGGTGTTTTGCTCATGAATGCAGCCCTCTCTAAATACAGCAGAATGTGTGTATGAACTATTAAGAGAGTGAGATCTACGCTAGTGTTTCAATTTCACGAGCAGTCTAGTTTGATGACCAATAACAACAACAATGTAGGAGTTAGTGGCTGGTGCAGAGTCTCACTCCTTGGGACCATAGCTGAGAAGTCCCCCAGGCACTTAACACTGTAATGAATAATCAGACCTTGAATATTCATTGAGGGACCATGTGACTGCCCCTGAATGGAAAAGGGGTGTGCTGGCGAGCAACTGAGCATACTACATGTGATGTAGGTAGGTAGGACTTTAATGGTGGTTGTTATTTATGACCAGCACTAGATGCAGGTACCACACACGTCAGGACCTCAGCCAGTACAGTTTAACCCAGTCATGCATGTAGCACCCAAAACTGCCTGACAAAACCAATGACACATCAGGCTCTTCAACAAATGCAACGCTCCAAAAACAAATTCAAGAAGAAACGTTGATCAGAAGCTAACTAAAGATGCCCCATTGTGTGTTTTTTTCTCCCAAAGTATCATAGTTCCAGATGACACTTATCAATGAAATTTCAAGGCATGAATGGGCTGAGGTTGTCATTTGAATAACATCCTTCATAGCACACAAATTCTTATTTTTCAGTCAAGGACAATCACATTCTTGTCATTTTCAGCAAACAAATCAACATCCTCCTTTTTTGTGAGTGCTTGGGCATTACACCTTAATAATTAGCTATATAAGTAGACACATGATATTGCTGTGACTGTCATGAACAAATAGAGACATGATATTATCTGCCATCAATTTGTGTTGCTTTCTTCTAAGAATGTAGGGGGGGTCGTAATTTATGGAGAGCACTAGGTGCAGGTACATAAGGAAGCTGACACCAGCGGAAAGGGGAAGCATGCGCTTCATGACTTACAAAACACTGTAAGCAGACACTGCAGCAGCTAATCACATGTACTAGGCAGTACAATGTCTGTGACATGCCATTCACATCGCCTCGGGAGGGGAAGTCTGAGTGAAATCATTAGCAGGAAAAACCTCCCTGCATAAGAACCCTCATAATTAGAACTGCTGTTTACGAGCCAGCTATAACAGTGATAAAGTCTTGTACTGGGAGAGACATACATACATGTGTTTTACATGTACATATACTACACAGCAACTAGTACTAGTGTGTCTGGTGTTGATCCAGGGTCTTAGCCGATATTTGAAAACAGGGTGTCCAAATAGAGGTTTCATAGACTTTTGCGTGTCCAAAGTGTGGTACAAAATACATACTTCTAATAAGATAGACCCTATACCTTTACAGATTTTGCTTTTTTAGGCCAGTTACTGCTTTGTGTGTCTTATAAAAGTGACACTACAGCTTCTACATCTTCTATCTTCTAAGAAAAGTCATCTTCAGCAAATTCTGATATAAAATTTTGGGTGTCCAAACTGTCAAAAAACAGTGTTCTGCGTGTCCAAATGACACGCTGGACGCATTACGGCTAAGCCCCTGTGTTGATCTGTATGTAACTATCAACTACTCCTCCTCACATCGCCTCGGGGAGTGAAATCATTAGCAGGAGTAACCTCCTGCATAAGAACCCTCATAATTAGAACTGCTGTTTACGAACCAGCTATAACAGTGAAAAGGTCTGGCACTGGAAGGGACATGTGTTATGTACATGTATACTACACAGTAACTACACTAACTAGTGAGTGTGTCTGGTGTTGATCTGTGAGTAACATATCAACAACTCCTCCTCCTAGGCTGACCTGGAACTAGTTCTTGGCTATCTGGGTCAGCAAAAACCTAGCAGGGTAAACTATGCAGCAGCAGCAGCTTCCTGCACTCATGGCATGGAATAGAACAGACCAAAATACACATGCTACTAGGACTACAAACTACACCATGCAGGCAAAGTTTACACTGGCAACAACATCCATCCGTAGTATGTTATTTGGGTTAAAAGCGGCTGCTAGACTGGCTGGTCAGCAGAGCAAAGCCCCCACACCAATACTGATTACCCAGAACATGTGGAACAATAACTATGCAATACTTGCATCAAGGGTATTATACCTTTTGTTATGTAACATGTGTCATGTAATACAGTTATTGATGCATGTATACACACAACTACAAGAACCCATGTAAGTGCTTGTCCGCAGGCATAGCATGTAAAACTGACAGGTAGGCAAGTAGAAAACAAACTCACTTGCCCAACATGACAAGTTGATTTTCTCAAATTTAATCCCTGATTTATTATGTAAAATGCATCTAGATAATACTTCAAATAAACATTACGCAGGCTTTTGAAAATGGAAAATGAAAACATTCCATAATTTAACTGCATCTGGAGTTTGAAAATGGTCTACAAACTGCAATCATAACTGATCTTTAGAATAGGGTAACACATGAAAATATTTGAATTTTGAAGTGAGTGAAATATAAACATACATGTGCTAAAACATGTTCATGCTCCAGATGTGATTTGGTTAAATGGCTCAATTATAGAGATACTTCTAAAAATATATATATTTGGCTAGGCACATAAAAGCTGGTATCTACAACCATATCATAGCACACAAATCCTAAGAAGTATCCAACTGTAACCAATCCCAAGTCTGCCCCAACAGTGCAGATTTTTGGTGTCCAGACTTACCTGATAGTTCCAGTGGGTGAAGGACAGGGGCTGCAAAACGTCACCTCCTGGTGCTCTGGAATGTTGATTTTTAAAGGTGGCATTTGTTTTCGCTTTGGTGGACTGGGCAACCGCTGAGGTGGATGGATTTCATCTACCCTTGCTTGGAACACTATTTTGATGTTTGTACTAGGGAACCGCAAGACACACCTGAAACAGAAAAATAAGAATGTCTTATTGGTGTCTGTAACAGCCAAAACAGTCTAGAGTTTGTTTTTATTACAGTTACAGTCATATTTTATGAGAAAAGTAGATGGTTCAGAACTCAACCTCTTCAGATTAAATTTGAATTTTGTTTTATACCAACAATATGTACATGAATATCAGAGAAGTCGATGATACCCTGATCACACCCCAAAATGGCCTAATTACTTTCAACAATATTCCCCAGGTATAAACACATAATTCAAGAACTATTTGAAGGAAACATGATAATAAAATCCCAACAAGCAACAATCCTTCAAATACTCTGTGAATGCATGGTTTAATATCAAATGTGTTATCTTTGAAATTATCATATATATATATATATATCCAGACAACACATGAGTTGTGGGGATGAAAAGGTTAAGTGACAGCTCACAATGATAACCTGCCTGACCTGATCTCATTCACACACACATGGAGGTATCTTGATAGTATTTAGTAAAAATATTTGAATGAAAGTAGGTGTTCCTGTTCTACATGCTTTAAAAACCTTCAGAAATCTAGCTGATGAGTTATATGATCAAAGGTGTCAGACCATATGGGCACTCAAGATGCAAATGGGGTGTTTGGTATGTACAATAAGTTTACTCCTGTTATAGGTTTTAGTCTGGTTGCTCATGATCAGTCCATAGTCTCAGCCAGCAGGGTGTCTGGGCTTCTTGTGGACACCAAAACCCTCAAAAATCACCTCATAGACACCAAATATTCTTAAAATGTCAATTTATAAGCATATACTTGTTTTTTTTTCACCTTCATATGATCCCCATGGCATTCTATTTGGAAATTATGCCTTATCTTAATAAGTAAATACATAATTATAGTTGCTATCTGAGTATATTGAGGTTTCCTTGAAAAAAAGGACGCCAAAAGATTTTACAATGATCAAATTTGGACACCTAGTTTCTAGATCCTGGCTAAGACCATGTTACTCACTTATTTAATAAGTGTAAACATCAAAAAATCTTCAGTCATGGGGAACTGCCTGTCCAAAAGATGCTAAAGATGGTTAAATTATGAGTGAACTGTCAATTATGTTTTTCACTGAGCTGTCAAATGAAGTCTAAGTGATAATTGTCTTAGGCGTATACATGACAACCATCATCTGTACGTCTATTCCTAGCAATCACTGGCCAGCAGCTAGTTTTCCTAGAAAGCACTACTCTTTACTGATTGAAATATCTTATTCTGGCCTAGGGATAGCCTATTTGTTGGAGTTAAATTTAAGTACAGGTACACCATGAATAAGGAACGCCTCAAACAGAACAAAACATGTCACTCAGGGATCACTGGTATCTATCATGTAACTGATAATACACTCATTTAAACCACAACCAAAACATGACTATGACATGACTTCTTAGTATCTATCAAAATCTAGGTGAAATCCACTGATGACTTTATGACCCCCAACTGACATCATAAGTGTATTTAAGGCATGTTTTTTTCACAGCAGCTGTTAATTTAACAAAATATTAGTCAGTCATTGACTGTTAATACGTTCAAAAGCTAACATTCAGTGAGAGAAGGCTGGGGTACATGTTTATATATCCCCACGGCAAGAAGAGTTAGGGTGCCACAAGGGATATATTTAAAAACATTCACAGAATTCAGCATACCAAAAAATATGCAATAAAACTGTAATAATAAATGCAGTATTTAACAGAATTATTTGTTCACACACGGTATAAAAATACTTTGCAAGTAGTTCAGGCGAATCTACCATACCTGGATACCTCATCAATAATAAAGGTGCAATTTTTTTTTAAAACAATACAATAACACTGCTTTTTATAAGAGGAAGCACTTGCAAAAGGAGTTAGGTTGTAATCACTTTCAGACAGGGCGTGTTTAATCATTATCTTCAAAATTTGGACAATAAAGCTTATGAATGCTCTAATTAAATACACTTGGCCCTAGGCATATTTATACAACTGTGTGTGTGCTGAATCAGAAATAAGCAATGGTCACAAATCACAGTATATTCAGGTTTTTTTTCTATAAAATGAGAAAATGTGTTGCATTTCCTAGCATATTTAAATTATTTATTGAAATAATAACTTTCAATCACTTGCCTGAAATTGGCATTTCCAGATATGTCAGGCAAAAACTAGGAGTGTAATTGATACCAAGGAATCGAATGAATCGCCGATCCCTTGGAAAAGATCGCTATAAAATCTCATAGCGATCATTCCGATTCTGGAATCAGCAAAATGTTGATACTAATTGACACTTACTTTGCCATCTCATTGCAATGAAATAAGATGACAAAGTAATGAGACAACACCAGTCAGTAGCTTAGTGTGCTAGTTCATCTAATCTACTACCTAAAAAAGAAAGTATAGCATGTGAATGATAAAACAGTGTATACGTCGGTAGGAATCGGAAAGAATCAAGATTTTTATTTTACTGATTCCGATTCCAAACTTTGGATACCGATCACACTCAGGACTAGCAAAAACCTTTGGGGATCTCTTCTGTGCAATAATTCTTGCAGGCCATAGCCATTAACATTTGTGTGCATACAATCAAGTAGAATTTCACTAAATGAGACATGTTAGTTTTCAGTGGTCATTGCTCATGTACAGTAGGTACTGGGATCTTAAAGGCAATCATACTATGTAAGCTTAGCCTTAGCCAGCAGGGTGTCTAGCCAGTCTAGGTCTCATTTGGACACCCTAACCCTCAAATCAAAACATCTTCCTGAGAGAGAGAGAGAGAGGAACAGAAGATTTTTTGAGGGGAGGAGTCAAATTATTTTACCCCATAAGATTAGATATGATTCCTGGCATGGGGCGTGTGTCAATTTTTTGATTATCTTCTGTTCCTCCACCCCCACTTCTAAATGGAGAGGCCTAGTTAATACATATACATTTGCGGCTGAAATCAAAGTATATAAGTATATAATGGTCTGACTCTCCCTCGAAAATTAGGACAAACAAAAATATTAGAATTGCCAATGCTGGACACCCAGTAATGAGTTTCTAAATCCTGGCTAAGATCCTGAGCACTACCAAGGTTGTTCATTTCTCAATTCTGGCTATGAGTACTTCACCCATCCATGCTGAGATATGCAATTGTATATAGATTGCATGCATGTTGTAATTTGAAGATAAGTTATTTCAAGGAAAAGTTGTGAGACCGGATCGCTTTTACACACTGATATCTTTGGGGAAATTTTAGAATGAAGCAAGATTGCTGATTTCCTTACATGTAAATCACAACTATTCTGAAACAAATCAGACAAAGATAATCTCATCTGCACCCCTTCAGCAAAATATATCAAATAGATAATTTAACAATAATTAAAGCAAATCTAAAGCAAAATTCACCCTTGGATTAAATCAGACATTTTAAATATATGTGACATTTCCTAATTTGGAGAAAACCTGATTTTCTTAAAGAGGTATACCTTTCAACCTGAGTAAGTCTGTTTTGATCTATAAGATTTTATCTAATAAGCTAGGCCTAAACAGAACACCCATGAAATTTTGAGCACAACATTTTAAGGGCCTCTACAACCCAAATAGTTTAAAATGCATGCAAATGATCAGTGTTGATCATTTGTAGACCGACTAAACAGTTGGTGATCAAAATGACACATTTTAAGCGTGTTAGGATCTAAATGGTTCAGGTTTCACTTCCTAATGGACTGACTATCCCACAGTCTGACTCTGAGAGGATAGACATTCACAGATCCAAGTATTTACATTTCAAAACAAACTTTATCACTAACCAGTTACCATACTGACCAGGAACTTTAAATACCTTAGTCAGTGTAACAAGTGAAGAAATCTAAACCAATTCAAATCTTATTGTTTATAATTGCAATTTATGCAGGATTGCAATCAACAATATGCACATGCTTAGCAAACTGTAGTGAAGTATGTGTGCAGTTACTGCATCCAGGCTCCTTACCATAGATCCTGATGACCTTGTTTTGTTTACAAATACACACGACCATCCGAGACCGGCTACCACACCTACGCGATCCGCCAACTTCACTGTCAGCAATTTAAGACGTTGGTTGACAACAGTGACACAACATAACGACACAAGATGTGCGATTAGTGGGAGTAACAACTGTACAGATGTGAAAATCACATACATACCAGCTATGTTACTTATCAACATGTTTACATAGCCGCCATATTGTCAAGAGCACATGGTTGCTGACACATAGTTGTTTTCAATCAAATAAAAATAAAGAAGACATTACCGACGAAAAAAACTTTGACGCCACCACTGATATAGGGAAGTTTAATACTATTGGGTAAACATGAAAGATCACTGTATGTGTCTGACAGAGAACACGTGGTCTGCGCTGGCAAATTTTGTTAGCAACAGGGGTGTACTTACGTTCGAGGTAACTGCAGTGGTGGTGCTCCTTTCCGTTGAAATACACCATCTACAAACACGCCATTCTTCCCTGTACACGTCATGAAGAAATTTTGACTTTCAAAGTAAATTTCAATATGATTCCTAGAGATGAAACTGGAGTGACCCATATTTACATCGACTTCACCCTTGCTGCTATTGCGACCAATCACAATTCGATTTTGTCGCATAAGATACTCGAAGTCTCTGCCTTCTAGCTTTGCAATAGCTGTTCCTTTGTCCTCTGAACTCCATGATACTCTTGACGGACTAGCTGGTGCCGACTTTAGGGCTAAAAGAGCCCATGCGTCGTTATCCGACGGCTTTTGTGCGAAGGTAGACATTTGGTTTGCAAACACACCAAAATGGCTGCCGTAAGGACCAAAACAAGGTCTACCCTGATCCCGGCTGTTTACAAGCGCACTGCTCCCACAATGCATCTCGCTACAACACGCGGTCTCGATTGCTTGCAGCGCCATCTATTTCTTCATGGTAAAGGTCAGGGGTCATATGCTGCGCGGGAATCACACTTGTTCAAAGCAACATCAAGGATGCAGTGTGTCTCAGATTTGATAGCCTTATAAGACATCGCATTGTTATCTTGTAAACAAATCTTGGATCAAATTAAAATTCAAAATGAATTGCAGATGAAAATGAGATGTTTGCATACTGATGCAAATGGAACAATTTTTAAATTGATTTACATGTTTACACATTTTATCTGAATTTGATAAATTGGAATTTAGAACCTTGCTTAGCCTTAGATATAAGAAAAAAATGTATTTTATAAATTTCTTGTATTCATTTTTGTAAATCATTTTGATTAAATAAAAAAATTGATTCCGTAAATGAATCCTAAATTTCCTTTAAAGCAATTGAATTGTGAAAATAATTTTTGATTGATTGATTGATTGATTTTATTTAGGTATAAAAATGTACATTTCCAATACAAGGTAAAACAATATAAATAAGACATAGTTTCAGTGTCAGAGGTTATATATGGCATAACTATACCTCGGATAGTAGCACTTTAAGTGTCCTGCCAGTGCACTTATTTCCAAAGTGGTCCGGGCATGATATATCACAGGCAAGACTGACACATATCACAGCAATGTCTACTTTGGCAACAATGGCTTACCATATCAATTTAATATATATAGATGGCTTCTCCCTCATTTGCAACACACTCCATACGATACTTCTTTACCTCTATTTTAAAATTCCCTTTTGTTATTCAATGTTTGATATGATCAGGAAAGTTATTCCAGTTTTTGGCACCGACAAATGAGAATGAATACCTCCCAGCCGAGTTAACTCCAGGAACAATAAAATTGTGCCCGCACCCTCTTGTTTGATAGTGATGTTGATTTTGAACACGCTCAAACTGTTCGGAAAGATGTGATGGAGCAGTGTTATTTTATAATGGTAAACTAGTCTTAACCCATTCACAAACCAAGAGCGGTCAAAAGAGGCCGGATGATTTTGGAAATATTTTACTTGCCAAAGCATTTTCTTGAAAACATTTGAAGGAGGAATATCGATCAGAATCCTAGCAACAACTCTCCTTAAAATAGTTTGTCAAGCTTCGCTTTATTTACAAGTTATTTTCAAAAGTATCACTATGAGAGTAGCAGACGATATCATTATTATTATCATTAGTAGTATTAGTATTATTAATAGTATTAACTCCCGTGAATCTTTAGGGATGTGGTCAAATCACTGAGTGTAACAGTGATATGACCAAATCCCTGAAAGTTTTAGGGATTTGACTAAATCCCTGGTATGACTATCTTATTGTAACACACACACACACACACATATCATGCAAATATCATGAGGAAATACTATTGGTTTATTCTGTTCCATATTAGACTATATACATGTATAACTTGATGTATTGATTTAGTGTAGCGTATTGGCCATATGGTCTCACGATTTAAAAGGATCTGTAGGCGGAATTTAAAATCATAAAACTATTCTTTTCACTTTAGGAAAATAAAAAAGATGCAATACTTTATTATCAATGCACATTTTCTCCCTTGATTAGTTAAATTACTTGCAAGCTTGAACTCATGATTGAGCTGAGATCCGGGGGGCGGGGGGGGGGGGGGGGGGGGCACTTGGGTATTTAGGGGGGCGCATACGTTCATTATCAAAATTAAAAAATACCCCTAAAGCACTGATTTCTGGCCCAAAAAGCCCCCATATCTTGATAAAAACACTGACGTTTTCCACTATATAAACACCCCTTCGTTTATCAAAACACTGACATTGGATGAACGGGAACACGTATTTTAACTTTAGATTTCATAATCCTCTGCGTGTTTAGCAGCAGCATGTGATGACAGCATACTCGGAAGCCCAGTCACTTCGGGAGTCACTCGGCGTCACAGCCGCGTATATTTCGTGGATTGTAAGGGGATTTTCACCTCAATAATTCGTACCTAGGTGCGAAAAAGTACCCTTCTTTTACAAAATCGCGGACATGCGGAGGTCTTAAAAAAAGAACCCTTCTTCCACGAAATATGTAACGAAGGTGCGGCCCCACTTTGTACCTGAGTGCCCCCCCCCCCCCCCCCCCCCTCACCCTCACCCTGGGGCTGAGATCTTGACAGCCTTCATTCAACGCTTGGGTAACACGCTGCCACCTTTTGCCGAAAAAAGGTACTATTCTCTAAAGCCCCATTGATTAGTGTATTGTAAGTTGTTGCATTGAGACAAAATAAAAATAAAATCCCTTTATTGAGAAATGGGAGCTGATGAAAATCCACCCCGTTAAAGGGAAATAAATTCCCTCTGAGGAGTGATACATAGCAAAAAATATAATCAATATTAATATAATAATCTCTTCCTCTTTTTCTTGCATGTACCGGTATGTACATGTTTCTTAGACACTGGGCTAGAATTCAAGACGCTCTAGCTTTTTGGTAGTTAAACAGAGATTAGAACTGAAGACAGTCAACCCCTACCCCCACTTCTCGTGGGTAGGTGATCAGCTTTTGTCTCTAGAGTTTAGTGAGATTGAACTATTACTTCTCCACCTGTATGTATGTATGTATGTATGTATGCAATGCATGTATGTATTTATTTATTTAGGGGTGTATATATGTAAGAGTAATCAGTGGGTCATAGCACATTAACTCACACCCATTGGAGACTATTTTGACAGGAAATAACTAGCCAATACCTTTCTTCAAGTTCATGTTGCGATCATAAATAGTATAGATAGACCATGCCAAGGACAGCTATAAAACTTCCATTTGCACTTCATTAAGGAGGTGTACTTTTTTTCAAGGATATGTGATAGAATATCAGGCTCATCATTAAGAGCTACAAAACCAGACCCATCAGGAATGCCCCTCAATTTTGCAAACATGTCACCTCTCTCATTCTAAGTGGAGGGACACTGGAAGAGAAGGTGCCTAACATCATCATCAGCAGATAGATCACAAAGAGGGCATTGTCTAGCAGTTTTTAAGTCTCGCATCGTCCTACCTTAACAAACTCGCATTACAAATAAGTTTGGCCACCCCTTCACACTTTTCAACCCTCTGCCGTTATCGGTCCGACAACCACCACCAATTTAGATAGACCGGCCCAGTAAGGACTCCACTTAACAAATCCAGGGTTTTAAGCAACAATTTCTGAAGGCACCAATAAGTATCAACAAGAGATCAGGCTCTTTCCCATACCCTTTTCTTCCATACTGAGTTTTCATATGTATGGCCCAGCTCAAGCATATTATGAACTTCAGCTAACAAAGGGAAAAAACCCAGCAGTATTCAATAAATCTAACACTATATACACTCCAATTATCATCTCATTCATGATCGTTCGATTTATTGAAAAAACGTAGAATGCGCTCTGTGAAAATTTTTCTAAGGTATACCTTTGTTATCTATAAGACCATAATCGACCTTATAAACAGGAGCTTCTTAATTTATGTCATTCTAGGAGTATCTATCCTAGAGCAAAATAGCTCCAAACGTTAGGGGTTCAGGAATACAACTATTGTACATGGCTATAATTCTTCAACTCACTTAATTCTTGCATTGTTCAGCCTCCAAAGCTCACATCCAAAAGGTGTAGTAGGCACTACCAGCGACCAAACAATTATTGAGCATGTGGCCATATTCAGATCATTGTAATGTATACCAGAGACTGCATTAAGTGACCTTCAAGCTTTTGCGAAGCGCTCCTCAATATTATTCTCAAAAATATAGGCTTTTACACCAACATGATCGTACTCAACTTGTTCGTTGACCTTATGCTGTCCAAGTTAAAAGGATATATCCTTAACATTAATATGTCTATTCATACTTGCATTCTAACCTAAAACGAGGACACCACTCATCTTAACGTCAAACTCATAACGTCAAGTACACGTACCATGTCCATACACCACTTCCATAGATCTATCCAGAGAGGGCCCTGTTGAAAGAAGTATTGGGAGGGCAGTACAGATAGAGAAGGGGGAAGGCAAGTGTTGCCTGCTTGGCACGCAAAATGACGCAGGGGAGTAGAAAATGACACAGTAGTTAGGATCCGTTTGCCAAATAAGTGAGTGGTAGGCGCACAAATATAGGCCCATAGTACAGATTAGAAGAGGTGGAAGGCGCAGGTGCAGCACTGCTTCAACCCTCCCCCTCCCTCCCGAATTATTTTTTAAATATGACTCTAAAAGCACAATGCTTTTCTGGGATATGCGATTTTTGACCGAACAGCATCACGCATGTGGTCTGCTAACATATTCAACGTGATATGCAGAATCGATTATTTCTTTCAGGACTAAACAGCTAAGTAGCCGTGCCTAACATGTCTAGTAAGAACTTGTTATATAGCCAAACTGCACCTGGACATTTTTATCAATTCCCCCCCAAATTTCGATAGGCCCCAAATTGCTGTTAAAGATACGTGCTGTCAATGTCACGCTGGCTAGCCCATATCGCCAACCAGCAGTAGATTAGCCGTATGTCTTTACGAAAAATTTATGAGCGCCAAAACATCCGAAAACACTTTTTTGATCTACAGACCAAGTCCCCTTGCTGATGGACAAACAATACTGATTTTTAATAGCGATACGCCTTTGTGTTATTAACTTTACAGTCGCAAAGTGGAAAAATTTCAACTGTAGGAGTCTGCTTTGAAGACGTTCAGGACATAGTATTTGCGAACCTTTCACTTTTACGGGATCTACGCACTTCGGGTATGAACAATGTGTCAAGCCTCTGTTTACACATCAGGCAGCATGTAGCCAATTCGTCAGCATAGCAAAGGGGTGTACTCGGTGTCATATAAATATTACAGCACACGTTTAAGTCCCGTAATTCCGTCGAGGGGAGTTTATAGAAATAGTGTATTTGATAAGAGACATGTATATATTCCTCTTTGGTAAATCCTACCACAGCAGAGCCTATAAAAGTCAGATACCTGTCCTTGAACTTGTACACAACACATACAATCCGCGTAACATCTGTATAAGGGTACCAAGTTTTCCCTGGGATACCCAGATAGGGCCCCATTGAAAGAGTTACTGGGAGGACAGTATAATTACAGAGAAGGGGGATGGCAAGTGTTGCGGCAGGGCGCTTAGGGCCGCAGGATGAATAAAAAATGTCAGTGTATTAAGGATTCCTGCGCCCTAAAAGTGAGTGGCAGGCGCACAGATCCATGCCCATAGTACAGGTGGAAGGTGCATGAATAGGGCACTGATCAACACGTGGAGACGTGTGAAAGGGCAGATAGAAGATGAATGAGTGGAAGTTGCATAAAGTAATAGTCATGTGCAGCAAGTGTGCATGCAAGTGACAATACCAACATCATAGGAAACTTAATTAAGGGAACATTTCCTTCATCAACATATACAAATTAATACTTACACCCATTTAACTATATATTTTCTTGAAGAAATTCTCAACTTTATCACTTTGGTTAATTTTTCTGTTGTAAGCAACAAGCTGACCACTTCACAGATCTCATGTGAAGGCTAGGTACTACTTGCACCCATTAAACTATATATATTTCTTGAAGAAATTCTCAACTTTATAACTTCAGTTATTTTCTGTGTTTACTTCATGTAACACAACTGTGGAAATGTTTAGTATAATGCACAGATAAAAGATCGTTTTTAGTCAGGGCCCGACACAAAGTCATCAACCCTTATAGCAAATGGCAATTCAGGCAGACTTCTTTTCTGGGATCAGCGGTTTTGACCAACAATTCAGTTTAGTAAAAGTAAAGTAAAACAATAACGAAAATAAAGAAAACATTATATTGAGTAGGAAATATTTCTAAGTGCTACCTGTAGCACTTGGCAGCTTAAAATAAACTGTAGAAAGTAGCAGCCTGGTTGAATCCATCCTGCGACCCCTGAACTGCTAGACAAGTGCGCTACATTTATGCCATTGCGCCTTATATGCCACTTCGCCACGTGAAAAGAGAATTATCTCGTAACTCCATTTGGGATCGTGCCTAGCCACTTTTTTTTAATTACCCCCCAAATTTAGATACGGTTCAAATATGAATTTGATCTCCCCCCCTTCAGGCCAGCCCCTTGTCATTTGAATATGTGCTTCCATAATCATATGCCGCTGTCTAACTAAGGCAGAAACAACCGGCAGATCGCTGCAATGTCGTTAAAAACCAATTACAAGCGCCAAAACAACTGAAAATTTGTTTTTCATCTACCAACCTAATCTCTTTGCAAATAAAGAAACAATAGTAATTCTACCTATGTGCCCTCACATGTCAATATTTTGTGGCATCGCTGTCAAATTTTTCTTACTTTAGGAACTTGCTCTGGATAGGTTCAGGTAACCACATTTGCGAGCGTTACACTTTTTACAGTGCTACGCGCCTCGGGTATGAACATTTCGTGTGGATCATACAAATGCTTAAACAAGCCATCTATCCATACAGTATCAAAAGCCTTATCTATGTCAAAGAAGGCCACAGAACATATATCGTTACTTCCGTTGGTGAAGCTGTGGTCTCCTACAAGAAATCTGTATGGATCCGACTGACACTTTTTGCAAGCTCCCTGTAGATCAGAAATAACATTTTTATCTACCCACCATGCCTTGAGTCTCTGTTTCAATTTTTCTTAAGTTGAGAAAAGAGTAATCCCCAGAAAACTATTAGGCCCAATTTTACCAAGCAAGTCTACATAGACCAGGTTTAAGTGCTGGGACTGGTCTTGAAGTTACCACACTTAGACCTTGTCTACGTAGACCAGTACCAAGTCAGAATCCGGTTTTGCTTAGAGGTAACAAGTATGGTAACAAGGGGCCTGGCCCTAAGTAGCTGGCGCAGAAGTTAAACCCGTACTAAGTTCTGTGCTTCACCACACTTAATCTATTTTGTATCCCAAGTTGGGATTCCTAACACACAATGCCAACTACAGGGTGAATTGTCTCTATTTAGGTTGTATGGTGCAAATCATGGCTCCATGAATGAGAAAGTGGTCAATTTCTCACGAGAAGAACTATTTCTTCTTCTACCTTTATTAGAAAAACATGCTGCCATAATTGAGGACAAGAGGAATAGTGCCTCTTCTATAAAACTCAAAAGGGAAGCTTGGGACACATGTGCAAGAAAGTTTAATAGCAATTATGCTCACAGAAAGGAAGGAGATCTTAAGAGTATCAAAAGTCTATGGAAGAGACTGAATATTAAGTCAAAGGAGGTAATGGCAAAATGGAGACGTGAGAGCACACAGACTGATGGAGGAGAAAAGCCAAGGAAGCCAGAAGAAATTCCAAAAAGGGAGACGCCATCCTCAAAGAAGACCTAACTTCTATAACAAATCCATTTGATGATGATGGATTTGTAGGTCTGAGGTATGTTTGAGTTTTATTCAATTATGAATAATTTTCAAATGTATATTCTATTATTTGCTATATCAAGGTACATTTTCACACCGGAGTCTCAACCATAATTAAGTATGACTCCTGCCCTGGTATGTTAGAAAGTAAACTTGCCAATTTCAACCAAATTATTTGAACCCTATCACATCTGGAGCCTACACATGTATGGCATTACTACTATGCCAAAGGGATGTTGTCAGAAATAATTGACTAAAAATTGTTGCTCATGAGGGGATGAACAATTTTTCTTCAAATATATTTCTGACAGTAAATAATATGAGTTATGGACTAAGTAGTCACACCAGGTGAAGTCGTGAAAAAGGGTCAAGTATCTCTGAAGGGGATGAGGGAAATATTAAAGTGATACCATGCAATATCTTATTTTGTGAGTATATATCATTCCTTAAATGTTGTTTTGCTATATTCCTTAATAACTCAAATATTCATGTTTAACCACTGGATCACTGTTCTATCTACGGTTCCTATCATTTAGGTTTGTTTTTTTCAGAAAATATTAAAAATAAGCAAAGGATATATTTGTGATATTTATCTTTTCAGCTTCACATTCCCTGATATTGATGCTGAAATCAACATATTTCAATGTGCTAGAAGCCCTAAGTAATGGTGGACTTTTGATGAGGTAACCAATGAGTCAATTGAGCAAATCGCAATATCAGGAACATCATCGCCAAAGTATTCGAGGGAATCTCCCAATTAAAAAAGTAAATAAAACCAGAAACCCCAGGTCTCAGTAGAGGATGAGTACCTTCTCCCCAAGAAAAAGAACATAAAATAAAAAATAAAAAAATAAAACTGGATAAGAAAAATACTGAGCTCCAGCTTAAGAACAGAAACTCAAACATCTTGCAGGAGAGCACAGAATTCAACAGAAACAAATAGCAAATCTGAATAATTAAGATGAGATTCTAGAAATCCATAGATCTATTCTTTCTATTCAAGAGTTGTTTACGCATATCAAGAATAACAAACATTTTTTTGGTAAGAACAGTATCATGATTACATTTGCTCAATGCACAAAAAGAAGTAAACTTGTGATCAGTGAATTCCCCAATGTATTTTTCATTGTAAAATAAAAGCAAGTTATAGTCTAGTAATCTTAACTATTCAATTGTAGTTATTGTTTTTAAAATGTATACCATGCCTTGTTATAAAATACTCTCAACCCATTCACATTTAGAGCACATACTTGCTCATGCATATGGATAACTCGAAAGTAAATTATTATGGTATGTATTTGACTGAAAGTTATTTACACTCCATCTTGAAATATTGCTATATTTTGTGATTTAAAGTTAAAGTTGTCAAACCATGTGCAAACTCCAGATGTAAATAGATTTATACCACTATTCATGTGGGTATATACTGCATCATTGTCGCCGTTCACACAATAATTTTTGGTATATGTTAGCACATTTTCGAGAAAGTATTTGACTTAATGATTGGTTAAAACCAATGTGACTGAATCTTGTTTGATTTATTTTCCTCTGCAAATGAAAGTTGAAAACTTTCAAGAAAAATCCTGTGTGCAGTTCTGTTTTTGAGGCAAAATTGGTAATTTGATTAATGCAAAATGCATGTTCACATATGCATGTCTGAAAGCTAGGCATTGTCCACTGAGTTAGTTGGTTGTTGATCCTCAATGATATCCTCTTCTTCAAAGTGTGAATCACCTGAAAAAATTACACTGTATAATTTATCTCATCTCTGGAAATAGCTATTTTGTACTCTCATTATCATTTATGCCAGTTGTTATTTTAATCAAGCACGAATAACAACCTAAATCTTGTTATAACTAAGATGCTTATAACCTTTCCCTTATTAGTATCATCCAAAGAAAGTGCTATATGGTACTATACTTTATAACAGGAATTTTTACATTTACAGCTTGCTTCATGGTACAATTGGTTAAATAAAGCCAGACATGCCTTCATACCAGCTTAATACTACAAATAGTGGATCAAGTTTAAGAAATATACAGTTTGAAACGAGAATGTAATGGCTGTTCCATTTTAAAGTGTGGGAGGGAGGGGGGTGGGGGGTCAGAAGATTTATAAGGGGGAGAGGGGGAGAATTCTGAATTATTATACCCCCTTCCAATGGAATGACCTTAATGCAATCTTGGTGACCGCCATTTTGATTTAGTGTTGGATGCTATTATGCACAAGTTGATACAGCAATTAGATAAATCTATTCCACTAGGAATTGATGTAGTGTGGCATTATGAAAAATGTGAATTTGAAATGAAAATGATGATGACTTTGATTGGTGATGATCAGTACAAGATAACCATAAAATTGATGGTTATTGATAAATATCAATTTGTGCAAGGAGGGGTTGTTGTGCTGGTGTTTGAGGATTGCGAAAAGGAGGGAGTAGGTAGAGAGTGCATCTGTAACCAAGGGGGATTCCCGCAATATCCCTCTAAATAGATCATTTTGTTGTCACAAACGGCTTGTGTGTTGATTAATGGCCACCCTTTTCAATTGATATAGCGACCAGCATCATTGGTGATTTGATCCTGGTGTGTTTGCAGTCAATTGCACCAATAATGCCAGACATGTTGCAACGTTGAAAGAAAGATACCTCTGTTTCGTCCTAGCAATAGCAGATGTGACCCGATTCACAATACGACAAGCTGTTGAAGGGGACACACCAAAAAGATTTTCACAAACTCTTTGAAGAGATCCTGTAACACAGAAGCGTAAACCCAATAACACTGGAAAATAAAGCTCATACAGTTTCAAGATCTTCTTCTATGTGAGCAATAAGTTTGAAACTGTTCCCCTTGTTTGCCTAAAACGTTGGCGAAAATCCACATTGTCATACATATCTATTAAGTGGTTATTCCTGTCCCTGAATATCTCTTTGCAGGCCCTCCTTCCTCCAGCCTTTCCAACTTGCTCTAAATCTATCAGGTCATCCATATTTCTCAACAACATAAACCTCACCACTAAACCACCCCCTACCCTAGTCTAGTTGTGACTACACTTGTTAAGATACTTAGACCAGTCCTACAAATTAAACAACTCAAGCGAAATCTTAAAAGTTGTTACCAAACTTATTACTGCACTTGTGACCAGACTTAGACCACTGGTTTAACCCTCCTTAGCGAAACCTGACTTAATACCATACTTGTGACCAGGTCTCCTTGTTACCAACCTGCTTAGACCCTGCAAGGGGCACACCTTATGGTGTGCAATAGGAGTTGGCACCTCCCGGGAACCCTAAGCTGGTGGCCATCCTGCTCGCCTTATAAATATAGGGAATGCTTGTATCTGTCTATGGATACCTTGCATCTAATTATCCCTTGGTCTTCTTTGGATCTAAAGATTCTGCTCTTACTCTACCTCTTTTTCTTCTTTCACCTAGAATAATTGTGCTTTGTCATTATTCTTCAACAATGACAAAGGACCACTTTTTGATAGTATCTTATGGCACTAAATGAACTCTGTGTCGACGTGCCTTTAAACATTAATTCATTCCAACATACTTAGTGACATTGGGCCTTAGGGTCCAGGATAGGTAGATTCTTTTCCTTAAAAAAAGAGGAACCTGAACCCCTACTCTGAAGTATCGTGGAGTATATATACTCCTTATTTCTAATAAGATTTGCCACAATGTGAAGAAAATGCACTGTTGTGTTGTCATGTGATCACTCTCTTTCCCCTCGCGAGCAGGCTCGCAAAATAATCAATGAATTGGCGCACGAACGTCTACCACACTGATAGTGGTGCAGAAATATGTTAACGCTAGCAAGTATCTGTAATTCACTTGAAATAGTCTTTTCGTTTTGCTATTAACAAAATGTGATGAACGCCCATACTCCTTTGTCACACTGGAGTTTATTGATGACAAACTATCTCATATTTTGGACTAAACATAAGTTGAACAAAAGGTACAGCTTGGTATGATTAGTATACTTTGGATACTGTACATCTGGAAATAAGTGTGTGTGTGTAATTAGTGCGTTTTTATGCGCCACACGAGATGCACCCTTTTTTTAAGACGCCAAAAATCCATAAGATTAGTTCAGTATTCAACCGCTAGGTGACGCCATATACATTGTATTGAAAGGAAGCAAATTCATTTCAACAGTGTTCAGGCGTGGGAAGGTGGAGAATGATTAATATAAAACAGCTAGAATACTAAAATGTTAATTTATATTAAGAAAGATATTATTATTCACTCGGATTGCAAAATATACTTAATCTAACAATGTAACTATTGAAGGCATTTTTAAAAATGGTGTGTAGCAAGGTGACCCCACTAGGTCACTGGCGCAGAGATAGTGGCCAGTTCATTATCTATGACAACTAGCCTTAAAATAGGTTTGTTTGTAAGTTCACCAAGGTTTCTAGGTCACTGGCTGGAGCAAGTGACCGGTCCAGTCAGTTAGCCATGACAACCAGCCTTAAAATAGCTTTGTTTGTAAGTTCATCAAGCTTTCTAGGTCACTGGCTGCAGCAAGTGACCGGTCTGGTCCGGTCAGGTTGCCATGACAACCAGCCTTAGAAGTTAGAATAGCAGTGGTTGTACTCAAGCAAAGCATTGAATACCCTGGGTAGTTTAGTTTCGAAGGTGAACAATAGATGGCACTTCTGAAATGGTGATAAACGCAAAAATAAGATGTAAAAAAAATCTGGAAATGAAAAAAACGCAAAAATTTATGACGCACTTATTACCAGATTTACAGTATAACAGAGAATGTATTACCAACCCTCATGTTCGCCATGATGCAGTTCAAAGACGAGTATTGTATTGTATGTTTATTTACTGAGTGAGTAATACACAGAATCATACGTTGTACAATATTTTTCCAAATAAATACAAACAATATAACACATAAATAAACACATAATAAACCAAAACTATAACTGCACGAACATAAGAAAAACAAAAAAGTTTAGTCAAAATTCTTGTTAAGGTTGATCTAGTCTCTTAACTTCAGACTATACCTCACATAGTTAGGTTTCATTTATTAATCTGATGCGCTACCTTAAGTTTTCTTGAGTTGATGACTACTAGTATGTGTATCTAATAGCGCCTATTCATGCCTTCCATTTACAATCGCTACAGTTGTCTAATGTTCCCAGAGCTGTACAACTACCTAGAGATCATCTAAGGGTTACCCTGTAAGTGTGGGGGCACCTCTTATATTTTTTTACTGTAAGAAATTCTTGTAAAAAAGGCTAAGCGGACATTTTGAAGCAATATGAAAGACCTTAAGACCAACCCACATCGCGATATTTAGAGAAATGTAAGACAGGGCACTGGCTTTAAGACTACATTAACGGTTCAACGACAATTAGACCTTTCTAGTTCCTCAGCTCGCCACCAGAGGTGTCTCAAATAAGCGAATGTGTATTTAATTGTATTTTGAGTTTTGCGGTTAACCAAAGCTTATTTTGTATTCTTGCGCAAGAAAGAAACTGGCTCTGGTCCCTAGGTATTCGCAATGTGTTGTTTGAAGTGGTCATGGATAAAATACTGAAGATACATTTCACCAGATTCCAATTTTCCTAGTCTAATTCCATGAACAGAAGGTCACAGGTATTTATGACGCCATTAGTGAAACAGCCTTTTATTAGTTAACCGTAAATCTTTCGGGGCACAATGGTAGCACAACATTGGGTGCTTAGCTTTAGATCATTGTTTGTTGTTGGTTGTTAGGATTATCGTCGCTTTCAACAGCTTAGTTCTCATAGCGACATAATGGCATTCTGTCACAGAGCATTAGCGTATACGTGGCAGGGGCAAACCTTTCACGAAGAGGCTGTACCAATAGCTGGGTCGTCTAACTCTGAGAGGTTGCGTTTGGGTCTGTTGGACTTTGCGTCGCTTACTACAGCTTAGGACAAATTGCAACGAAACAGAAATCCAAAAGCCAAGAGAAACTCAGTTCTCTTTAAGAATAGCCCCTATAGGCCTTCCAGTTGCAAAGCCACCATAGACAGCTCTTCACAATGCCGCACATTTCTACAGCGAGCAGGCCAACCCCGTAATAAGGATTCAGCGGAATTTGGGCCTGATATCAAAAGCTTGAAAGCCCGGCGTCAAAATGTAAAATGTTTGAGTTAAACTGTTACTGTGTTGGCATGTATCACACACACTGCATTTGTTAGTCAGTATTCTGTCCTATAACTACTGATTCCATTCAAGATGTGATAGTCACTTGGAAACTTTTTGAAGTATGTAAGGCCACTTTTAATTTCCTGTTTTTTCCTCGTTGATTTTGTTCCCCTCATTGAAAAAAAGTTAAAGAAAGTTGAAAAGTTATTCATCAAAAGCTATATTTGTGTATGTTTTATAATAGAAAAAAGATAATGGTATAAACCATCCAACTATATGGAAGATACCTGTATTCGTACCCTACAGAATGTATGCATGTGTTTCTGACGATAAACAATTGTGTTTTAGCTTGTATAACTGGCTTTTCAGTTGTTGTTTTTAGCTCCCTCGCACATTGACTTTGTGAGAAAGATCTTCCTAAAACATGGAAAAGTGGCCTAATTACTAAACATACTCTCGCATGCTATTATTGCTGTGGTGCAACAGCTTTTAACCCTTTCAATGCTAAAGCTCAAAGATACAAATATTTTTGAAAACTAATTAATCCCTGTCATATTGGTATTTATTGGAAAGCTCTTGCCGAGTACTCTCAGATGAGTACCCAATTTGCCAGGGTTTCGGTCATCGTTCAGGTTTTTTGCATTTTTTTGCGTTGGCCAAATTAGTCACCAGCAGCAAAAGGGTTAAAATGCATGGTACTAATCTCGTCCTTTACGTCACAGCCATTTGTGTACTGTAGTTGTGGGAATGTGCCACTGGCGAGATTAGAGTCTGGGTTTGTTCTCATCTTCACCTTTCCTGCCATAAATAATGCGTCGGAATCCAATCCCAGTTCATTGATAACTTTCTCACTTGTCACAACTCTGATACGAACTTTGGAAATGGTGAGACGTCGCAAGGGTACTCGTGCGGTTATGGCAATGGCATGTCTCCTACTATTTCTCTTAATCCATTAATGCTTACAGCAGCCAAAACCATCCTGACAATTTTGATGAAATCTTGCAGGCAAAAGCAACGTTAGGAAAATATTCAATGGAGAAATGTTAATCAGGATATTCCCAAACAACTCGCGCACACATATTTTGTAAAGTCATTGTCAATTCGAAAGTTATCTTCGAAAGTATTTTACATCCAGACGGCAATTGCTGTCCAGAGGAACTTCTGGGCATCAATGGGCTAAAGATGCACTGAAAGTGATGGATCAGAAGTGAAAATATTCCCGTTCTGTGACGGTGTGTTTTTCTTTTGTCGAGAAAACATTGAGACCAGTTCCTGTCTGAAGTTACTCCCGGCTAGACAGTAGAGCAGGAAGTTAATGGAACTGTTCATGTAGATGGCCAGATAGGAGACATCTCCTAAAAATTCATACCTAGCTACACGTTCAGGGTGTGCGTCTGTTTTTAGCGTGTCCTCTCCTAAAATGTAAACCAAGTAAGGAGTCGAACAGGCTATAAAAACAAAGCTGACGGTGAGAAGAAGAAGAGTTGTTCTTCCCAACCTGCCGCTAGATGTCGCCACCTTACACGCATGCTCAGATAGGCGGCGAGTCCTAAGCCGGTGTTGCCTGCACAGTTTATAGATGACTGCAGCATTGCTTATACCAAGGATGCTGTACGGTGCAAGATGGGCCACAGCAAATTCAATCCAAGGCCATACGGTCATCAAAAAGTCATTGCTATCACGACCATTGGCTACGCACTCAAAGATAGGGTTCCCATCCATGGTCTTATTCAAATACTTAGGGCGAAGTTCCATCGTGAAGAAGATATGAAAGTTATAACATAGCAATATTAGAAATATCACACATGTGGCTATTCGTGATATCTTAAGTGAGCACCAGGATTTTGATTTCAATGGTGACCACACTATGATGAGCCTCTGTACGGTCACTGCCACCAATATCCACGCTGACATGTATTTACTCAAATACTGTAGAAATGTCTGGAACTTGCAGGAAAAGCTCGAAAGCGCAGTGGTATCAATTTTGAAGGCATAGTCGCACCATATTTCTGGCAGGCCCGCATCGATGAGTATTGTATCGAACACAGCTAGAGTTATGAGAAATACTGAGATTGGGGAATCCCTGAGAGATCCTCGCCTTAATACAGCAATAGAGAGAAGATTGCCAACATTTCCCACCAAGAAAAACAAGGGCGACAGCACGAGAATCAGCCACACGGAAACGGGTCTCTGGTGGGGTGTTTGCCCAATATTGGTGCTGTTCACAATGGGGTTGAGCGTAGCCAATGTTGTGAGATGGTCTGTAAATGAAGTTGGCAACCCGTTCGAAAAATTGGCAGCCTGCGTGTCATTACTGTCGTTCACTGTTATTCCATGCACGGCTTCGAAAAGCATCTTCCTCAAGGAATGCGCCTACAAATATAATCATATAGTAACAATGATAATAATGATAATAATAATGATAATAATTTACTACTATTGATGATGATGAAGATGACTCCAAAATCATATAAGCATATGTTCTGAATGACTGAAGATATTACTAATTGTCAATTAATATGTGCCAACTTTAATTTCCCCTCTACTTATCATTTATATTGCTGTAACATCCTGTATGTTATATTTTAAATTGTTATTTTGTAGTCGGCCAAGAGCCCTGGAAGCTCGTGTTTACTATGTAAAATTATTACCAACTTGAAATAAAGATTATCTATCTATATATCTCTATATATATATACTAACATATATATATATATATATATATATATATATATATATATATATATATATATATATATATATATATATATATATATATATATATATATATATATATTTAACTACCACAACAACAACAGCATCAATAAGGATAATAATAATAATAATAATAATAATAATAATAATAATAATAATAATAGTAATAATAATAGTAATAATGATAATTATGATAATAATCATGATAATGATAATGACAGTAATAATGAAAATAACAATAATGATAATGAAATTTAAATGCTGTTCACCGTGGAAATATAAATTATAAAAGAAAATATATAATAACAATACTACTACTACTACTACTACTACTACTACTACTACTACTACTACTACTACTACTAATAATAATAATAAGGATAGATATTAATGATAATCCAATTCTTTCAATAATAAACAGCATCCTACGCTAAAACTTACCCATTCAAATAGAAGAAGAAGCCGTAAAATATTTGTATTCTTCCACCATAGGAGACCTGAGGACAGACCCTGTGAGGTCAGTATGGTAATACACTACAGTATATACCTACTCTAATCACAGCAGAGGTCTTATTTACAGCAGCCACATTTTACGTGCTAGACCAAACAGAGCAGACTGACTGGTGTGGGAGAGGAACAGGTGGTACCAAAGGCTTATAAAGTCTATGGTGGTACAGATGAAAAAGAATTATCCATTTACGAACTGTTATCCATCCCCTCCCACAGCACGAGATCTCGAGCCAGGTAACACGATATTAAATTGGGTTGTGGGTTTAATTTGTGAATGTAAGCAGGTCCATAATTGTGGGTTTCTGTTTGAAAACACTATGCATGCTTAAGTGGGTTGTGGGGTTAATTTGTAAATATAAGTAGGTCCATAATTGTGGGTTTCTGTTTGAAAACACTATGCATGCTTTTACAGTGTTTACCCCAAAAATGTTACACCCTGCTGTGATGGTACTTTTGTGATGATTGCTAAGCAGAGTAGAGTAAGGACTGAGTAAGAAATTACTTAACACAGCGAAAATCCGATCCTGTCTTTGATCGTGTTGCTCTGTTGACATAAGAATGATCTGGTCACTGCATTAACGCAAGGCTTGCGAAGGGGTGTATACTTTTCTGAAAACCCACCGCGCAAAAAGCCAAATTCTGTTTTCAAAATCTGAGAAAAGAGTGGCTAGAGCTGACCGTCTTTACTAAATATCTGTAGTTAATTGACTGTCTTTCACCACTGTTCGGGTTCGAATCCCATCCGGGGCATGTGAGAAAGTTGCCAATGACTTGGGGTTCGGTGGTGGTTTCGCCGGGTACCCCAGTTTCCTCCATCAGTTCAAACTGGCTAGTCACGACCTAGCCGCTTAATGGCCCAGTCACACTAGGGTCCGACTATCGCACGATTTTAAAATCGGATCCGATTTTGCTAATTTTAAAATCGAAACTGGACGTTCCGATTTTGAAAATAGACAAGTTTGCAGTCACACTATTACGATTCATCGGGGCCGAATTTTTTATTGCTAGAAAAAGGCGTCAATGATTTGTCTTGCGATACAGTAGTCGTGCGATGTTTGCAGTCACACTATTACGATTCATCGGAGCCGATTTTATTGCTAGAAAAATGCGTCAAAAAATAGTCTTTCGACTTTTCAAAAATTGGCACTGATTTGCGAACAGGTTCGCAAATCAGTACCGACTTTTTTTAGTCGGGTCCGATTTTGTATTTGGCCTAAAAATCGGATCCGACGATCGCACGATAGGTGAACAAATCGGGTCCGACCTGCCGATTTTAAAATCGTGCGATAGTCGGGCTCTAGTGTGACTGGGGCATATACGATATTAACCCAGTACCGACTTTTTAGACGGAGCCGGTAGGTGAAAAAATCGGGTCCGACCTGCCGATTTTAAAATCGTGCGATAGTCGGACCCTAGTGTGACTGGGCCTTTACGGCAGAAAAAGTGACAACAAACGAAAAGCCAAATTCCAAATTCGGCTGAGGCAAAACAGTAGCTTACACCTTGATTTTGCTTGCATAGAGGGTCAGACTAGGATTCATTAAAATCTGACTTAACTTCAACGCCATTATATACATGTACATTGCATTGTATAAATTCCTTGAGGTCCCCTTTCACTTGGTGTAGGGTGGTCGGGGAGCTGTGTGTTGCGTGAGGGACTGTTTATGGTGTATAAGTGGCCATCATAAAAGTTGTAATGGTCAATACATGCACGATTTACAGGGTGGGTTTAAGAGGGGCAGTGCGGTATGTAAACATCACGAGCGACAATTACTCACGATGTGTGTGTGGTCCATTTATGATTCATGTATCTACGGATAGGGCGTAGCCTAGCTACTGAGCATTTAATTAATTTCACATGCCATTGTGCACACCTATACAACATTTTTTATTGTCTGTCCTATCTCTCCTCGGCTCTGGATATTTCTTCTTCTTCAAATTTGCTTCGTGTACTGAAGTTAACTGGTGTTGTAGCGTAGCTGTTGATGTATACAGGGGTACTAGTTGTCTGAACTATTTTTTCTCGACTCAGGACTGATTTCTAGAGGCCGAGTGGTGAATTCACCTCATTTGCAGGACTTAATTGGTATTGTGACGTAGTTGTCGATGTATACAGAGTTTTTTATTGTCAATTCTTTTTATCTTCAGCTCTGGACTGATTTATAGAGGCTGAGTGGTGATTCGCTCCATTTACATGACTTAATTGGTATTGTGACGTAGTTTTCGATGTATACAGATGTATTTATTGTCTGTTTGTATTTGTCCTCAAATCGACTGATTTGTAGGCTGAGTGGTGAATTCGCTTACTTTACTAAACTGGTATATATACATACAATATAGTGTAACATAGCTTTCTATATAAGGATGCAGGTTAAAATCCTACATTTCACGTTTAGAGGGAGTTGTTGATGCAATGGAATGACATCTGATCATTCTAGATTGACACTACCACTGTTTTTTTGCACCAATGACATTTCTATATGCTGTATGTTATTTTAACCCATTGATGTTTAAGAGTTCCTCCAGATATTTTCGCATGGATCCATACTATTTTTACAATAACTTGGTAATTCAGATTTATTTTGAAAATATATTTGAAGAAACGTTGTTGGTTATCATCGATATCTGCCTTTGTTAGATCTAATAAACATTTCTCCATCAAATATATTACCAAATATGCTTTTGACTAAAATATTTCATCAAAATTGTCAGGCTGCTACGGGCATTACTTGGTTAAGGTTGTGACATCAAAGCCTATTGGACTATAACTTCTTTACAGACTTCATAGTTGTTTGATGCAAAGTTTTTCACCAAGCATTTTTGACCTAATGCAAGGTTTTCCAGCAAGCATTTTTGTTGCTGTCCTACAGGATATTTATTAAAGACCCGTACAGCACAAAACTATTTTTGTTTATATCAATAGTTTCTCGTGTCCTCACTAACGGGGTTGCTTGTTCGCTATACAAATGTGCGACTTTTGTAGCGACTGGAAGACCCCCTTCGAACTGCAGTACAGACATTAATCTCTGCATCAGTCGACCGGGCGTCTGCCAATGCCTCGTTTTACAAACACACATGGATGTCAAGAAAGTAAGCCAAGCACATCAACGACCCGCGTAGCTTGCGAGTCAAAGCTACGTTCAGTTGTGAGTTCAGAGACAGTGGTCGCATCCATGTCTAGGGAACTGGGTGGCGATCGGGAGTGCGGTCGTGCTTTATGCCCGTGCTGCCAACCCATTTAATGTAGGAATTTAGTGCCCAGTTTCCTTGGCATTGCATTGATCACCTCGCAACTTAACGCAGCTCTGATTCGTAAGCTACGTGGGTCATTGATGTGCTTGGCTTATTCTTGACGTTATCCAAAAGTGTTTGTACAAACAGGCACTGGCAGACGCCCGGTCGACTAGGGCATGCATTTGTTATGTATGCACGTTTGTATGTATGCATGTATGTATATGTCTGTCTGTCTGTGTGTTTGATAAAATGAACGGTGTTTACCCCGCCAATTACATTTTAGTAGCTCAATCCCTGTACTACAATACCTTTAGTCACAGGAAAAAATACCCATAGACAAAAATACGACAAAGAAAGTAACATGTATACTGATGATTTTATTCTTATTCTATATAATGAATACTTACATCATTGAGTGACTACGGTTTTTAAATGTACAGAACAGATACAAATATTTCAAAAACTAAACAGATGCGCTCCATCATACAAGATACTGGAATGTTTGAAACTTACTTTAGGCAGCTTTGATTTTGCGCATGGAAAATTTCGCGCACTGCCGAAAGCTGTTGGCGCAGCTAAATTTTCGCGCATTTTTCTCATCAGAGAAGAGTCGACTCGATGTACTTATGTTAAGACATCGATGGGGCAATTGTTCGCGCATTGGGAAATTTTGCGCATTTAGCATTACGCGAAGAGCATAAATTAAACCCGCCACAATATTACACACTACTCAGTTACACATTAACAGCATTGTGACATTAGGCCGGCTATTTTTGAACTCCTTTAACACGTTGCCAATATCAAAAATTATGTTGCCATTTATGTCAAACAATGACCAACAACGTGAAGCATATTTTTATTTGACGAAGTCTTCCCTTAGCACATCACAAAACTCCCACTGTGCAAGTCAGTTGCCAAAGTGAGAGTTTTTCAAGAAGTATTCTTCAAGTAATGTGTGTCGATTGCTTAAATCTAAATCCATTCAAATTGATTCGATTGAAGCGATGCTGATAATTATGCTTGATAGATTGGGGAGTTTTTACCAATGTCGAATCTGGGGAACGCAATCAGTAGGTATCTTGGTAGTGATTGGTAACGCCGATAAATCTTTTCATCTCCTTAATAGATTGTAAGGATTTAGTTCAATCAGAAAGGTTAAGCTCCACGTTTCGTAAAAAAATCTTTAGAAAGTAGGAATTAAGAGGATTATATCCGAAATGCCTTCCTTTAAAATTAAAAGCTATGACAACATATGTACATCCTTAATTTTAACGAGTTTTGGGTAATTTAATCTGGACACACCTGATATGAAGATAGATTTTCGAGGTACGATATATACTATAGTGATATTGCGTTATCGATTCACTATCTTAACGTTATCTTTAACAAAACCAACTGTCTCATAGGGACCTTATATTTTGTTTGATATAGCAGTTTCTGCCTTGGAAATTTCGGTAGAATATCGCGTACTCACTTCGTACGGAGTCATCAGTGAGCAGCTAAGTCTGTTTTATATAATTTAGAATATTATCAGTACAATACTTTTTCCAATTTGATATCGGTATTGGTACCAACCGATCCCTTATCACAGAACACGGTGGTTGGCTCTCATGCAAAAGAAGATTTACTAACATAAATATATGAGACAAGTATTCAATGGGCTTAATTAATTCTATATTACGCTGCAAGAATTCCTCCATGTGACATTGTCTCCACATAAATCTAAAGCAATTCTAGAAACGGACCTCTCCATGTGGAACATGTTGACATGACTTTCTCGTATTTCTAACACTCTCCAATAGATGGCGCTCTACATGCAGAAAATGTGTACACTACTTTCTCGTATCCACAACACTCTAGAGCCCAATAGATGACGCTGTCCAAGTAGAAAATGTTGACACTACTTTCTCATATCTCTAACACACTTAAGTCCAATAGATGGCGCTTTCCATGCAGAAAATGTTGACGCTACTTTCTCGTAATCCCAACACTCTATAGCACAATAGATGGCGCTCTCCATGTAGAAAATGTTGACACTACTTTCTCATATCTCTAACACACTTAAGTCCAATAGATGGCGCTCGTGTACAGTCGATGCGTCTAAAGACTACAGACCTCAACAAATCTTTGTCGGCATTGGAAATAATAATTGATATTTGATATAGCGCCTTTTCCACACATAATGTTCAAAAGCACTTAATAGATAATAGTCAAAGGACATGATAGTAATAGTCCATATGGTCGATGTGGCCTCAACTTCCAAGATGCGCTACTGCAACGCATATTAGGTATGTGGAACTTTGGGTTGTTGTTTTAGCCAGGTGGTCTGTTTTAAGAGACGGTGCCTTTTTCAAGTTTGACTATAGATGACTATGTTTGGACATGCCATTTTCCCATTTTCTGAACCCCAATGGACTCCAAATCTGGAAGTAAGATCACGCAAGTCTTCTTAAGGATAATATTTAGTCATAGGAGATCCAGTGTTGTGATATACCATCTTAACATAAAATAAACAAAATAAACAGCAAATTTGCATAAATGTCTGGTGATATTGTTTGGGAAGAGCGGCGCACACTGAATGACAGACAAACAATGACAGACAACTACCCAGAGACTTCCACAGATAATTTCCCACAAAACGCATTGTCAACCTCACACTTAGGTATGAGGTATCTTTACATACTATGTTATATACATTGAACACTGTTATGTCCATGAAAAAACGGCTTCAAACAATAACCAGAATTATCCCATATGGTACACGCTGTCCCTTGCACAGTTTATGGTAAATACATATGCTCTCTCTGTGTATGTTTTCTGGAATGGCAATACCGACAAGTTTGTTTTCCATTTCATAATTGTTCACTGGTATGCAACTTCAATAGGGGCTACAATTCCGACATTTAATTCCTGCACTAAATGCGTGGGCAGCTAGGGCATGATACAAGACCGAACGCGATTGCCACCCAGTTTCCTGGCATGGATGCATAGATGACCTCACAACTGAACGTAGCTTTGATTTGCAAGCTACGTGGGTCATTGGTGTGCTTAGCTGATTTTTTGACATGTTATTCATGAGTGTTTTTACAACTAGGCACTGGCAGACGTCCGCTCGACCGGTGAAGGAATTAAATGTCTGTACTCTAAACTAGAGGGCGCTGTTGCAGGAATATCCAGTAGAAATCTTATAAAGGGGGCTGCAGGGTGCGGCCGAAGTTCGATTCTGTTCTGAAGTTGGTTTTCTTTTTCGATGAAACTATCCCTCTACATTTTAGAAATAATGCTTGATGGTGAGTTAGAGTACAGACATTACATTTCTGCACTAGTCGACCTGACGTCTGTCAGTGCCTGGTTGTACAAACACCCACATATTACATGTCAATAAAATAGGACAAGCACATAAGTAACCCTCGTAACTCGCAAATCAAAGCTATGTTTAGTTGAGAGGTCATCCATGCCCAGGAAACTTGGCGGCAATCAGGCATGCGGTAGTGTATTTTCCCCGGGCTTCCCACACATTTAGTAAATGTCGGCCCTGTAAGTCCTAAGTTGTCAGATTATGCGCACACTTCACCTATATGCAAATGAATCAACTAATCCAAGACACATTTCCACGGTGAGATCCTGGGATTTGAAAAGTATGTACCAATCAGAACGACAATACTACCGGAAGTGCAGAGCGCATGCACAATGGGCAGTATCAAACAAGACTCTCGCTGTCTGTTTTCATACTGTTTTTGATATCACATATAGCTACAACTGAATCTGCAGGTTTGGTGTGAAGTTCCGTAACGTCCTTCTCCTCAGATTGCAATTTTTCGTCTGGAACGACACAACCCACGTTTTCACTACTAGTCCTCTGAAGCAACTGGTCCGTCTCCCTGGCAACCTCATCTTCCGGTGGCTCATCTACACTTTTCTGGATAACAATACACGGAAGTCTGGATGTCGATGTATCCACATCAGAGGAGCGCCGCAAATGACCGTTCTTATTTCTCCAGTTATTTTCCATGACTGTGCAGGGTTTCCCGTGGGTACCCCTCTCCCTATGGCTGCCGCGCCGTGCAAGGTTTCCGCCCTTAATGGCGCGTACAGTCGGGTTATCAGTTTCACGGAGCAGATTCAGGAGACTGCTATCAAGAGCCTTCGTGTTCGATGGCTTGTTTTCCGTACTGACGTTACTCCAACTGCGTGTACGCTTTTCGGGACGACGTCGACGTTTGTCTGCGGCCGGTGACGTCGACATTGAGCAATCTCGGCTCAGAGAACAGTCGGGGCTCCTACTTTGCAGTCGTTGTAAGCGAACATCCGGGTCCTCATCAGACAGCCAATACGTCTGAACATCACCCTTCCCCTAAAAATGAATGATTCAATTGTTAGTTTTATGCAGGTTTGTATTAAGGCCACCTTTTCCATTTCAGGAAGATTTCTTTCCCAAAATCAATGCGAGCGGGATCAAAAAAAAAAGAAAAAAGGAAAAAAGAAGTGAAAAGCCAGTTATACAAGTTTAAACATAATTTTTCATTGTCAGATACCCATGCACACATTCTTTAGGGTATGGACACAGGTATCCTTTCATATGATAGGATTTCTATTTTTTACTGTAAAACATGCACAAATATAGCTTTTAAGTAATAACTTTTCCTTAACTTTTACAAAAGACCAATGAAAGACCCAAAATCTATGAGGGATTTTCCTAAAACAGAAAAAGTGGCCTTAGCTTAGGTTACATGCGCACAAACCTCTCAAACAATCGTCCACGTAAGCATTGACCATGACTTTATATTCTTAAATTATATAAAACAGCACCAATTTATCCTTGACCCATTATTGCTTAAGAGTTCCCCTAAAAATGTCGTCTGGATCTAAAATACTTTTGACAACAACTTCGGAGTTAAAATTGATCTTACACAATATTTGAAGGGGAGTTGTTGTTGGTGTTTTAATAAACAATACCCCCTCAGATATTTTGCAAAATATGCTTTTTCTTGACAGATTTTGTCAAAATTTTCTAATAGTTTGAAGGAAATTACCTTCATAGCGACTTTTCCTCTCTCCTCAAGGACGTATCCTCCCAGCCTCTCGAGGAGTTCCTTACACTCCGAACTTGCGTGAATCTTCAATGCTGAAAATAAATATAAGAATATCTTACCAAAAATTATCCCCTCTCTCATAGTAGGATAAGAAGCTCATTTGTTAAAATCAGCATTTGGATAAAAATCTGACACACCTTTTCAATACGGACTTTACATAGTTGTTGTTTATATTGAAGTAAGGGTCGCACTTAAAACTATTGTTTCACCTTTAATTCCGATATATTAGCTTGGCACATTCAATTGTCTAATTAGTATTGCGATTCATTTTTATGACCAATTCATGCTTTTAATGCCTTTGTAAATTCAAGTTTGCATGCTTTTCAGATTAACTTGGAAATCAAGCATATATTCGCAAATATTTAAAGGAGAGTAACCAAGAATGGTACTTTTCAAATTTCTATTTTGTTTGATCATTTTATTCTCATAGTTCACGAAAACTGAATCTGAAATATTTCTGGGGCACTAAATCATGCCTAGGTCCTTAACTTCTCTGAGCAAGGGGCCCAGCTGACACCTTATCCATATAATTACAATCTAGGGCGCAGACATGAACGGGTATTTTGGGGATTCGTCCCCATCTGCTGTTGATTCACAAACAATTGTGTAGAGTAAATTTTGCGAATTTGTAGAAAATCGCGAATTAACTTTGCGAATTGGTCGCAAAATGGAGTGCCAGCTATAAACTTAAAGTGGCAGCACTATTCATTGCAAATTTTAATTTTGGGTCCGAGGCTAAACGCAAACATTAAACTAACGCAATCTTTTCCGAATTTACAGTATTGGGTATCATGACAATATCCCCAAGACATTATCCCCCCCCTGGACAAAATCCCCCCATTCCAATATTCCCCCGGACAATATCCCCCCGTGTAAAATATTTTTTGTACAGAAAATTCAAATGAAGTTATAAGTGTTACTTTTGATTTAAGATATAGAAAAGGTAATCAAATTACTACCGAAAATAAATCTAGATCTGACCATATTTGTCAAGAGTTGAATGAGCATTGTATGTCCTGATGTTTCTCGAACTGTGACGATGAATGGTTCAATCTATTGAAAAATTACGGTTTAATAAATCGCATACTTACGCTCGCCAGTAGATTCTAATCTTGACGCAGTGTTCACTGTGTCTCCAAATAAACAATATCTTGGCATAGTGAGTCCCACAACGCCAGACACTACCGACCCTGTAAAATATATGAAACATTCATTCCCATTTGTGTTTGAATATTTTCATGTATTTGTAATTTCATATCAATGATATGGTCGAAGACGTTACATTACATTGACGTTCATCAATAACCAACCACCTTCTTGTCAAGGCGTGAAATTAACAGGAAGGCTATAGCCAGGGTAGTAGTTGGATTAAAAACGTGTTTAAACGCTTCTTATTTAAATACTCTCCTGACCCTGTAAACATGAAAAATCTTTCCCATTTTTTTTTGAATATTTTCATGTATTTGTAATTTCATATCAATGATATGGTCGAAAACATCACATTACATTGACATTCATCAATAACCACCCACCTTCTTGTTTGTCAAAGCGTGAAATTGAAATGAAGGTTATCGCCAGGGTAGTATTCGGATTAAAAACGTGTTTAAACGTTTCTTATCCAAATACTACCTAGCCTGCCTCTCAGGCCATATTTAAATGTCCTCCCTTGTGAATAGATGGCACTGCGGTATACTAGGAGGTCAGTTGGAAATACTTCCACTACTATCCCTCGTATGGCAATTGTGTGAACTAAATGGTCAACAGTAGGCCACACGTCCCTATGTAGTATAGGTGCAGGCATTTATATATAATTAAGTAAAGACAGAGTAGAGCCTTGTAGCTAGGCTAAATACTCCCCCTGACCAGTGCTCTTTTTCATGACTATATGTATTTGAGTAGAACCTGCGTCAGTCGAACACCTATACAATAGTTAGGCCAATCCTGAGTATTGTGCTAAAGTGATTAGTTTCATAAGGGTAAACAGGACATGCTCACTTTTCGATAGTACTTGGAAGTCTTTTTTCTCAGATATCATGATATAGCCACACTACATACGCCCTTATATACGTAGATTTCAAGCATCTTAAATTTGCGTTTCCATCTCCACTTAATGAGTTCGCGAAATAAAAAGAAACTCAGTCAAACTAAAACCGTTTTTCATTGCTTCTATGATGTGTATGCATGTATATTTATTGACTGTACGATACAACAAAAGTTTTTACACAAATAAAGTATACATAAGGAAAAACAAAATTAAACAGTGAAATTGGAAACAAAAAAATGTTGAACTATGATACACATTGCACACTAGTACTGCACATTGCAGATGTTTTAGATAGTGAAATATAAACTCATGTATACGTTTATACATTGCTTTTATGATATTGCGGATTTTGGCTGACCTGAATGTATTCCAATCCTGAGCTTGAGCGTTTGGTCAGGCTGGTGCCGTATCTTGAAAGACTTGATGGCAGTAAGGAGATGTAGGGACATGGAGGCCACCTCCCCGGCGTGCTCGTCGCCGTTCCTCAGAGGTAGACCACTCACCACCATGTACGCGTCACCTGCACATACAGACAGAGGATAGGAATAAGAGAATTACATCTCAAATACATCATAGGAATACAAATGCTGTTCACATCTTACTGGGTACTTGCCTATAGTTTCCACCTTGTAGACGTCATAATGACGTATGATGGAGTCGAAGATGACATAAGAAAGAGAAAGTGAGTATACTGGGTACTTGCCTATAGTTTCCACATTGTAGACGTCATAATGACGTATGATGGAGTCGAAGATGACATAAGAAAGAGAAAGTGAGTATACTGGGTACTTGCCTATAGTTTCCACCTTGTAGACGTCATAATGACGTATGATGGAGTCGAAGATGACATAAGAAAGAGAAAGTGAGTATACTGGGTACTTGCCTATAGTTTCCACCTTGTAGACGTCATAATGACGTATGATGGAGTCGAAGATGACATAAGAAAGAGAAAGTGAGTATACTGGGTACTTGCCTATAGTTTCCACCTTGTAGACGTCATAATGACGTATGATGGAGTCGAAGATGACATAAGAAAGAGAAAGTGAGTATACTGGGTACTTGCCTATAGTTTCCACCTTGTAGACGTCATAATGACGTATGATGGAGTCGAAGAGGGTATAGAGATCATTGAGCATATCCACTACCTGCATAGGTGTGCTCTCCGCTGACATGGCCGTGAAACCACAAATGTCACTAAAATATATGGTCACAGACGGGAAGGCTTCTGGTACTACGGGTTCACCGCGCACTAACTGATCAGCAACAGACCTGGAATAAGCAATGGTACTCTACATACATATACCGGAAGGTGAATGAATGTGAATAAATGGCAGGTTAAAATAACAATGGAATAACTGACCATTAACAGACTTGGGACAGGTGACGGTCATCAATACAAATGATAGAAAGTTAAAACTATATATATATATATATATATATATATATATATATATATATATATATATATATATTTATATATATATATATATATATATATATATATATATATATATATATATATATATATATATATATATATATATATATATATATATATATATATATATTTCATTACTATGATCATATCAATTCTTGTCCATTGTTGAACATTTCCAGTTCAAAGCATACTTGTAAAATACTTGAAATAGAAATGCTTATTAAAATGAAACCATTTACTCGCCATCAATAACGATTGGTAGTCATATATATCATACATGCAGATGGCAGTTTATAGGAATAGCTCGATGTTCTTATGAGTTAAGATATGGGACACTACATACTTGGGAAGCATCCTGTGTAGTAACCCCTCGGTCTTTTTCTTTTCTTCCATCAACATCTGTGTTCGTTCGTCAACCAATGCTTCGAGGTTACTTTGGTACTTTTCCATCATGGCCACCATGTTGTCAAAGATATTTGTTTTCCTAGAGAAATATAATGTTTGGGTTAGCATGGTAAGTCCCATGCAGCAAATAATGTCTATGAATAGATACTAAAATACAAGTTGATCAGGTCTTCATTTCTAGTCATTTTTGTGATGTCCATCGGTACCAGCCGACATCCTGCACACTGTGGCAATTCGAAATGTAAATAGAGTAGCTGGCCATTTCAAAAAAGTAAATATTCTATATATTTCGAACACTAGAAAAATGGTCGGCTCTATATTGCCTAATCTCAAGTAATGTCGGAGAGCCACACATGTATACATGTGTTCACATCATGTATTTTGTATTTTGCTGATACCAAATAGCATTGTAAATATATATATATATATATATATATATATATATATATATATATATATATATATATATATATATGTGTTTATATATATATATATATATATATATATATATATATATATATATATATATATATATATATATATATATATATGTGTTTATATATATATATATATAATATATATATATATTATATATATATATATATATATATATATATATATATATATATATATATATATATATAGATAAATAGATAGATAGATAGAAGATATAGATAGATATAGCTATATAGAAATATATATATATATATATATATATATATATATATATATATATATATATATATTTATATATATATATATATATATATATATTTATATATATTTATATATATATATACATATATATATATATATATATACATATATATACATATATATACATATATATACATATATATATATACATATATATATATATATATATATATATATATATATATATATATATATATATATATATATATATATATATATATATATATATATATATATATATATATATACATATATATATATATATATATATATATACAGCCCCTGACTGGCGGGGGGAACAAAAATAACGAAAAGTATTGCATTTGATTACATGTGTTCGCATCATTAATTGGAATCACGCATACTTACATTCCAGCTCGCATCTTCTTCAGTCGTGTGCGTACAGTCCGGAAGTCGGGCCTGACTTCCGGTATCTCATCCCAGCAGTCTGTCATGCATTGTATTATGTAATCCTGACATTCTAAAATGCACACGTCCGGCCGGAAAAGCTCATCGTTGTTGTAGTATTTTACTCTATCTACGACCTCTGAAATAGAACAGGTACCAATAAAAATCTGTGTACTCTTTTAAGTGTTACAATAAAGATAAGGTATTTAGCATAGGTATGATACATTCGTTTTTCTGCTTACAAAATATACTCAGTGAACCTAGAAAAAGTCGAATCTTTAAGATAACGTATGATAATGATCAAACATGTAATAGATGCTGCCAACTAGTTTATAATAGTTTAGTTCATCTGAGGAGCAATGGCCGAGGCAGCCTGCTAATTTAAAACACTGTAGAACTGGAGAAGTTCCTGCATATGCATAATCGCCAATATGCCAACTAGGGATGGACACGCATATGTTAAAGTAGAAATTGCGACTATTGTTCGAAATTCAGTTTATAGACACGTATATCTAAAAGAAAGTATTTTTGCGTACTTTCAAAACGTTAATATTTCCTATTTAGAATATTTGAAAATGTCAGCTGGACGTTGCAAGTTTTCAGCCGAATGAAAGGAGTAAAATAATTATATCATAAAACAGAATTGTCTTTTGTACCGTACAGACATTTGATTCCTGCATCAGACGACCGAACGTCTGCAAGTGTCTGCCTGTTCAGACAATAATGGATAGCACTTTTAAAACGCCAAGTTCATCAATGACCCACGTATCTTTCGAATCAGAGCTACGTTTGGTTGTGAAGTCACCCATGCATTCATGCTCAGGAAACTGGGTGACAATTGGGCGCGCAGTTGTGTATTATGCTCAGGCTGCCTTTAGTGCAGGAATTTAATGTCGGCACTGTAGAATGAGTAATGCTGAGAACACGAGTTGCCCTTACCTTTAGGAGATAAGTCTGTGTAACCATAGGGACCTGCTCGTCCCATTATCTCATATAGTATGATACCAAAGGCATAGAGATCGCCCTTCTGGGTTCCTCTGACGGGCGGGGAGGGGTGGCGCAGCAACTCTGGGGCCTGCCATAGCAGATCTGAAACAGTAAGTACTCTGTGATACATGTCATACAGTATGATACCAAAGGCTCTCTCTTTCTCTTTGTTAAGATTCATATAGTATAATCCCAGAGAAATTAAACAGAACAAAAAGTATTGTATTTAATTCTCCATTACCCATTTTATTTCAAAGACTCATATTGACGGAATTTAACCCTTATTGTTTGCAACATATAGGTCATAAATACGTTTTATTTATGGATTAACTAACCAATAATGTAAGAGGTAACCCATCGCATAATAACCTTTACCGATAATGTCATAAATGGGTGAATTCAAAACATGTTTTTTTTTTCATTTTTATAGTTTATGGGCAGGGCCCTTTAACCAGCATTATCCGATTATCAAGCTTATCAACATATGTCGGAAATTTCTTTTTGCGGAAACCTGTCTGACAATTTAATTCTGACACTACTTTTAGATATGCTACCTAATCCGCTATTATTAATATGCTCATTGCTAAAGAAATCGAGGGAGAAAATCAAAACAGTTAACACCATGACGCCATGGTAATCCTTACATCGAAGAACGCTATTTACTTAGTTCGTAAGAGCGAGAGCGAGAGCGAGAGAGAGAGAGAGAGAGAGAGAGAGAGAGAGAGAGAGAGAGAGAGAGAGAGAGAGAGAGAGAGATTACTTCTATATTTGGCGTGTTCCGTCTGTTCCTCCTCCTCCTGTGTGTAGCCCCTCAGTTCGTGCAGTCCATAGTCCGTGATCTGCAGTGCCCAGCGACTGTTCACCACACAGTTGGAGCTCTTCAGATTCCCGTGGGTATGAAGTTCACACTCGTGGATGTAGGTCATACCCTGAAATATGCCACATGCTGATGAAATAATGAGGCCAAACATAGGCAGTCCCGTTTCAAATCATGCGCGGGGTATTTGAGAAAGTTGCCATTGGCTTTTGGTAAATGGGAAGTTTCCAGAATGCTACGGTTAGCTCCGCCCCCCCCCCCCCCTCCCACCACGTCACAACTGGCTAATCTCGATCTGGTCCCAATAAATTGGCAGAAAACGTGCCGATACAGGTAATTCCAAATTATAAAAAAGGCTGTAAATGAGGCTGCCCCCACAGTAGAGCGGTCTATTGTTTTACAAGCATCGTATTTTCGATGTGTCTTGCTGATCACCACCGCGCAAGGTCTGGGATTCGAATCCTGCTTAAGGCATGTTGGAAAGCTATCAGTGACCGTAACATATAACGTGTTAGAATAAAATTCAACTAGAGATAAGACGGTAATTGTGAAGCAAGGTGATACGACAATGTTCGTGAAGCAACCACATAGGAACATACCAAATACAACACAATTGGTTTGAGACTCATTTTCACTGGTCTAACATATGACATGTTAAAATAAGATTCAACTAGAGATTAAACGGTAATTGTGGAAAGAATGTGATACGGCAATGTTCGTGAAGCAATCATATAGAAACATACCGAATAAACACAATTGGTCTGAGACTCATGTTTACTGGTAAAACGGTTGGTAATATGTAAGGTGCTATAAAACATCATATTCACAAAGTTGGTTGTGATAAAGGAGGACATACTGGTTGTCACAATTTTATAGTACAGAGCTGTATTTTCCCTATTTCTTAACATATAGCTTGTTGACTGTTGAAATTTTAAATATTGTTATCAACCATTACCGAGGAAACATACAATTGGTCGCAGTTTGAATGTTTTACCAATAGGTGCTGAAACAGCCAGAACCCAGCATATTGGATTGTAAAATAAATACTAGTGAACGCATTTAAAGGTAACCACACAGTTTTATTAATCTAACATTTGTGAATAGCGGTACAAAGTGTACTTGTCTTTGTCCATTCATTTTATAACAAAAAGAGTGTCTGGTTTTTAGGCGAAATATATCACATGTCCTAGTAGTTGCCTTCCCTGTATATAAATCATTGCCAAAATCTTAGACTTGCAATTAATTGAATCTTTGCAGTTTGCACGTTCTTTTTAGATATTCATTTATTCAGAAATGCATACTGGTACACATTTAAGTGCTAGCAGAAAATACATATACAATTCGTGTGGAGATTGTTTTGATTAAAGATACATGTATTTATCTTGGATATTCATTAATCTACTCCTTTTTGATATGGAGTTCATGTACTCCGTTTTGAAATCGTACTCAGTCTATTCTAAAGCCGAAGTGAACAAGTGCAAACCATTAATAATGCATAACAACAGAAATAAAATGAAACACTAGTAGGAATTCAGTGGGCGCGTTTTCCTAGAAAGCTCCGAGATGCTTGAAGGTAAGTCACAACGCCTCCCAGTGAGACGAACACACCTCTAGATTCATTCTTATATTTTAACCATATATGGACTGTACAGCATTCGATAGGACTCGGGCGAGGGAGTCAAGGAATAATAGGTATCCACTGAAAAACAATCACACCCCCCCCCCCCCCAAAAAAAGAGACACACAAAGAAAACAGGCTTGCCTATACAACCGCACCACCAATTGAGGTGAATTTTGTCTATTATCACATTTTGTGTTTATCTAATTTTGCTGCCATACAATGGCTGAACTGTGACTTATAGCTAGAGGCGGATTCGAATCCGGGAAAAGGTGAAAGAAAGCCTGCAGTCGCAATCATCTTAGACCACTTGGCTATCAAGGAAGCCCCCCCCCCCCCTCCCAACCATCTCACCGTACGATACATGTAGTAGAATCGTTTATAAAACCAGTTGCAATATTAGTAAATATTGACGACGGAATCATGTTATTATATATGATTTTATCTTTATAGTATTTATTTCCTACTTGTATATGAAGTCCAGCCAATCGAAAGTGATGTACAAGGACTAGAATAAAAAGTCTTAAAAAATATTTTTCCAAATTTACCTTGATGAGATCCATCACAAGAGATGCAATGAACATTGAATCTAACTTGACGTCATCATTTTCTAAGATGTCCTGAAAAAAATCAACACATGAAATATGTATAAAATACTACCGACATACAAAAGGTTTACAATAGAGTTGGAAATAGAATTTTCTAGAGCAATGTGAACATTCCAGAAATTGTGTACATGAACTGCTTATCACTTACTCACATACGCTATATTTATCCGATAAGAATAACTCTATACAGAGTAAGTTCAATGATTCCCAAGGATACTGTGTCACTTTGAGGAAAAAAGCAATTATTATCATTTCCAGGAAAAGCCATCATTATTTTTCTTTTTTTTTCATTTTTTTCTTCGTAAAAACGCAATACTACCCATGTATTCTGTTATTCCTTTAAAATATGATATGTTCCAAAGACATACTAGATCTAGTATTATTCTTTCTGCCAATAATTGTTAAGACTTTAGTATAACGTTTTCAATTTCAACACCTGCTAGCTTCCTTCGTTATTACTATGTATGGTTGCATCTTGT